>OZ038500.1:101994166-102244166 GCA_964036315.1 Acanthosepion esculentum
AAGAATGTATTTAGCTCTAAGTTGTGATGATGATCTCTCTTCTTGTTGTGACCTCCTAATTCAGTTTTCCTCTCTACTGTTCCCTCTCTTTTAAACTTATTCACAGTTCTCTTGTTGGTTCTTGAATGGACTTTGAAAATGGAAGCCAGACTATGAATATTCCTACCATTACTGAAGGACTGAATGATCTTTTTCCTCGCACCATTGCTCAGTTGGGAAGACATAGTGGGGCTGACACAAAACAATTTTAACCTGTTCTCTTTCTAGCTGAATAATTCGAAGGGTTTTTCAGTGATTCTTACAACAAATGCTGTCAAGATGGCTTATCCACAAACCTGGAAAAAAGAAACTCAATTCGTTTGGAGGTATTTTAGATATTAAACATTTTGTGGGACGGACAATTATCCCATGTTGTTGGACAACTTTGTTTATCGCTATGAACTTGCAAACTTACGGGCACCGTTAATAGAAACATTAACTAATTTACAATTTAGTTCGACTTAAAGCAAACTAAATCTGTCAGGAAGATTGTGTAGCATCTATCTTAAAGTTTGGGGGGTCCTCGTTGCCTGATTCAAAAATTGACATTTACAATATCCGCTCGAACAGATATCTGACGCTGATGAGCAATATGAAACTAATTTACCCGCCAAAGCGAGACATTGCCGTAATTATTCGGGTATAATACGCACGTGTTCTTTCCGGTCATATTTGAGACGAGCCTCTTCTCCAGAACGGTTGCTTTGTGGAACAGACTCCCGCAAGGATGCTTTCCTGACGAATAGAATCTTGGTTTTCAAGTCCATGTTTAACTGATATCTATCCTACATGTCCTCATAGTGTGCATTTTTTAAGTCCTCCTTGCCCCCCCCCTTATCGCACTCTCACTCAGTAACGCCCTGATTTGAGTGACCCTTGAACTTTGTATTTGGTGAATTATCAGTAAAAAAAAAATGATTAAAAATAAATTATATCAATCGTCCAAAACTAACTAAAATGTAAGAATCACTAGCCAAGCACTTATATGTGCCCTTTCTCTTCAGGGTGTTGGCGATCACGGCTCTCCACAATTTCCTGTCCTTTCTAGCTTTTAGTAAATGTTGTCTTTTTGCTATCTCTCCTGGTCCCTGTTCTGTCAACCATTTACACAAACTACCCTGATAGGCCATGTGTTGTTTCCCCCCTGTCCCTCTTTTCTTCAATATGTCCTGTGAGTGTCAAATTTTCCAAGCCCTCTTTCTTCATTATGTGTCATATAATTTTCAGCTGTCTCTCTCGGTTATAAATATCTCCTTTGGTTCGATTTTCTCTAAAACCTCTTCGTTGCTCACAAGTTCAGTCCATGGTATTCTCATCATCCTTCTGTAGAAGTACAATTCTGTTGCTTCAACTCTCTTTTTCAGCTGTGCGGAGATCGTCCAGCATTCACTGCCATATTGGAGGACTGATAATCATAATAGTACTTTTTTCTTTGATTATAACGAATTTTTCTGTTTCTTTATACTTTGCTTAGCTTTAGGAAGGCACTTTCAATATCCCAATGCGTTTTCGGTTCTCTGTTAAAACCCTTCTCAGATATAAATTCTTGCACTTGTTTGATTCTGTTATCTCGAATTTGTAATTTGCGTTTTGGGCTGTTATTTTGGCTGACAACTATGCATTCTGTCTTCTTGAAATTGGTGTTTAATCCTTTCTTCCCCAGGGCCGTAGCAGCCGGGGGGTGAGACTGGGTATTGGTTCCCTACAAATCTTTACCAATTCTAGTATTTTTGACAGGGTTTTATTTTAACAAAATACAATAAAGAAAGAAATACAAGAAAGAAAAAAAAACTATCAAAGCAAAACATATAACTTTCGTAAAATCTCGATGAAATAATTCTTCTTAAGGCTAAACTCTAATTTTTTTGGCGCCCCTCAAAACATTTGTCTTCGCTACGGCGCCCTGTTCTCGTTTTTCCTTTACTACATTCTATAAGAATTCTTGCAGCTCCCTTCCTGTGTCTGCTTTCAATTTCTGTGTTATCTGCATCTATTAAGGAAGGATACCTTAATAACAGTGTCAGGTAAAAAAAAAGAAGAAAAAACGAACGTCATCTCAACAGACCGTTTTGTGGTGTGTGGTGGCTGGGGGGAGTGTTTTCACCTGAAGAAGATTCGAAGAGGAAAACATTGTCATCATTTTTCTTTTTTTTTCTAATCAGTCAACCTCCTTATGTTTCGTTCAAAAATGAACGACTTTCACCTACGGATGCAGTCTTTAACCGAAAGCTTCCTTTATTAGAAAATAATTTATAAATGACACTATTTGGTTTTGTGAGTCAAAATGAAATAATTTCGACTAATAGCCAGCCAAACAGTATGAAGCAACAAAAATGTCAATGCCTTTTCTGTTCGCTCTCTTCAGAAGAAATAACTTTGACTGGTTAACAATTTATGGGGACTATGCTGTCCACTTTGATCCCTGCAACCGATTGTTCATTTCAATGCTTGCAGTCGTTCTAATGCTCAGAAGACCTTATCTGGATTAAAAGCGGCTTTAATTAAAAGCCATAGGTTTGCTTCTTTCGCTGCCCACATTGTGTCACTGAGTATAACCCTGACGACTGTTCTGAATATAACGATTGTACAAAAAACCAAAGCAAAGAAATGGAAAGTTCCAAATACAATCCAGTAACCATCTTTGAGAAAAACGATTTGAAAATCCTTTATAAAAGATGATCAATATTTTGTGCAAAACAAGTCAATTTTTCAATGCTCCCAAACAAAACATGAAATCTTTTTTTAATCTTTCTGTAGATTTCAAGTTAAATGGACGACGATTAAATATGGCGCCTGCAGTGAACAGAAGTATAAATAATGATCGCAACAAGAAAATCCGTTCGGAGTTATCTGACGATCGGAGGTCAAGTATTTTCGATATTATAATCATTGATTTCTTGCTGAACTCCTCAGAATTCCGTTGAACTTAATCAAAACCTGTTTGGCCGATCTATTCTTCTACCTTCAAATAGTTGGATTAGATTTGAATCCGTATTGGAAGATACAAGTTCAAATCTTGTCATTTTTAGTTCGAATTTCGGCTATGTAGCGTTCAAAGAACAGATCGACTAAACAAGTCGTACTAAGAAGCTGATAAATAAAGTTACAAAAAATGGAGTGAACTTTTTAATAATCGATAGAAAACAAGCCATGTCCTCCGAATCTAAATCTAAATATAGTAGCAGTGTTGGTAGTAACCGCGCTAGTATCTATAGTCATGGCTTTGAAGATGTTAAGAATGGATGAAGAGGTTGCAAGTATGATGCTGATTACTTAATGGTTGGTTTTGCTTAGCCGTATATCAACCACTTGCAGGTTATTTAATGCCGAAATGCAAATATTTCGTACGCAATTTTCTTTTCTTTTTGGAGATAATAATGGTTTAGTGATACAAGTCTTACTAATTAACCCATATCTGGGGGCGAGAAGAGGGGGATTCATACCTTTTTCCCAAAGGTATTTGCGCTAATGTGAATATAACGAACTTAACAGCAATTGGAACAGTTCCGAGCCATTATCAATTACACCATTTGCACATCCAAGTTTATAGCACCTGGTATTTTCAAGCGGTCACCCATCAAGGTACAGACCTGGATTAATGTTGCTTAACTTCGGTGATCGCATGGGAACTGGTGTTTCAACGTGATGCGGCCGTAATCCAAATATGATGAAGAAGAGGAAGAGGAAAATGATGATGAGAGAAAATGATGATGAGACCCATACAAGAATCGATCCAAATTAGACTCTAAAAGTTTTCGGAAGATTGAACTAAAATGTACCGCTTTAGTGTTACATTTTTTAAAATATTACAGTAGAAATATAAAAAAAATAAAAGTAAACATATATTAGGGACAATCAAACAAAATGGTGTTGTATGTGTAAATAATAATAATAATAATAATAATAATAATAATAATAATAATAAGAAGAAGAAGAAGAAGAAGAAGAAGAAGAAGAAGAAGAAGAAGAAGAAGAAGACGAAGAAGAAGAATGTGGCACATGTGAACATCAACAATTCCTGTTGTAGTTGGAGCCCTCGGATTGAGTGGAAAAGATTTCAGTAGTCTCATTACAGGGATTCCTAGAAACCTATGTCTTAGAGAAATACAAAAAAATGTTCTCACGAGTACAGCCCAAACCTTACGAAGGGCTTTATCTATTTAAAATATGTGTGTTTTTTTAATTGCTCAATGGAAAATGTCATGATGCCATTTCTAACCTTAGGTCTCTGGTTGGGACCCCGAAAGAAATGAGTACACACCAGAAATCAAAGGAAATAAAATAACAACAACAACAACAACAACAATAATAATAATAATGATAATAAAGGACAAGCTAAAAAGATATTTCAATCTTGCCAGAAAGCTGAGGAAATGTGAAAGAGGAAAGTGACAGTCGTTCCAATTGTCATCGGAGCACTGGGAACATTCCTGAAGACCCTGGGAAAATGATAAGGGATCTAGATATTTCGAGAGAATTACGATCATACAGTCAAAAGCATTGTTAAAATCTGCTAGAATGCTGATGAGGCTTCTAGAGTACGAATTGCTGGCATTTAGACTCCAATGAAAGCAACCAATCGATACTGGAAATATGAAGGTGATCGTTGTGTTGTACCATTAGAGCCCAAATGACTGAGAAGAATTGTGATGGCGCCGGACGACGGCCTGTGAAGAAAAAGACAACAAATTTGATGAAACTTGATCGATTCTTACCAATAACCACCGGAAGGTGTAAATGAATGAAAATCCACTCTCATTTCCTTCGCCCCTGGGCAGCAATTGCTGTCCTGGGGAGAAAGAAGAGACGGCAAAGTCGCTTCGAAATGAATGAAATAATCTGGTTCGAAAAGGATAAACAGATACGACAGGGTAAGAACAATACACCACTGTGAATTGTGCAAATGACCAATTCATTTTTCATCGAAAATTTTTTTTCCTTCAGACAATATTATCTTTAATATATATTATTAGCAATTAAAAGCTTCTCTGATTAAATAATGTCTTATTTTTATTACTTTTTTTCAATTTATTTTAAATTTTTTAAATTATTCAAAGAAATCTATTTTTCACTAATACAGGCAATAAAATTATCACCTTGAATTTCTCAAGTTTTCATAAAATTAAGAAAACTAAGAGAGAATGGCGATAAAACGTGGAGGGGTGTTTGGTGACTTGTTAGTTACGTATTTCTCAATATTAGAATTTTTAAAAATAAATGTTCTCCCAATAAAAGCCCAAGAGCCAATCAAAGTAGAGATTTACTAAATGAGGCTGTTTTTGTATGGACGTAGACGAGAGAAGGAAGTTTGGATTAAGAGAAAGGTTGGATAGATATTGGCTGCTGCTATATTTGAAGAGAGGATTATTGTATTCAAGGAAGCTTCCTCTTGCGAATTTGGTCCATATACTAACGGCTCTTGGAATGAAGCTGTCCAAAATTTACCATTCCTTCTTACCAATTCTCCCCTGTGTATATGGTATGGTGGATCTAAACTGTCAATGTGTGAACTGGTGGAACTAAGGAATGTACATCGCCGGAATATTTGCTATGGAAATAGCGAGAGAATAGCGACTGGCTTTCGATTTTGTGTCTGTGAGAAAGAGGTTGTAGAGTGGAAAATAAGTTATCGCTTACAAAGCCGCGTAATCGCTTTTGATCTCTGTCAAGGCGTGAAAGATGGAATTGGGCTACTCCAGTGAAGATACGGCAACAATAATCCACTTGAATTTTGATCTGACTCTTGTAAAGATAGAGCATGATAAGTACAGACAGGCGTTTTCTGGTGGGATATACTCATCCCACCATTTCCCCCAGCGTCTTTATCATGGATCGTATGCATGAGTTCCACTTCCGATCTGGAGGAAAGAACCTGAGTCTCAAAAGACGCTCAAAGCAATTAGCTTCATGGAGAGTTCATCGTCTCTGGTGAATATTTAGGGTAAGCTTGGTGATGATGAAAAGTTATTAGTTTGGATTTTGAAGTATTGAAATTTACAAGTCAGTTTCCGCTCTTGATTTGTTAGAGCTCGGTCAGATGAGAGATCAGTAGCCAGGCTCTGGGCGTCTCGATTTTTGGAGGAGCACCGATACACTGCGGTGTCATCTGCCTAGATATTTACAAATGATTTGAGAATGTTCTTAGGCCGATCGTCAATATAAAAAGGGTAGTACTGAGTAGTGAGTCTTGTTGGGTGCCTGCGTTGATCTCACAGGATTCAGGAACTTGGACATCGACGACGACGACCTTCAAGGACCTTTGCGATCGGAAAACCTTGATTATAAGGAACTCTCCAAAGATTCCATAGACGAAGAAGTTGTGTAACAATAGCTTATGCTACACCTTGTCAAAGACTTTTGAGATATCTAAAGTGATCGTACGATCACCGAAGTTAAGCAACGACTAGCCTGGTCAGTACCTAAATGGGTGACCGCTTCGGAATACTCGGTTCTGTAAGTTTGGATGTGCGGTTTGTTTAATTGATAACGGCAAAGAACTGGAAGTCAGAGAGCCAAGTTCCAATTCCAGTCGGGTTCGTTATATTCACTTACGCGCAAATACCATTGAGAAAGGTATGAATCCACCTGTTCTCCCCCACCTATGGTTCAATTAGTAAGACTTGTATCACTAAACCATTATTATTTCAAAAAATTTCTTATAATCTAAAAATATTTTCTGTCTCGGTTCAAATAATCATCTGCAAAAAGTTGATAAACAAGAAACAAAACAATCAATCAATCACCGATTTTGTTATAACAGGGCATCAGCAGTGGATCTGGAATGGCGAAATCCATACTACTTGTTACTTGGAAAATTGTTTGTGTCGATTAGATCAACGGCCTTCTTGATGATGATAGTCTCAGTGAGTTTGCTGATGACTCTGCGGAGGCTGAAAAGGCGAGATATTGAGAGAATGATGAGTGCTTCTACTTTAGGCAGCGGATAAATAAATTTGCCAATATTGGACATAACTCTGGGATGAGGTTCTTAAGAACAACCGGTGGGATTTTATCCGGACAAGTAGCATTCGGAGAATCAAGGCTTTTGATGAGTACTGGAGCAACATAGTTTTTGTTAAATATTATAAGAAGCAAAGGAAGAAAGATGGATGAGCAAAAATGATTTCTGTCAGACAAAATCAAATGCGATGTCATCAAAATGGCTGACTCTGCGAAAAGCCCTGATATTTGGTCGGATATCTGATTCCATTCAATTTTCATCGGCAATGCAGAATATCCGTTGCAACCGGAAACGAGTAAATCCCAGTTTGGAATCGCAAAGGTCACCAAAATCAGGTCATTGTATGTTAGGTCTGGGGTAGAATTAGGTGGGGAGGTAAAGGGAATCTTGCCAAACAGCATTTGTAAGTAGAGACTGTCTATCAGGGAGGGAAAAGATGAACTGCGCAGCATCACCCTCATATCTGCCTTCTTGCATTCGATCAGATGAGTACAAATGTGTGATCAGTAGCGATTAAACTTAATTCCATACATGAATATACACTCTCCAGGTTCACACCTACACACACAGACGTACGTATATATTGGTACGTATATATATATATATATATATATATATATATATATATATAGAGAGAGAGAGAGAGAGAGAGAGAGAGCGACATAGGTGGACAAAGGTCTCAACTTTGCATGGCAACTGTCAGTTACCTGTCCCAAAGTAAGCTACAAAACTAATGCAACAACTCCTTGATCTGACCGTCTCTCTCTCTCTCTCTCTCTCTCTCTCTCTATATATATATATATATATATATATATATATATATATATAGAGAGAGAGAGAGAGAGAGAGAGAGAGAGAGAGAGATAAGTAAATTTTAAAGTGAACATAGAAGTCAACACTTAGAGGCGACAGTCTGTTTCATGCTAGATGCAATCGTCAGGCCACGAGTATATATATATATATATATATATATATATATATATATATATATATATAGATAGATAGATAGATAGATAGATAGATAGATAGATATGAACAGACTGAGATAGATAGATAGATAGACAGACAGACAGACAGGTAGATAGATATGAACAGACTGAGATAGATAGATAGATAGATAGATAGATAGATAGATAGATAGATAGATAGATAGATAGAACGTTTCTCTGAAACATGCACCATTTGTTCCTGTGTCATATAAACGTTCTACCTCATATACGAATTTTCAATATATATATATATATATATATATATATATGGGTGGATTGCTAAGCGTTGTATATGTGTGTATGCGCGTGTGTGTGCGTGTGTATGTGTCATAAAATATAATTTTACGGTATGCTATATTTAGGGGTTAAAGTGGTCAGGAATAGAGTGTATGTAAAAAAGTGGACATTGAAATCAAGACCCAGAGGCGACAGTCTATTTCAGGCTTAAACGCAATAATCAGGTCATGTCGATGGCGTTTGAGCGTGCAACATACTGTCGCCTCTCGGTGTTGATTTCAATATCCACTTATACATACAGTGAGGTGAAACAAGTATTTGGACAGTAAAAAAATGGATTTAGAATGATATATTGAAAGAAAAGCATTGTCTAAAGCTCACAATATATTCGTAAAGCAATTATAAATGCAAATAAACAGCAAAAATAAATTATTTGACACGTATATATATTTTATATACAAATTATTAAAACAGGTAGTGAAAAAAGTATTTGGACAGTTCCGAAATTATGTTTAAAATTAATGTTTTGAGTATATTTCATGCTCGAATGTGTTAGAATTTTATGGAATAGTCTAGAACGTGCATTACTTAAAGGTGTTAGCTATCTTGATGGTCAGTTCATCCCAAGACGTCGCACTAACAGTACTGCAGGATGACAAAGCAAAGAGAGCTGTTGAAAGATCTTAAAGATCAAATTATTTCTGCACATAAAGAAAAAAAAGGCTATCGTAAGATTTCTAAAGACCTATGTGTTACCTGTGAGTACTGTTGGGTACATAATTAAGAAATGGAAAGCCTTCGGTACTCATGAAAATATGCCAAGAACAGGTGAACCGTGCAAAATATCACAAAAATGTTCACGGAAAATAGTACGGCGAGTAAAAAATGACCCTTTTGTGACTCGGAGAGATCTTCAAAAAGATCTCAGCAATGCAGGAACTCACGTATGCAAGAGGACCATAAGTTCTGAGCTTCACCGACAACAATTAAAATCTCGCTCTCCTCGCAAAACCCCATTGCTAAAAAAATGTCATTTAAAATCCAGACTTGAATTTGCCCATACTAATTTACAAAAGCATGATGACTATTATAAGCAAATTTTATGGTCTGGTGAAAGCAAGATTGAACTTTATGGCCACAACGATGCTACCCATGTTTGGAGAAAGGATGGAACAGCCTTCAATCAAAAGAACACCATCCCCACTGTGAAGCACGGAGGCGGTAGCATTATGGTTTGGGGATGCTTTGCATATAATGGTATGAGACAACTGAAAATTATTGAGGGCACAATGAATGCAGCCAAATATATTCATATTTTAGAAGATTACTTGCAATCATCAGTTGAGAAATTAGAACTTGGACCAGATTGGGTTTTTCAACAGGACAATGATGCGAAACATACAGTCAAAACAACACGTGCATGGCTTCAAAACAATAACATCAACGTGTTGACATGGCCCAGCCAATCGCCGGACATGAATCCAATAGAGAATCTTTGGCGAACACTGAAGAATCAGATTCGTGAAAGGCGACCAAAGAACTTCAGTGAATTGAAAGTTTTTGCAGAAGAAGAGTGGGCTAAAATTCCCACTAAATCATGCCAGTAGAGAGCTACAGGAACAGACTGAGAGCTGTGGTGGCAAATGAAGGAGGACCAAGTAAATATTAAACACATTTAAAGCATAATTTATATTCTGTCCAAATACTTTTTTCACTACCTGTTTTAATAAATTGTATATAAAATATATATACGTGTCAAATAATTTATTTTTGCTGTTTATTTGCATTTATAATTGTTTTACGAATATATTGTGAGCTTTAGACAATACTTTTCTTTCAATATATGATTCTAAATCCATTTTTTACTGTCCAAATACTTGTTTCACCTCACTGTATATATAAGTGGATATTGAAATCAACACCGAGAGGCGACAGTATGTTGCACGCTCAAACGCCATCGACATGACTTGATTATTGCGTTTAAGCCTGAAATAGACTGTCGCCTCTGGGTCTTGATTTCAATGTCCACTTTTTTACATACACTCTATTCCTGACCACTTTAACCCCTAAATATAGCAGACCTTAAAATTATATTTTATGACATATACACACGCAATACCTGGTTAAGGCTGTGGATAACTTTCAGAGGGGAATTAACAGGAGATAACTGACATCCATTAGACATGGCATGTGGAACTAGAACAGTGAGCGAAATAAAGGGTCAGTTCGACATTCCAACCACTTGAAGAAGGCCGGAGCGTACAACAGCCGAAACGTTGTGATAAATATGGCGACAAAGATGAGGACAATAGTCCGAATTATGCAAATAGTGTACATAATACCTCATCTCAGAAATATAGACAGAATTTAACTTTGTTGGGAGAATTATTAAATTATTTTACAAAAATATATTGCTGGTATTTTTTACGATGGAAATGTATTGCTGGTATTTTTACTATAAAAATATATTTTTATGCATTCATAGTGTTTTGACCTCAGTTTGGGGTTAACTATTTATCCATAGCTAGGACCCTAACAGGTGCTACAACACCGAGTCATTGTGAACCTGGGAATAACAGCAATTAAGAAGTGGTTCGACGCTCCTCCCGATCAGAGGCCTTGCTACCGGATGTAATTTATCGTCATACCCAGGGCGTGGAGCGTCATTTAGGTAATAAGCAGCAACCTCCCTTGAAAATCAGGTGTTAAAATCTGGTTTTTAACACGACTGGTGCCAGCTGAAAATATCGTTCCAATCATTAAAATGAGTTCCTGTTTTTTTTTTTATTTAACTGTTTTCAAAGAAAAAGAAATCAAGTAAACGAATAGATATCTACCGATGCTTTTTTCGAAATATCATTCGTTATGTTTAACCTTGAACATCGATTTATGACGAAATTCCGAGATGGTCTTTCGCCACAGAAACCGCCATATTACAAGGCTTCTTTCTTTTTTGTCTTTGCAATGTGAATATTTGAAGATTATCTTCTGCTTATAGCCTTTTCTATTCCCCGCCATCTTTCTGAGTCTAATACTTGAGGGAAATAAAATCCTCAAGAAGTCGGTCATCGATCTATAAATTGAATATCAACCAGCGAGATCCGTGAAGATCAAATAACGGTCGTTTGGTTCACAATGAATTTGAGCCGCGGTTCGCCTTTACTGCTTCGATTTGACGCGAACAGAGATCAAGGAAATTATTTTCTACTGTGATTTTAGAAAACGATTTTTTTTTTAATAAGGCTTTCCCTTCACTTAAACATTCATCGCTTTTAGTTATCAATTACGATCAGCGTTCATCCGTGTGACGGAATTAAAATTTGATGCTCTTCCCGCTCTTAAATGTCGCTGACAGAGTCGAATCACTTTGAGCAACTAACGTGAAAAAATTAAAAAAAAGCGGAAAATGTTACTACGTCTTATGCAACTTTACGATTTACTAGTGTAGATTTTCATATGTTGCAGTTTTTATCTTCATGTGTACATGGGGGGGGGCATCTTCCATAAAGGATTACAACTTCCTCAAGATACTGAAGCATTGCTCGCCAGTGTCTGAACGACTAGATTATGTTAGATCAATTGTTGAGGCGAGAACATCACCTCGTGTGAATTGATTCAACAGATTCGTGACCACAAAAATTGTTAACGTGAAATGAGTGAAGATAAAAATATAATAAAACTGATCCCCCTCCATAACACAAAAGGATTTCTTCAGGCCTTCAATCAAGTAAGCACTTATCGGTAATCATTTTAAAGTAATAGGCACCAACCCCTAACCTTTAAGATTAATTTTTAACTCCTGAAAATGGCCCTAGTTTTCAGCCACTTTCAATTTGTGTATCAACGTTTATTAAAAAAGTAAAATTCTATACATTTATTTGTTTTTTATAATAAATTCGCTTTATGGCAGAATGACACCAAGATTGAATGAATAAATGTTTCGTGGTTAGAGCAAACAAAGTGGTTATCTTTATAATAAATGCGAATCTCACTGTGTCACTGTGTCACACCTTTTCAACTTTACTCCTAGAGGCCATAAGCCGAACATCCCATACCAATTTAGAATCAAGCTGATTCCGTGAGCAAATTCCGGCCCAGATCCTGAAATTTTGAATTCCCAAGTTTTCATTACTGCAATTGTTTTCGGAGATTTTTTTACGTGATTTTTGATAATTTTTATAACTTGGAAATAAATCTGAGAATAATAAAAATTAATTGTGAAATCCAGCGAAAGTCAAAAGTTAGGACCTACGCACATCAAATTGTCTTTAAATTAAGTGGCGGCAGAAAATTTATCGTTTACCTTTTAAAGAGTGAGCTTAAATATTAATGCAATACCTAAATGATGCGATCAATTTTGAGTTCTTCTGTAGTTTATTATTGCCTATCGCATCTACTCCTCCCTGGCTATTGTGATGAAGGCCCAATCAAGAGCCCTACGCAGGAGTTAGCTTAAGCTAGTATTACATAAATGAAAGTGAGTTTAGTGAGACAGCAAGCTGAGGAAGCTATAATAGAAAAGCAACTAAAGGAAACGGTTTATTAGAAGGCACTTAACCACTTGATTAATTCTTGAGATTGGAATTGAAACATTTTTACTATGACATGTTTAGTCGGTTATCAGACGTCCTCAAGAAAAGAATTTTATTTCACAAGAACTAAATCTATATTAGCGAAACGAAATAAGTCACATGAAGTGACCGAATACTTCGTTTTTAGTTGAACTGAATTTGCTATAACGATTTACTAAGCGTTGCTTCCATGTAAAACATGGCCGAAAGTAAGAATACCTAGTGAAGATCTACTCAATTGTAATTTAACCTAACGAGACAAGTTTTGCTCATCATTACGTCGAACTGTCTATTTACACTTATAGAAATTAGATTTTAACTAATTTCAATTCAGTTTTTAACGATTTATCTATCTCACGTTGTTTCAATATTAATTTAGTAAAAAGTAGATTTATATTAAAATAAGCGGGGGTCAGGGTTTGAATTGTACGCCGCTCGCCGATGATGGCATTTAACAACGCATCTTCGTTGAGCAAATTAGATTCACTCTTTTACTAAAACAATGTTTACCTAGTCAAAAATTGTCATTTTTTCACTAACGTTAACCCCATACAAGGCCCAAGAGCCACTCGATGTAGAGGGTTTGTGAAGGAATTTCGTGCGTGAGGGCTAAGAGTAAAAGGCGTAGTTTATGCGGATATGTGGGACAGATAATTGTTAACCCGAGACTTGAAGAGATTAAGATTGTAGTGGTGAGGAGAGCAACCTCTTGGGAGTCGGTTCCATGAAGAAGCAGTTTGTTCGAGTGGAAGTTACTTCTCACTCATGGAATATGAAAGGAATGAGGTTGGTTCGCCTCAGTGGTGGGTCTTAGCTCTGAGGGTTAGAGTTGGCAAAGGAAGGAATGTCGCTCGTCTGAGCATTTTCCATGGAAATAGAGATAAAGTAGCGAGAGGGTTTGCAACGTTTCGTCTGTGAGGAACGGGGTTGTAGGGAGGAAAATAATTCATCACCCACTTTTAGTGACGCTTTTAAACTCTATCAAGACTGGAAAGTAAAGACTACGCAGTTTCAGCCCATATATGGTAACATTACTCCATTTTTGGCCTGACCTAGCACTTGCTAATGTGTTGTACAGCATAACAGGAGGAGTTGGGTACTTCCTGGAGCAGTATAGGGAACCGACCATTTTTCCAGCATCTTTAGTGAGTCATCGTATGTTCAAGTACCCCTTGAAGTCTAACAAGAGCTTAAGTCTGAATAGGCGTTGAAGGCAAGGGAATCCTTGAGAGAAGACCCCATTCATCGCAATAGACGAAAATTCAGGTTAGGTTTTGTGATGATGGAACATTACTAGTTTGTTGTATTAATGTGACCATTCAGTTTACACAATTGACTTGTTAGAAGTCGGTCAGCAGCTAGACTTTAGTCATATAGAAATACTCCTATCGTGGACCCATATACCGTTGTATCATAAGCGTAGATATCCACAATAAGATCGGTGTATACCCTTAGGCAAATCGTTAATGCAAAGCAAAAAGAGAGTGGGACTGAGAAGCGAATCTTGGGGGAGGGGAGTCCTGCTTTGATCTCAAGGGCCTCGAACCACTGACCGTTGACAACTACCTTCATGGAACTTTCCCTGTTAGGAAGGATAATTCGAAAAACACATCCATTGATTCCATCGCTGGAGAGCGCTTGTGTATCAACACCCGATGCCACACCTTGTCAAAGGTCTTCGATCGTCCCCCGTGATGGATTTATTGTCTAATACCTTATTGATTCTCTGAGTAATGACAGCAAATCAGAAATGGACGCACAAGGGGGTAGTCCTTGTTGAAGTGATCCACAACCTTCTTCTTGATTATAGCCTCAAAGAATTTACTGGGGGCACCAAGGAAGCTGATGGCCGATACTGAAACAAGAAGGGGCGCTTACCCGCATTCTTGAAAACACTTGGGGAGAATTTCTCCTTAAGGCAGCGGTTAAACAATTTTGCTAAGATCGGCGATAATTCTGGGATAATATTCTTAAGGACGGCCATTGGGATTTTATATAACTCTCTGGCAATGATTCTGGGCAGAAATTAAGTGTTTTACTATACCGTTCCCTGTGATAAATGTTTTAGTTGTGGTTACAGTAGATTAGTACTGCATCACATCCAGGAGTAAATCAGGACTGGCTATTTGTTTTTTATGGGAATTTTTTCTTAGCTATTAAAATTTCTGTGCCAGAATGAATCCAATTCAAAGATGAGGGTAGCAATTCTGAAGGCTCAATATTAAAAAGAATCCTAGTTAGCTTTTGTTCTACCAAAAAATCGTTCTATGAAACGGCACATCAAGGGATGTCTTTGTTTTGGCATCAACTTAACACTGAACAGTGAATGGCTTGAAGTAACCAGTGGAGATAACACTTTAGCGGATCATTTTTCAGGGTACAATGTGAAGAGGTCCAGGAGGTTTGCGTAATATCCTGTTGTATCGAGAACACGAGTGGGCATATAAATATCTGCATCTGTTCGTAATCAATGAAGAAGTCTCGGGAGTATCTGCCTTCTTGCTCGGTTTTGTTTGAGTGAACTAAACACTCTTTGGGGTGAATATTAAAGTTTCCACAAATATGAATGCTAACAGGGGGGGGGCTCAGAGAAGATAGAATGAATCCTCTCGACTATTTCGTTGAACGTTAAAGTTCTGTCAGCCTCTGTGGAAGATAGAGAGTGATGAAGTGAGGTCTGGAAACAAGTGCCACGCGAAAGCACATACGCGAGAAATCACAGTCCTCGCATTGAGAGTATCTACCACATCTGCCCGCCGAGTCTGTTTCCGTGGCGATTTCGAGGGTCTTGTTTCAATATTAGGGGCGAGTTCCTGCACTGGGATAGATAGGTCGATAGCAGTTTCAGATAGGAACAAGAGCTCAGGTCTGACCCCGAAAAGATGGAGTTGCACCTATGGAAGGTTGGGACACACAAACTTCTCACACTGGCGTCGGTGATGGTAACCTTTTTTATTTTCGTGGGGGTTGGGTTTCATTCTTAGGTTTTGATTTTGTTATATTTCCGTGCTAAGAGAACAAACACATAACACCAGGCGGAGACTAGAAGAAAAGGTTTATTGTACACAACCAGTACAATATGAAATACGGTACAGTTATACACACATGTCAATCTAGTAGTGAGTGCCACTAATTGGAAGGTCGGACGTGTTGGCGTCGTCTCGCTCTCCGCTCCTCTCTCTGTCCTCGAGTCTCTCGTAGACAGTAGACTTTATAGGTACTTACTACCTATAATGTAATCATTCATGGGGATGACTGGTTATTCCATTACATCAGATTTAGAGAGTGAATAGAGAGCGTTTCTGTGAACAAAGGGCAGGCGAAGCATGTTAGATTATTTTCTGTACTTTAGTACTAGTGAGCCAACCCAAATGACTTGACTCACTTTATAGTTCCCCAATTGAAGGTTAACCAATCAGGAGACGTGAAATATTCAACCCGTCGTGTATAAAGACGGTCATTTTTATTACTCTCTCCGAATATCCAGTGACAACCTAGGTCCGCCCCTTATGGGACCATGTCGGCGAGCTGACGGCTCGTCTCGCTCCCGAAGAACTCGTGTCCATTGATCGCGCATACGCGTGTGACAATGTGTCGCCCCCGTATTCCGGGGTGAAACGAATGGTGTTTCTGACGCTGCTAGCCACGGCTCGAATGGTGATATGGACGACGCGCATGCAGGAAGTCTTGCGAGGCAATCGTCTTTCGCATCAGGATCTAATCCGATTCTTTGAGCATCAGCTCAAGATGAAGATTAGAACTGATAGGAAACGATTGCATTCGACAGTCTTCAACGAAAGGTGGGTAAAAGAGGCGAGCTTGGTTCGTTTGGACGGGGCTAGCCTTGATTTTCTTTTCTAGGTCAATCTAAAGTCACATCGGGGTGGTTTCCTGTGGAACCCTCCCCTTGGTTAGGTTAGACAAGCTTAAGTGTACCTAGTTAATGTGAGTAAGTGTTGTTCCCGGCCTGTTTCCCGGCTATCTTTTTAGTTATGATCCAAGTCGAGATTCCCAACCTCCCCAGTTTGTTTTGGCCCCACCTTTCATCTCGACAAGGTCAGCCTTTTATTTCCCCATGTCCGGGTTATTTTATCTCTTTCCCACTCCCTTAGCGAGAGTGTCTCTTGATTCTGTCCTCTGGGCAGAATACAGCGGCCTCTCTATTTTGAGGGTTGGACGGGCCCTACTAACACGAATTATGTTTAGTTTAAATATTCGTTGAGTTTTTAGTTTGTTATTGGGTTCATCTCCCTCCTCACTTTCATCTTTTCATTATTAGAATTTTAATGTATGTTATTATCATCAAAATTTTTATGGTGTGGGGCGCGTTTTTCTAGGTTCCCCTGGTGTGGATGTGGTATTATGGTGGATGAAGGTTTGAATGGTGATGGATGAGTTCTTGTGGTGAATGGGTAAATTGTAATGCATGAATGGGTCGCGAATCTGATTAGCTAGGTATAGGATAGTAAGTTATGACCAGCCTTTACCCCTCCCCTTTTCGGCCTTGTGCCACATTTGTTGTATTCCAACAAAAAATAAAATATCCAGTGACAACCTAGGTCAGCCCCTTATGGGACCATGTCGGCGAGCTGACGGCTCGTCTCGCTCCCGAAGAACTCGTGTCCATTGATCGCGCATACGCGTGTGACAATGTGTCGCCCCCGTATTCCGGGGTGAAACGAATGGTGTTTCTCACGCTGCTAGCCACGGCTCGAATGGTGATATGGACGACGCGCATGCAGGAAGTCTTGCGAGGCAATCGTCTTTCGCATCAGGATCTAATCCGATTCTTTGAGCATCAGCTCAAGATGAAGATTAGAACTGATAGAAAACGATTGCATTCGACAGTCTTCAACGAAAGGTGGGTAAAAGAGGCGAGCTTGGTTCGTTTGGACGGGGCTAGCCTTGATTTTCTTTTCTAGGTCAATCTAAAGTCACATCGGGGTGGTTTCCTGTGGAACCCTCCCCTTGGTTAGGTTAGACAAGCTTAAGTGTACCTAGTTAATGTGAGTAAGTGTTGTTCCCGGCCTGTTTCCCGGCTATCTTTTTAGTTATGATCCAAGTCGAGATTCCCAACCTCCCCAGTTTGTTTTGGCCCCACCTTTCATCTCGACTAGGTCAGCCTTTTATTTCCCCATGTCCGGGTTATTTTATCTCTTTCCCACTCCCTTAGCGAGAGTATTTCTTGATTCTGTCCTCTGGGCAGAATACAGCGGCCTCTCTATTTTGAGGGTTGGACGGGCCCTACTAACACGAATTATGTTTAGTTTAAATTTCGTTGAGTTTTTAGTTTGTTATTGGGTTCATCTCCCTCCCCACTTTCATCTTTTCATTATTAGAATTTTAATGTATGTTATTATCATCAAAATTTTTATGGTGTGGGGCGCGTTTTTGTAGGTTCCCCTGGTGTGGATATGGTATTATGGTGGATGAAGGTTTGAATGGCAACGGATGAGTTCTTGTGGTGAATGGGTTAATTGTAATGTATGAATGGGTCGCGAATCTGATTAGCTAGGTATAGGATAGTAAGTTATGACCAGCCTTTACCCTTCCCCTTTTCGGCCTTGTGCCACATTTGTTGTATTCCAACAAAAAATAAAATATCCAGTGACAACCTAGGTCCGCCCCTTATGGGACCATGTCGGCGAGCTGACGGCTCGTCTCGCTCCCGAAGAACTCGTGCCCATTGATCGCGCATACGCGTGTGACAATGTGTCGCCCCCGTATTCCGGGGTGAAACGAATGGTGTTTCTGACGCTGCTAGCCACGGCTCGAATGGTGATATGGACGACGCGCATGCAGGAAGTCTTGCGAGGCAATCGTCTTTCGCATCAGGATCTAATCCGATTCTTTGAGCATCAGCTCAAGATGAAGATTAGAACTGATAGGAAACGATTGCATTCGACAGTCTTCAACGAAAGGTGGGTAAAAGAGGCGAGCTTGGTTCGTTTGGACGGGGCTAGCCTTGATTTTCTTTTCTAGGTCAATCTAAAGTCACATCGGGGTGGTTTCCTGTGGAACCCTCCCCTTGGTTAGGTTAGACAAGCTTAAGTGTACCTAGTTAATGTGAGTAAGTGTTGTTCCCGGCCTGTTTCCCGGCTATCTTTTTAGTTATGATCCAAGTCGAGATTCCCAACCTCCCCAGTTTGTTTTGGCCCCACCTTTCATCTCGACTAGGTCAGCCTTTTATTTCCCCATGTCCGGGTTATTTTATCTCTTTCCCACTCCCTTAGCGAGAGTGTTTCTTGATTCTGTCCTCTGGGCAGAATACAGCGGCCTCTCTATTTTTGAGGGTTGGACGGGCCCTACTAACACGAATTATGTTTAGTTAAATATTCGTTGAGTTTTTAGTTTGTTATTGGGTTCATCTCCCTCCCCACTTTCATCTTTTCATTATTAGAATTTTAATGTATGTTATTATCATCAAGATTTTTATGGTGTGGGGCGCGTTTTTGTAGGTTCCCCCTGGTGTGGATGTGGTATTATGGTGGATGAAGGTTTGAATGGCGACGGATGAGTTCTTGTGGTGAATGGGTTAATTGTAATGTATGAATGGGTCGCGAATCTGATTAGCTAGGTATAGGATAGTAAGTTATGACCAGCCTCTACCCCTCCCCTTTTCGGCCTTGTGCCACATTTGTTGTATTCCAACAAAAAATAAAATATCCAGTGACAACCTAGGTCCGCCCCTTATGGGACCATGTCGGCGAGCTGACGGCTCGTCTCGCTCCCGAAGAACTCGTGTCCATTGATCGCGCATACGCGTGTGACAATGTGTCGCCCCCGTATTCCGGGGTGAAACGAATGGTGTTTCTGACGCTGCTAGCCACGGCTCGAATGGTGATATGGACGACGCGCATGCAGGAAGTCTTGCGAGGCAATCGTCTTTCGCATCAGGATCTAATCCGATTCTTTGAGCATCAGCTCAAGATGAAGATTAGAACTGATAGAAAACGATTGCATTCGACAGTCTTCAACGAAAGGTGGGTAAAAGAGGCGAGCTTGGTTCGTTTGGACGGGGCTAGCCTTGATTTTCTTTTCTAGGTCAATCTAAAGTCACATCGGGGTGGTTTCCTGTGGAACCCTCCCCTTGGTTAGGTTAGACAAGCTTAAGTGTACCTAGTTAATGTGAGTAAGTGTTGTTCCCGGCCTGTTTCCCGGCTATCTTTTTAGTTATGATCCAAGTCGAGATTCCCAACCTCCCCAGTTTGTTTTGGCCCCACCTTTCATCTCGACTAGGTCAGCCTTTTATTTCCCCATGTCCGGGTTATTTTATCTCTTTCCCACTCCCTTAGCGAGAGTATTTCTTGATTCTGTCCTCTGGGCAGAATACAGCGGCCTCTCTATTTTGAGGGTTGGACGGGCCCTACTAACACGAATTATGTTTAGTTTAAATTTCGTTGAGTTTTTAGTTTGTTATTGGGTTCATCTCCCTCCCCACTTTCATCTTTTCATTATTAGAATTTTAATGTATGTTATTATCATCAAAATTTTTATGGTGTGGGGCGCGTTTTTGTAGGTTCCCCTGGTGTGGATGTGGTATTATGGTGGATGAAGGTTTGAATGGCAACGGATGAGTTCTTGTGGTGAATGGGTTAATTGTAATGTATGAATGGGTCGCGAATCTGATTAGCTAGGTATAGGATAGTAAGTTATGACCAGCCCTTACCCCTCCCCTTTTCGGCCTTGTGCCACATTTGTTGTATTCCAACAAAAAATAAAATATCCAGTGACAACCTAGGTCCGCCCCTTATGGGACCATGTCGGCGAGCTGACGGCTCGTCTCGCTCCCGAAGAACTCGTGCCCATTGATCGCGCATACGCGTGTGACAATGTGTCGCCCCCGTATTCCGGGGTGAAACGAATGGTGTTTCTCACGCTGCTAGCCACGGCTCGAATGGTGATATGGACGACGCGCATGCAGGAAGTCTTGCGAGGCAATCGTCTTTCGCATCAGGATCTAATCCGATTCTTTGAGCATCAGCTCAAGATGAAGATTAGAACTGATAGGAAACGATTGCATTCGACAGTCTTCAACGAAAGGTGGGTAAAAGAGGCGAGCTTGGTTCGTTTGGACGGGGCTAGCCTTGATTTTCTTTTCTAGGTCAATCTAAAGTCACATCGGGGTGGTTTCCTGTGGAACCCTCCCCTTGGTTAGGTTAGACAAGCTTAAGTGTACCTAGTTAATGTGAGTAAGTGTTGTTCCCGGCCTGTTTCCCGGCTATCTTTTTAGTTATGATCCAAGTCGAGATTCCCAACCTCCCCAGTTTGTTTTGGCCCCACCTTTCATCTCGACTAGGTCAGCCTTTTATTTCCCCATGTCCGGGTTATTGTATCTCTTTCCCACTCCCTTAGCGAGAGTGTCTCTTGATTCTGTCCTCTGGGCAGAATACAGCGGCCTCTCTATTTTGAGGGTTGGACGGGCCCTACTAACACGAATTATGTTTAGTTTAAATATTCGTTGAGTTTTAGTTTGTTATTGGGTTCATCTCCCTCCCCACTTTCATCTTTTCATTATTAGAATTTTAATGTATGTTATTATCATCAAAATTTTTATGGTGTGGGGCGCGTTTTTGTAGGTTCCCCTGGTGTGGATGTGGTATTATGGTGGATGAAGGTTTGAATGGCGACGGATGAGTTCTTGTGGTGAATGGGTTAATTGTAATGTATGAATGGGTCGCGAATCTGATTAGCTAGGTATAGGATAGTAAGTTATGACCAGCCTTTACCCTTCCCCTTTTCGGCCTTGTGCCACATTTGTTGTATTCCAACAAAAAATAAAATATCCAGTGACAACCTAGGTCCGCCCCTTATGGGACCATGTCGGCGAGCTGACGGCTCGTCTCGCTCCCGAAGAACTCGTGCCCATTGATCGCGCATACGCGTGTGACAATGTGTCGCCCCCGTATTCCGGGGTGAAACGAATGGTGTTTCTGACGCTGCTAGCCACGGCTCGAATGGTGATATGGACGACGCGCATGCAGGAAGTCTTGCGAGGCAATCGTCTTTCGCATCAGGATCTAATCCGATTCTTTGAGCATCAGCTCAAGATGAAGATTAGAACTGATAGAAAACGATTGCATTCGACAGTCTTCAACGAAAGGTGGGTAAAAGAGGCGAGCTTGGTTCGTTTGGACGGGGCTAGCCTTGATTTTCTTTTCTAGGTCAATCTAAGTCACATCGGGGTGGTTTCCTGTGGAACCCTCCCCTTGGTTAGGTTAGACAAGCTTAAGTGTACCTAGTTAATGTGAGTAAGTGTTGTTCCCGGCCTGTTTCCCGGCTATCTTTTTAGTTATGATCCAAGTCGAGATTCCCAACCTCCCCAGTTTGTTTTGGCCCCACCTTTCATCTCGACTAGGTCAGCCTTTTATTTCCCCATGTCCGGGTTATTTTATCTCGTTCCCACTCCCTTAGCGAGAGTGTTTCTTGATTCTGTCCTCTGGGCAGAATACAGCGGCCTCTCTATTTTGAGGGTTGGACGGGCCCTACTAACACAAATTATGTTTAGTTTAAATATTTGTTGAGTTTTTAGTTTGTTATTGGGTTCATCTCCCTCCCCACTTTCATCTTTTCATTATTAGAATTTTAATGTATGTTATTATCACCAAGATTTTTATGGTGTGGGGCGCGTTTTTGTAGGTTCCCCTGGTGTGGATGTGGTATTATGGTGGATGAAGGTTTGAATGGCGACGGATGAGTTCTTGTGGTGTATGGGTTAATTGTAATGTATGAATGGGTCGCGAATCTGATTAGCTAGGTATAGGATAGTAAGTTATGACCAGCCTCTACCCCTCCCCTTTTCTGCCTTGTGCCACATTTGTTGTATTCCAACAAAAAATAAAATATCCAGTGACAACCTGTCAGGCCAAAGAACAGAAGGAAGAACTACGCTCTGCTACTTTATCGAGATATCCACTGCTAACCTGAACTACGCTTCCCTACTGTCTTCGAAATATTCACTGCCAACCTCTGGATTCTATACTCAAAGACTACCGTCATCATAAACAACAAAGCACACGAACGGGAAATCAGGGTACTCATTTTTGGGGTCTCTGCCTCATGGGAACCCGTCTTTTATGTTGGTGCCATGGCCGGGGCGACCATGAATTGGCACGCAAGAGTACTGTGTGTGTATTGTTTCATTTTAAATCCATTTTATGCTCATGTCGTCTTATCTTGAAATACGCCGATTTTATATGAACGCCTTCATTGATATTGACCCCTTTCTGTAACCGCTTTTGAAATGTTTCTGATATTTATGCTGGGGTTAGCAAACTTTTCTCTCTCATTCCTTACAAAAGTTTAGAGTTGATATAATGAACCTCTTCACACTATTCATATGCGGACTATTCTCCTCATTTTTGTTTTTTCTATAATAACGTTTCGATCGTTGTGATTTGCAGACTTCCTCAGGTTTAACCTACAGGGAATTCCGAAATGAAAACTTTATTTAATCTGCGGGTGTAGACTGTTCTCGTCTGAAGAAGGTCGGAGGGGACAACGGCTGAAACATTGTGATATCAACAACAAAGATGAGGAAAATAGTAAATAGTGTAAATAATGATAAATCCTCATCCCAGAAAATCAGGCAGAAATTGTAAAAGAATCTAGTTTTGAGTAATCAATCTTACTTTCTTTCGAGTTTGTGAATTTTGGACGCTTTTCTTTTGGCATTATATTAGATCATTGCAGAAGTTTGTGCCCGATTAGAAAATTAAAAACAAAATTATACATACTCTCAAAAAACATTTTTTAGTCAAGATATAGTCTCAATTGATTTAAAAACCGTCTCCCATCGTTCTACAAACTTGTTGATGCTATTTTCGTAGAAACTTAGTGTTTTTAGTTGGAAAAGGTTTGTGAGATAGTTTTCAACTGGCTGTACAGAGTCAAATTTGTTGTCATTTATATTGTTCTGTAGAGATCGGATCAGATGAAATTCAGAATACAGTGATGCTGGGGGGTTTCCCATTTCAACTCTTAAAGTTTCTGTAAGATCTGATTTGTAACATGTGCCCGTGTGGTGTTCTTGTATAAAATGACACCTTTTGGTTTTGCCAAAGTCGGCTGTTTTTCTTGAACCCAAGTCTAGTCCAATGGCGAAAGGGAGTTGAGACATGGATTTTTCTTCCGTTGAAATTTTCGGTTTATTCTCCACGATGGCAAGCAGAGCGTTAGCATCGACGCCGGAAGGTCGCCCGGGACATGGTTGATTGTTTAAGCTAAATGACCCTGACGAAATCTGCCAAACCACTTTTTAACCATCCGAAAAGATGGAGTACGATTCAAATAAACCTTCTGAATGTTTTTTGTCACAGTTCCGACGCTTACTCCTTTCCGAAATTCCTAGAGAATAATATAACAAAATTGAAATTTTATACTGGTGTTTAGCGTTTAAGATGAACAGTTGATTTACCCACGCCAAGAAGATTAATGGCGAATGATAATGACGAGGGAACATACGGGTAATTTTAACAAAACAAGATAAGGAAATTATTTACGGATTTACACACTTGAGGTTGTGCCGTTCTTTTCAGGAAAATAAATCAGAAATGTTTAACGTCCCTAGTTTTAAAGAATTATCAAGAAGAGGAAATGTTCATACAACAGATTAAATGACTGTCTATATTTCTGAGATGAGGTATTATGTACACTATTTACATTATTCGGACTATTGTCCTCATCTTTGTCGACATATTTATTACAACGTTTCGGCATTTCAGTATCTGTCTATATTTCTGAGATGAGGTATTATGTACATTATTTACATTATTCGGACTATTGTCTTCATCTTTGTCGCCATATTTATTACAACGTTTTGGCCTTTCAGTATCTGTCTATATTTCTGAGATGAGGGATTATGTACACTATTTACATTATTCGGACTATTGTCCTCATCTTTGTTGCCATATTTATTACAAAGTTTTGGCCGTTGTACGCTCCGGCCTTCTTCAGGTGGTTGGAATGTCGAAGTGAACCCTTTATTTCGCTCGCGTACATACATACTAAAGACTGTGTGTAGTCTATCCCGTGCAGCTGCGGAAAGAAATATAAAGAGGGGACAGGCCGCCCCCTTAAGGTGAGGCTTCAAGAAGACGAGAAAGCTGTAACACGAAGGGAAGTGGAAAAATCAGGCGTGGCTGACCACATATGGAGGGAGTAGGGAGATCACCGCCGTCTGTGGCATCAGGTTGAAATCATAGACAAAGAAAACCATTGGAAAATTTGTAAACTTAAGGAATCAGCACATATGCTTGGCCACAAAAATTATCTGAGCCGACCAGAGAAAAGCAATAATAACAACAAAAATTGTAATATGAGCTCTGGTAAAAACATGAGAGGATAACAGCAGAAATTGCAATATGAGCACTGGCAAAAAAGGGTTGATGCATTAGATTTATAATACCCAGAAATTCATACACAGATGTCCTCAAGGACACATGGCACAGTGGACAAAGGCGTTAGTTAGATCCAGTGACAGGACCCACAGAGTGTGAGTTCAATACCTGGTTTCAGAGGGGAATTGACAGGAGATAACTGACATCCATTAGACATGGAACGTGAGCGAAATAAAGGGTTCAGTTCGACATTCCAACCACCTGAAGAAGGCCGGAGCGTACAACGGCCGAAACGTTGTAATAAATATAGTCCGAATAATGTAAATAGTGTAGATAAAATGACTGACACAAAATAATACTAAAAATGTTCAAAAACTGTTGTTCCCCGAATGGATATATGATTTATATACATTCAAGAGTAGACGAATTGGATTGTTAACAGAAAATTCTTTGAAGTACCGTGTGCTTGGTTAAAGACCGATAATATAATTGTCGAATAATTTGACACTGGCAAGAACTTCAACGCTGGTTGCGAAGAACTGAAACGAAACCTTTCACATGACATCGGACACACTTCTCTTATTAATTTAATTTTTTCCTCATTTTATATTAAAAAGAATTTCGCATAGGCTCGCTACTATCTTTTCTTTCTTCTTGGCTCAACAGCTAATTTATGTGAAGACAAGTTTTCATTGGTCTTAAAACAGTTTCATATAGGCTCGCGGATTTATTTTCCAATTATTTTCAACTCACCAGTCAATTTCTGTGAAGGTAAAGTTTTCATTGGTCAAAAGAAAATTTCACATAGGCTTGCAAATTTCTTTCCGTCTTTTTCCTCAACTCGTCTGCATTTGAAGGGAGGGGGTGAAGGGAGTTATTATTTCAAACTCACTACAACTATTTAGTCGCCATCTTTTTAGCATTCATTTGTGAACAAAACGTCACACATTCAACAATGTCTGACTCACAACTGAACGACAAAAAGTTTTCAATCTCGAACACACCAGAAATCAGCACCAAAACAAGCCAAAGTGTCAAGTTGCGGTCATTTTATATTAACAATGAAAATCAGACAAGAACTTTTTCAATAATCTGATACTTTCACGTAACTAGGATCGCGAACGATTTAAAACATGTTTTAATTTATTTTCTTCATTCGTGTAGCCATTTTTGGTCTTCACATCCTAAGGCTTCTTAAAAAAAAAACAAAAAAAACTAATAATTATAATAATAATTATCTTAAATAAAAACCTATAATATATACAGATTTTATCGTGTTGGGATTTGAGTAAAAAAATCAGTGTGGTTTTCATTTGCCGACTTACAATGAGGTTTAATTTTAAAAGGGAATCCGATCGACGGTTCACAAAACAATGTTTCTTTTTCATATGTGAATTCAATTCTAGGTTTGATTTTATTTTAGTTAATTCAGTGTTTCTCAAGCTTATTAAGCAACGGCACAACTGGAAGCAAATAAAAATATCACGAAACACTTAGCAACATTTTAAAGGGGGGTAGACATTTACATGTAAGGAAAATTTTTTAAAGTAAAATAAAAAAAATAAAAAATACTTTTTAAAAAATGAATATTAAAACAAAGTATTTAAAACAGCACAAAGAATAGTGAAAAGAATTATTTGAAAAAAGTTCTATACTTATTCATTTATGCAAATACTAATGCTGTACCATTAGTAATTCCGCATACACACACACACACACACACACACACACACACACACACACATATATACATATATATATATAATATTTTATGGATCATTTAAAAGAATCAAGAGATTGCACAGCGGCTGAGAATCACTGAGTAAATTTTTCAAATCTGGTGTTGCGTGGGTAAATTAGTCAAGTGTATTCTACTTTGTTTAAAGCATTTCACCCCAAGCAAGGCGGGAGTGTCACTAGCACACAAGGGGGTCACAGAGGGTGGGAGTAAAGAGGCGTGATAGAGGAAAGGATGAAGAGAAGGACGGGGAATAGATCAAGGCATCTGAAGGCGTCGATTGACATTGCATGTGAATAGTTGGAGATTATAGCTATTAGGGAAGCAAGTAAGAGGGGGTTGTTCCACAGACGAGAAGTGCGAGACATGAAGCTACTGAAGTAGAAGAGACGGCTACATTTAACATTTTCGACTGTGAAAGGGTGGGACTGAGATGCCAACCTAGTAGCATGCTTAAATTCATGCAGATTGGACAGAGGGAAGCGACGGTAGGTCTGTGAGAAAGTGACTGTAGACGAGATGCCAGATCAAGACCAATCAAACTGCACATCCGTCTCTGGATTTTGTCGAGGACCTTGAGACGAACAGCGGGGTCTCCAAACCATATATGGCAGCAGTATTCAATGCAAGGACGAATGGTTCATTTATAGATTTGAAGGATGGACACAGGCGAGAAAAACCTTCTGGCGCGACATAGAGAACCAACCTTCCTTGCGGTAGATGAAGCTATTGATTCAATGTAGTTATTCCACCTCAGGTCAGCGGACAGTGTGAGACCAAGCAGGCGCAAAGAGGCGCTCTCTGTCCCCCCCCCCCGGAGTTGAGCATCAGATATTCTAATGGGAGGCAAGGAATGCTCTCTGTGGTGGGTAAAAGAGACCAGTTATTTACATTAATTACATGCAGATTATTGGCCACATCTTTGTTGTTCTTATCATGTCTATATAAAGGAAGTATTTCCCGTTTAGGTTAAGATATTTTGAAATGGACAGGAATATAAGAATTCTAAAAAGAGAAACAGGATAAAACACGTTGATAAGAGGTTATATATATAGGTATATATATATATTATATATAGGTTGGCCGAATGTGAATAAGATTTACTTTCTACAAAGTCGACAATATTTTATGACATTGCTAATCAATAGAGAAAGGTTTCATTTTTGTTTTTATGGGGTCGGATCTCTAGAAGAATGAAAGTAGCATGTTAATAATACTTTTCTTTTTCTTTCATGTGCTAAGTATTTCAGCACGTAGCGATTTGGGCTTCACCCTAACTCCCTGTCTTTTGTTTAACCCTCGCTCTTTCCCCTTATTTCTCTTGCTTCCAGTTTGTCCTGAAAGTGTTAGATTCTCCAAACCATCTTTCCTTGTGTGTCTCCAAAATTTCAACTGTCTCTTCCTAACTGTTAGCATTATGTTTCCTTGTACTTTTTATTTTCCTTCAAACTTATAAGGATTTAATATCTAAGCTGATCCTTTTTATTTTACTCTTCATTTTCAGTTTGTTGATGAGAACGACAGAAATTTGAAGATAATACAATTTTAGACATAAAAAAGCTTTTGCAGTTTTGGGAGCAGCACTGACTAAAGCAAAGATATCATGTTACACTGGAGTTGTGCGGTTTTATTTGGAGGGGGGTAGACATAGAGCGCTGTATATTTGTGTAGACGAGCTAAGTTTAGTCGGGGTGAAGCTGTCAGTTCAAATTAACAAAGCCTGATTCATTCTTGACAAAATTCGGTCGCAGTAAAAAAAAATGCTTTTGTACAATGAATTTCATCATTTTTTCTTTCAAATCATTAGTTCATAAAAAGTGATAAAAAGACAACATGTTCATGAATAATGTTTCCTTTAAGGGAACAATTATCTTAATATATCATAAGCTTATCTTAGTATGGTACAAGGCTAAAATGAAGAGCGTAGGTAATCATTACCTATCTACTCTAACTATAAACAGAAAGCTCTTTGCAGAGATGGTGTTGTTAGTTTTGGCATAGAAAGACGTTCTTTAGTAATAGTAATATAAATATTAGCCGTTTCCCTATAAGGAAACATCCAGTAGTCATTGATCGAGCAGTCAGGCTCAGATTATTCATCAGAATTCTTAAAAACTGTAACAACAGACGATGACATCCAGCAAGCAGGAAATCAGGAGGCAGCGAGGCATTTATTACACAGTTTAGAGAGAGAGCAGGAACCAGTTCGGGGGCACAATTCTTAATGACTATTGCAGGGATACTATGTGGGGATCAAGGTTAGAGGTGATAGAGGGGGTTATATGCATATCACTCAACAGAGATTCAGTTCTATGTGTGAATTTAGGCAGGGGTACTCCAGATGAGTTAAGAATAGATTTTAAGGAGAATTTATTGGAAAAGAATTCAGCTTTATCAGCGGAGGATGATAACACCTCATCTTCGATTGAAGAAGTTGGGGATAGAGACCTTGCACTTATTTAGTACCCCCACCCCCCATTACAGAGACTCCAGTAGTCACGAGAGCTAAAGTTGTTACAGGCTATGCGGTGCCTGATTCACTCGGCCAACAGGGACTTAGCTTCTTCGAGGACTCGCTTACATTTGTTACGAACAGTAGCAAATAGGCAGCTATTATGATGAGAGCTGTCATGCTGGTATAGCCAGAAATAGTGGTTCCTGTGTGCTATGGTAGCCAAGAATGCTGGTGTGAACTATGGAGAAAATTGCAGTTTCTCTTGGTATTTACGAGAAAAGATGAAAACGTCTATGCAGGCTTTGATCCAAGAAGAAACCTCAGTGGTGCTGTTTTCAGTTGGGAGGTTGAAGATGTTATTCCAAGGGGCGTCACGAAAAAAATCCCGGAATGAGTCCCACTCAGCATGCTGGTTTTATGGGTAGTGGGTACCTGATTAATGGATGCTTGGAAAGAGGTAGCAATAGATACCACGGAGTGGTCCGAGTAACCAAGAGCGCAGTATTGTGAAGGTTGGGAAGACCGGAGAGAGGAGGCAAGAAATAGATCCAAAAGAGAAACACATTGCTCGGTTTGGCCCGGGAAACGAGTAGAGAAGTCCACGATTTGAGGGGTGGGGCATTTAATATCTGTATACCGACAATATCAGTCCCTTGAGAATATTTCAACTACGTGTTGTGGTGATCATTAAAGTCACCAATGACAAAAATGCTCGCAGATGGATGGAGAAAAAGTGCCTTTTCTATATTGTCGGCTATTGCGTCTAATATATTGCAGTCTTAGGAAGAGGGGGGTGATAAAAGAAAAATAGATTAGTAGCAAAAGACGGAAGTACATGAAATAGTTATAAATATAACATATTTTAAAACATATATTTTCTCATATTTTATGAGTTAAAGTGCTCAATATCAGGGCTAGAGCGTGTGTAAATATAAAGTGGACATTGAAGTCAACAATTAGAGGCGTCCGTCTGTTTCATGCTTAAACGCGATCGTCAGGAATACTGCAGGGTAAAGAATTATTTTTATACCCATGCCTTCCTCGAAATTTAATTGAATCAAATTTTAGGTGAAGAAATGTAACTGTTATAATTTCTGTGGAATATGAAAGAAAAACAAAACTTGTGTTTATGCCGGCTGAAAAAAGATCTAGCCATGATTAAAATGTCTAATCACCCTATCCATACTCCTGTTGAAAAGGGTGAGGAAGAGAGCAAAACATTTATCACACCAACTTCCTCACGTGTGAAATTTCTAATGCACTGAAGATTTTACAAGCCTTTTCTTTCTATGTAAATGTCCCTTCAAGATGATGTCTTTTTATTATCTCTCCTAAACCCCGTTCTGCCATCCATTTATTCAAGCTTGTTAGGCAGGGGTTATGCGATGATTTACTCTTGCCTTCCATCTGAGTATCAAATTTTCCAAGCACTCTTTCCTCGTTATGTGCTACAGAAATACAAACTGTCAATATTAAGTACGTGTCATTTTTTGTTTCCATTTTCTCTAAAACGCCGTTGTGCCATCCATGATACACTCAGCATCCTTCTGTAGAAACATATTTCTGTGTCTCTTCTTCATCTGTGAGGGGATTGTCCTGTATTTCCTGTCATATAGGAGAAGTGATATGACGTAACAGTTCATTACTCTTTCCATTGTCTTTATTGTTTTGTGTATATTCTTCGTCTGTGAGGAAATTGTCCTGCATTTCCTGTCATATAGGAGAACTGATATGACGTAACAGTTCCTTACTCTTTCCATTGTCTTTATTGTTTTGTGTATATTCTTCGTCTGTGAGGAAATTGTCCTGCATTTCCTATCATATAGGAGAACTGATATGACGTAATTGTTCACTTCTCTTATCTTTGTTTCTAACGAAATTTCACGTTCCATATTTTTGTCTTAGCTTTTACTTTGTTTCTGATTTTACAAGTACGGATAGCAAAGAATGGAATTGTAAAAAAAATCACCGCCTGTCTCCCAATTAAGACGAAAATATGCCACCTATGCTTAAATTAAAATCTATATTTAAATATCTGCTTTTATGTGAAAGCATAGATCTCCACAACCTTCGACCCCTTACAGCCCTCAGCAACATTCATCGTTTTTCCAATACTCCCCCCGCCATTGTTTAGCTCTTCAGGAAGTTGGCTCGCTGCCTTCTCCTGCCCTTTTTTTCCTTCGATATATCCTGTGTGTATCAAATTCTCCAAGCCTCCTTACTCATTATGCTTCCAAGAAATTTCAGTTGTCTTTTTCGGATTATGAGTAGAAGTGTTTTTTGTTTCCATTTCCCTTAAGTCTTACTCGTTACTTAGGCGCTCAATCCATGGAATTCTCAGCATCCTTCTGTAGAACCACATTTCTGTTGCCTATAGTCTTCTCTTCATTTGTGAAGTGATTGTCTAGGATTCACTGACTTATTTGAGGATTGATATTACACAGCACTCCTTTCTTTGTTTCTAAGGCTTTTTCTGTTTCTTAATTCTTGCTTAGTTTTTGTAAGGCATCTTCGCTCATCCAATGCGTCTTCGGATTTCGATGTCACATTTTCTATCCTCTGTTGAAACACTTCCCAGATTAATGTTGCCATCTCCATTTTGTAGTTCGCCTCTTGGGTTCTTTTCTTTCTCTGATAATCAGATATTCTGACTTCTATATTTAAACCATTTCGAGCTGACAACCTTTGACAAGACGAGACTCGGAATAGAGTGCACGCCAATCGGAATTGTCCGGTCGACGCAGGTTCCTTGTCTTGATTACATCCAATTCCACCCTCGCCAAAGCAGAAATATAGGCTCCCTGTCGATCTTCCCGTTAATGACCGATTCCAAGATGCTCATTTCTGATGAAAACAGGAACCGAGAGATATTTGATGGCCGGAAACGGCATTGAAATATAAACCTTGAGAATGTGATTAGTGTTTGCCAGACAAGGTTGCTTTTAAAGTTTTGCCATTTTGAAAACATTACTTCGTGATTCAGATAGTCATCCCTAATGACTGTTATTGGAGTTGACGCTGATTTTCAAGGCACTAAAGTCTTCTCGACATAGAATATTGGCGGTACACAATCTTTCCACAATAAGTAAACGTCAATGATTCTGTTCATCTTTGTAGTTTATCGCCGGGTGGGGTACTTGTTTAATTATTTTGCTCTGAACTCATTTTGACTCTTTTACGGCAAGTCAATCAAATGCACAACTTTTACAGGATTTTTTTTTTTTTTACAGCTTATCGACCTTTTTCGGGTTATTTAAAGCCGGAAATATTTTGGAGTGTAAGAAAGTCATTTTTGCAAGGGCATTATTTTGCATTAACAACTTTTTGGAGATAATGATTTTTTTTCCAATACGTCCTACTATTTAATCCATAGCTGGAGGAGAATAGATTCATACCTTTTCCAAGATTATTTGCATCTGGAACTAAAACTAGAGCAGTTATCCATTACACCACCCACACATCCAGCAAAAAACAAATTTCAAAATGATTTTTATTTCTATGCAACTGAACAGACTGGATTTTATTTCTCGATTCATTGCCAAAGTTCATTTCTTTTTCCATCACTTTTCATCAATCTGTTGGCATTTAGTCGGAAATCTTTTTACATTTTCGTAATTTTAAAACCATAGATGCAAGAATTTTCAAATTCTGACACTGATGAAATCAACAAGACAAATTCGTGTCAAAGTTCAAGTATATCACTTGCATAATTTACACACCCTATTAAAAATTTCAGAAGAACCCTCCACTTTTTCTATTTTGATATTTAAAAAAAAAATTGCCTTGAGGAGGTAGTGCTGCCCTTGGTCAAGAGGGTGTGGCTGCTAGATGACCCTAAGCCTGGCAACAAGGCCCTGCACCATGCCACACAAGCAGGAGAAGCCAGTTATGGCTGTCAGACAATTTCTGCGACCACATCACTCCTTACATGTGGCCCCCTAACTTCCCAGACTGCAACCCCCTTGATTATTATGTGTGGGGTGCAGTTGAGCAAGAGACCAACAAAACTCCTTTAACTCCAAAGATGAACTGAAGGCAACGATTATGGCAGCATTCACCAATTTGAACAAGACGACCATCCAAAACAGTTGCAGGAGATTCCGACGTCGTCTGGAAGCCGTGGTTTAAGCCAATGGCGATTTTATTGAATAAATTTACTCTTTAGTATCTCACGATATTTTTGTGCAATATATCTGTTAAAATGAGATGTCAGTATTAATTTCATTTTTACGCAATTTAGATGAAAATTTTATCCATCGCATCCTTTATTTAAAGATTTGATTTCACTAAATTCATTTGGTTATGAATTTTGCTAAATAAATGTAATCCATCTGCATATTTCTGAGGTGAGGTATTATGTACACTATTTACATTGTTCGAACTGTTGTCCTCATCTTTATTGTCCTATTCACAATGTTTCAAATGTTGTACGCCCTGGTATTCTTCAGGTGATATTTATTGGGATTTCAAACTGAACCCTTTATTTAGTCCAAGGGGAAGATTGTTCTCATTCCACATGCCACACCTTTGAATATGTTAGTTTCAGTTAATTCCTCTTCAGTACCCAACTTTCCAAGTTTTTGTTCAACTCTGCTGTGGCCAGGTACTGAACTCACAACTCTTTGGGTCAAGTCACTTTTGGATCAATCAAACAATGCTTTTATTCATTGGGCCATGTGTCCCCAAATAGTGTAAATACATTTAATCCAGTAAAGAAGAACAAAGTTATGCTTTATTTGTAACTTTGAAGTCTGTCATAATTTAAGTGGCTTATGTGCAACACATGCATTTGCTTCAAATGAGGATAAGTCAAGTGCGGGAATGTGTTTAAAGAATTTATGCATCAAAGTGAATTTTACTAAAAAATTGATGTGTATTTCCATTTAATCTCTGTCTTGTAAAATATTAAGTTTAAACAATTGGTGTTTTTACATTAATCCTTTTCTTGTATTCCCTCTTCAAAGTGTTTAATCTCTTTACATTGCAGTTGCTAAAGTTCAAACAGGTTTTCTTTCTACCGATTGTTGAAAGCAAACACCAAGTTAGTGTTAGTCACACTTTTGTCCTTGCAACGCTTAAGCAATCTTCCTTAAACCTCAGAGTGTTTCTTGCCATTTTTATGGCTACATTTCTTTTCACAGGAAAAGTTAGAGTGCTTGTTAATTATCAGAGGTCTTTGTTCATTAGACAATATACAATTGGATTGAAAACCAAGCTATAAAAGCAGAAATTAAAATAACTTTTTTTTTAAGCTCAATGAAGAAAATATAGTTTTGACTGTGTTGCAATTTAATCAAGTGTCATCTTCCACATGAAAGTAAATGTGATTTGTGGGATTGCATAATATATATATATAATGCACACATACAGAGAGACAGATCAATACATTTTGTCAAATACTAATTTGCTTTTTATATATTTTCTCTATTTTCATTTTGCTAAGATCACTTAGTTTTTCTTTTTGTAAGCATATCATTTCCTTTAACAGAATTAATATTTCATAATTACTGAGAATATTTCAGGCAGGAAAAATGAAAGGAACAAAAGAGAGAAAGTGACAAAGAAAGAAAGGAAAGAAAGAGAGAAAGAAAGAAAAGGGAGAGAGAAAGAAAGAAAAGGAAGGAAGGGAGAAAGAAAAGGAAGGAAGAAAGAGAGAGCAGAAGAAAAAGAAAAAGTGAAAGAGAAAAGGAAGAATGAAAGAAAGAAAGTAAGGGCAGAAGGAAGCAAAAGAGAAAAAGTAAAAGAAAAAGACGGAAAAGAAAATTAAGCTGAAAGTTCTTTGAAAGACTTTTTTTACAAAATTGTTTTGCACCAAATGCAATAAATGGACCTAATATCTTGGAGAGAGATCAACATATTAACTTCACTTTTTGGATTTCCTAGTGTGTGTGTGTGTATATATATATATATATATATATATATATATATATATATATATATATATATATATATATATATATATATATACACACAAGTTGTTGAAAGGCTTTTGTTTTTCCTCTTGAATGTTCATTTTCAGGCCATGCTGACCCTCCCCATGAGCTTCTCCCCCCCCCTATTCTGCTCATCCATTTGATCTCTAACTGGAATAAAAGCAGGGAAAAGGAAAGGGGGTGGGAAGATTATTAACTGCCTCCTCCTACGTCTTGCCACTTATTGTAGCCATGCGGACATTCTTACAGGATTAGAGTGCAGGAATTTCCATAAAATACCAATTCTTGTGGAATTAACAGACAGCCAATGAAATAGTAAAATATGAATTTTTTTTTTTTATAGATTCCTGAGCCAATGTGATAACAATTAGCCCACAGCAATCCTGTTTCTGTATAGGAAGGTTTTAGCTCCCGATCATGCGATTTCTAAAAACAGTCTAGATAGAAAATGTTCCTTCAAGCAGTTTCGTTTGATTAGTGTCACCTCTGCTCTGCTAAGACTCAAGCTCATTTTCCCGTAGTGATTACATAAGCCAGTTTCTCCATCGGCGTCACTTTTGATAGCAGATCTTTTCAGATGAGCCAAAATTCGGACCATGGAGACAGCCATTCAGTGACACAATGGATGGCGTTTGCCAGAATTCAATTTATAGCCTTCCATTGATCATGGATTCCTGCAGATGGGAAACATGAAAGTACGTGAGCAACCAATTCGTAGCGTACAAGTGGTGGCAAAAGGAAACGCGTCTGAACTGGAAAAATATGGATTAAATAAGAAACAAATGAAACATTTTTAAATTTGATGTTTTGCCAACTTGAACGATGCTACAAAATTTTCTTTTTTTTTTTCCTCTTCACCCCAAGCAAGTGTCTAGCTTACATATTTCTAAGTCTACCATTCATTCAGGCTTTGAATATTGTTGGCACATCTGGTCTAGTGCTTCTGCTATGGATTCAGAGTTTCTTGATAAAGTGCAGTGTGAGGCAGAAATACCTTGCACATAATGGTGAAACATTAACGAGATGAAGACACCAGTAGCACTAATATCTTACCATTATGTGGGTGGGTATTTCTACCGCACAGTGTACAAAGAAGAATCTGCAATGTTATTGGCAAGAAAAATTGTCTCGCACGACACAGTGAACCAACTTTTACTGCAGCAGACGTAGCAATGGATTCAATATGATCTTTCCACTTCATGTCAGCAGAAAGCGTCATCCTAGGAAATCACAAGGCACTCCTGGAATTTAACATAATTAATTCTGCTGACATGAAGTGGAAAGTTTATATTCAATCAATTGCTAAGTCTGCTGCTATCAAAACATGTCAAATTTTTAAAACAATGATTTCTTCTGTATATACTCAAGCATAGTGCAAGGTCTTATGTTCAGTTTTCTTAAGCAAAAAAAAAAAAAAAAAAAATTGTTGGTCACACGAAACAGTTAATTTATTTTTTTTTTGAAGAGGTAGAAAATCATGCATTTTTGGTAACCACAGGTATTATTTTCTAGAGGGGTTAAAATTAATGGAAAATAATTCAGGGTCACTCTATACATAAAGTCGACTTATATACGAGTCTATATGGTATATTTACAGAATATTTATCTAAAAAATGTTCAATACTTTATACAAATTTTAAAAAAAATTTAGTAACAGATTTTACTCTTTCAAACATTGGATTTAACTTTTACCACTCTGCATTCTTTTTCAGGGCCTCTCAATGCTTATTGTTAATTTCACTCAAAGGTATTTTCTGTTGCCATAGCAGGATATGACAACATAACCATGAAATTCAAACACACTATTATTCAGGGATCAGAGTCTCCTTCAGTTGCAGGATAAACATTCTGTACAACAAATGAAGTCACAGTGTGATAAAGGTTAACAGATCCACTCCTTTTAGGATTTTACATTGGAAACAAATGTTTTGTAAGAAGATTTCTGAACATTTTCTTTATCCAAAATGGTCGACGAGGGAACATCCAACATGATTCCCATCAGGGTGCTTCATTTCAGTTGCCATTTATTGTCTTTTGTTTGGCATCTATGCCATGGGACTATTTTTTATTAAAAGGATTTTGTCTAAATAATTGTCAATTAATATTGTAAAACTTTCCAGCAAAACAGATTGACACTTAAATCCTTAAAACCTATCTGTCATATTTGATAGTGGGCTGCAGGTGGTTCAAATGAAATTCTCAGCAACACAATGGCCTGGTCTCTACCCATCAGCAGTATTGAAATAGAACAGAGTAAGATGTTTGATGATTCACAGGTTTTAAGAAGCAACCTTCTTCTGGTTGCTCTCTTAGACAAACCCACGTCTGTAATGTGCTGCACTGCATTCTGACGCCTGATTTGCATATAATGGCACATGTGCGAACAGCTTGCCTTCTCTCTCATAATGCGCACCCACACAGGAATAATAACATTTTGTCTTCCCTTTCTAAACACTTATCAAACATTAATCCAATAAGTTTCAAACAAGAAATTTGGACTGAAAAAATATCTATGGAGATTTGTAAATAATTTTTATAAATATATGTGAAAATTTTATTTTATTTTTTTTTAAAAATCAATTCATCCCAAGCAAGATGATGATACCACTAAGACGCAAAGTGGAGGGGGAGGCTACTGGGAGTGAAAGAGAATGAAAAAGACTTTACAAGGAACAGGAAACAAGGGATGAACCTTTATACCTGTTCAAAAGACTGGGGAAGAGTGTGAACCGGACGATGGGCAAATCTATCTACTCTTATACATGTATAAATTGCACATTTAGAAAGGGCTTGAATTTAATTGATTGACATAACAAAAAAAAAAGCAAAAAAAAATTCATGCCATCCAAAACATAAATAGAAAATCTGCATATGCAACACAAGTTCCATGTTTAATTCACCTTTCATACAATTTTAAATAAAGTTCCAATCAAATAAATTCTGTCTTTTTCGAGATTTGGAATGTCTGTATTGCATAGAGAAACCAACAGAGAGCTTGCACATTCAAAGAGATAAAAGATAATTAGCATCAAGTCACATTCATCAGCTCAAAGAAAACGAACATAAATTGAAGATCTTTAATGGACGAAAAGCAAAAAACAAAAGAGATTCAAATAATAAAAAAAAAAAAGCACAAATATATTTTTTAATAATATTTTTATTTTTTCTGAATATTAAATCTGGCCAATGCCAGTCATTAACTACAGCTCCTTGTGAATTCTAGATTTATACAAAGAACGAGTGTTGGTCGGTCGTTGAATAATTTCAGCCTTTTTGCTTGCTCATCTTGGCCAAAAATTTAAAAAAAAAAAAATAAAAATAATGCAGATGTTGACCTCTAGAAGGTTCTAGAATCGAACACCAAAAGGTTTCCTGCACAAGCCACGGCAGCTGGCATGGAAATTTATTATTGTATTAAATATAAATTTCAAAATCTCAAACTGACCGCTAAGGTTACTAAAGATTAAAGAGAGAATCGATATTTGTGTATAAAGGGTATTGGGTGGTGGGGGGTGTCAAGGGTAGATAAAAATATGTGAAATGATTCCCTCTCCCGGACTTCAACCTGAACTGGTTAGTCAACTGGTGATGATTGTTATTCCAAATGAACGCCATCACACTTTTCCCATCACAAAGAACATCATTCAGTTTTTGAGAAGTTTACTACACTGACTTAAAAAAAAAAACAAAAAAAAACTGACAACCTAATTCTAAGAAAGGTCGTAACATCTAGCATAACATCTGACATATTTGGCTTTGGAGAGAAAAAATTAAACTCTAAGCTAGAAATGGGAGATTTTATGATTTCAGTTGTAAGTTTAAATAGAAAGAGAACTATATATATATATATACACACACACAAGTTACATTAAAGATGACTGACAAGGTATTGTGATTAAAGTTTTTATTTAATTTTTATTATATTTGTGTAAGTGTTTTTTTTCTGAACATAAAGTGTGTCAGAAATAATGATAATGGAATCCTTCATAACAAAAAAGAAAAAAAAAACAAAATTCAATGACATAAACTATGAACAAGACCCCAATATGCTGAGGGTTTGAAAATTAAAAAAAAATAAAATAAAATAAATTAAAAATATCCCCATCACCCTAGAAACATATATAAAAATCTACAAATTCATTTAAAAATAAAAAAACCTTCTTGATAATGGCTAAAAGAATAGCCGAAATCATTCTGATATCTTAGAACATTTGGACAATTTTCATACACTTTATGTCCAGAAAAGAGAACACATTAACACAAGAAAAAATTGCAGTATCTTGTCAGTTGTTTTTAATGAGACTTGTATAAAAGAGGGATTGCTTCCCAAATATATATATATATATATATATATATATATATATATATATATATATGTGTGTGTGTGTGTGTGTGTGTGTGCACATTCAGTTCTAATATATTTTTAAAGCAAGCAATTTACTTCTTCCTGAATTGTCATCACCAGATTTTTGTGGCTAGATAGGACAAGGCCATGAAAAGCATTTGCAAAGCAAGAGTAGCCTGGCATATATATATATATATATATATAATGCTCATTCCTCAGGATAAATAATTTGGGAGAGATTTTTCAAAGAATCGATAGTTTTTCAAAAAGACTTAAAAAGAATTAGCCTTATTATTTTAATTGACTCAACAATTTCAACAAAGATTTTGGAAATCAGGCTAAAGTGGACTTTAATCTCAAAGATGACAGATTGTCAACAGTCTGACACAAGGTCTCATTAAACAGTTACCATGTACGAATCAATCTTATTAAACATGATTACAGGGTGCCCCATCTATCTTGGATGAGTTCACATGTTATCAGGTGGATAGAATATTATCTAAATAACTTTCATGAAAACTGCTTAAATTGAAACACTGGCCAATGCCAATGTGTGTGTGTGTGTGTGTGTGTGGGTGTGTGGGAGGGGCATCACAAATTTATGACAAATCAGATGCACTTAAGTGTCAAGGAATCGTTAATGACACTTCTTTTACATTATATATTTTGTGTGTGAGAGAGAGAGAGAAGTGAAGCCGGGGAGAAAAGTTTGATTCTAAAGAAACAAAAGATTAGTAGATCTAAAAGTAATAAAGATATTTAGAGTTTAGCTAGAATGACAAATTTAGTATACAAATCTGTGTGTGTGTGTGTGTGTGTGTGTGTGTGTGTGTGTGTGTGTGTGTGTTGACATAGGTTAAGAAAACAGGAATTACTACTCACAGTTCCAGAGACCATTTTTTTCCAATTCTAAAAGACTATTTAAAGTTTACATCACTTCTCTGGAATTGTTTTTTCTCATCCAACATATTTACATATTCTGATGGGAACTAATTTTCTAAATTGCAAAACGATATTTAATGAATATCATCTAAAAGACTTGTGTAACATGTGAGTCAGTTTTGGTAGGAAAAACATATCTGTGTGAGATAAGGAATTATCCTTTGGTAAAATCTGGGATCCTGGTTGGCAAGAATTTTCAAAAATATTTGGAAACATTTTTTAAAGTAAGGTCGATAATTTTTTTTTATTTTAAATGTCGAGGTCCATTGGTTCAACAATTAAAAGAAAGAAGAAAAAAAAAAAAAATCAAAGAATTTACATTTGGTGACATTGAAGAAAAAAAAGACAATTGTATTTGATTCTGTGAACTTATGTTGGACCTGGGAGATAATGGACTAACCAAAGTTGGAAATGGCCACTGACTCAGCAAGGATTAGAACTCTTTATCAGTTGGTTTGCTTTTCAGTGGGTGCTGGGAAGGAACGCCTTTATGGTATGGGCCATAACTCTTACCGCTTAATTTTTAGTTTTTGTTGCTGCTGTAAATATCCATATTGCAAGTCACCAAATTGGGAAAGTGGACCGAATGGAAAAAGAAGCGCAAAGGAATTTCTCACCTCAGTTGTGTGCATAGAATCCTAGAGGTCAACAGAGGTCAACATTTAAGAGGGAAAAAAAATACAAGTTGTTTTCCTGTCTTTTGCTAATTTTTATTTTTGAATTGTAGATAAAAATGGCCAAAGTTGTCAAGAAAGTTTTAAGCAGCTGGCTCCACTGTTTTAGCAAAAGCAGTGGAAAATAAACTCTTTCATTCCAGTCAAAGAGAGAAGAGAGGAGGGGAAATTGATGATTGGCAGGAGTGGGGGTGGGGGTCATCATAAAAAATGGCAAACAAGAAACTACAAAAGAATTGATCAAAATCTGATCAAAATACACTCGTAAATCAAGTCCAATTGGCAACTTTTATAAAAATGAAGTTTCCTTAATGTTAGTAAAGGAATTTCTGACACTTCTATATAAGAACTGGTCTTCATGGAGGTTTCTTCACTATTATGGTCTTGTGTCAGACTAAGCTAAATAAACCTCTATAGTTTATGTTTGATGTTACAAAGACTTTCAGTGGATATGCAAGAAACTTATTGTAAGTGGAACTTATATAATAAGCAAGACAAAAAGACAAAAATGTCAATGACAGAAGATGAAGAGGAGAAATCCTTTTTCAGGAATCGATCTCTACACTTTTAATTTGACCCCAGGGAAAACTGAACATGAGTTAACGTCTAAGATTTAATTTTAAAGAAAAATGCATTTACTGCTTCCCCCACCCGGATGCTGATTTTTTTGCATTATTTAATTTCCTAAATGCAGACTAAAATTAACAACTGATTAATTTGCATAACTGACTGAAATTATTTAGTTATAAAAAAAAAAACTATTTCCAGCTATCAACTAAAAAATGTCTTCCAGACAAAATCCCTGTTGAATCATGAAAATTGACTCTGGTCAGAATGAAGCTATACGGAAAGAGGGAAAGAAAATTCTTGATAATAGCCACCAAAACAAAGCAGATTCTAGAAACACATTCAAAGATGAACAGGTTATCTTATATATTAATATCAACCATTCTTTTTTGACAAGTGTATATCTTGCTTAATTCTGTCGATCAAGCAAATCCAAATAAATTAATTTGATTCAGTCAGTGAGAAGAGATTAACTCATTTGCATTGCAATTTACACAAATCGCTGCACTGACTCCTGAAAGCATAGATGCCCGCTCATAAACCCAAACTATCTTGTTAAAGATACAAAGTTTTCAATCAGAAAGTGTCTCCAGTGGGGTAAGCTGATGACTTTCGATGTATATTTGCGGATGGAAGGGAGACGTAAGTGGTCAATGGAACAGGGTAGGGTGGGGATGGATAAAGAGTTTTGCCAAAAGAAAAAGAGAAAAATAAAGTCAAAGAAAGAAACCAAAAGCCACTCTCAGAATGTTTAAGCAGATTATAATTCCGAATATTTAACGGCATTTCCATCGATTCAATAAAAGGAAGAAAAAATACAAACGGAAAACGGTGAATGATAAAATTGTAAAACAATTTTGTTTAACAAGTTTTATATTGTTCGTATAATTTCTTTGAAATATTTTGTTATCTTTGTAAATATGAATGGTTCTTGAAAATCAAGGACAAAGTGTCAAGAATAGCAGAGAAAAGAATGTAATAAATGGGTGTGTTAATCAAAGTCATCTCTTATTGGACAATTTTTAAAATTGATGGGAGGATTCAGATTACTAAACCAGTTATATTTTTAGTTGAAGAAATGAAAAACAATTTTTGAGTGAATTTTTCAGAGATCCCACTTCCCTTTGATTATTAAAACTGGTTAAGTTTTTAAAAATTTGTTTATAAAATGTAAAAAAAAAAGAATAGTGAAATAGATGGAAATTGTCTCAAAGAAACAAAAACAGAATTTAAAACCAGGTTATATAAAATAAAAAAAATTATGAGGGAAAATACCCAAACCCAATACTAAAAAAATTCTTTCATTTCAATTCCAAATAAATAAAAATAGAAAAAGAAAATTGTAAAAAATTCAATGAAATAAAAAGTTAAAAAGAAAAATAATTGAATTGATTTACGAGTGTATATAAAAAAAAAAATATTTTTTTCTTTTTATAAATCAGAAATTATTTTCAGAAGTCTCAACAGTCTTTGGAATGACCAAAGAAAAGAAAATGTCTAAATGTTACCATATTGTAAAAAGGGTACATTTTTTTCTTCTATTTTTGTAACCTTTGCAAGTTTTTTTGCTATTGAAAGACTCTAGAATCAAATAAAGATGGCGACCAAGTCAGGACATAAATATTGACTAAGAGAGTAAAAGGAATTTTTTTTTTTTTTTTTTTTTTTTAAAAAAAAAAAAGATTCTCAGAATCTTTTTAAATATTGACAAATATAGCTAAGAATCACATTTAGTTAAAATTAATGAAAAAAAAAGTCCGCTTTTTCCATGTAGATTTTATTTATGGCAGTCTCGACAAATATTTGTTCCTTTTGCTTTCCAAGAGACACCACAGACATGTGCCCTTAGCTCTTCTAAAACGGCTTAAAATTTAATCTTTGATTTTGTTCTCTAAATTTATCTTGAAATGAAAAAATATGAGAATTCGCTTAAAAACAAATGCCATTTTTGGAATATGTCATTTGAACAGGAAGTCGACAAAAGGACAAGAATTTTATAAAAAAGTTTTTTTAAAAATGACTTTTCACAATTTGGTAACATTCAAACGATGGAAAAATCCTCATGGAATAAAAGAGATTTCCCAGACTTGAATGAACAAGTCATTCAGTCAACCTGGAGTTCTTGAAAATACAATGTCTCACTGTTGATTTCAGTTATAAGATATAGAGATCTCCTTTCCAAAGATCTCTTAAGATCCTATTAAATGCTAATGGCAATTGGAAATCGCTTTTAAGTAAAATTACATGATTTCTTTTAATCTTTCAATTCTACCCAAAATGATTGTGTCTGCTTCAAAATCTACCCTGAATAAAAGATCATCAAATACTCTGGATTTCTGATCCCAGAAAAAGTCAGGAGATTTTGGATTCTACAAAACAAAAGCTGCATTTATTGAATTCTTGGTGGTAGTTAATGATACTAAAAAGTACAAGAAAAAATAACATTATTTAAAAGACAAACTAGACCATGAACGGAAATCTAGTTTTAAGTCTGAATCACACTGGTTTAAAAACCCTGATGAAAGCAATTTGCTTCGGCTGAAAATGTTTGACATATCTTGAAAGTAACACGAAGCGACTTGGCAGATTTGATTTATTTTAGAGGAAGTTTGAAATTCTAATTTTGATTTGATACATATTACCAACAGAGAGACAGTCATTTCAAAAACTATATATATATAATATATATATATATATATATATATATATATATATATATATATAAAATGCCAGGTTTTCTATAAAGGGAACAAGCCTCAAAAATGGTTTTGGGGGTGGGGGAGAAAAGGGGATATAACAGCACAGTTGCTATCCACCCAGGAAAGAAGAAAGTTATGAGAGAGGTGGTGGTACTAGTGGAGGTGGGGAGTCATATTGGAGGAATGCATCATTTGACTAAATTGTTTTTCATTGTAAGGAGTAATAATCATAGCTGCTGTTGTAATAATAGTATTATCCTCTGTATGTATATATATATATATATATATATATATATATATATATTTATTTATTGGTATTTTATATATATATATATTATAGCTGCTCTAGTGGTCATAATAATAATACAGTTATTGGTAGGCACTGGATAACAACTGGTGGGCTGTTCTAGAAAGTAGGTTGATGTTTCTGATTTTATTGTCCTCAATATCTGAAAGACAAAAAAAATTAAAAATGAAAATAGCAAAAGGAAAACAATTTTCTTTATAAAAATGTACAAGATTTCAAAAATAAAAATTCACTTGTGGCAGGCGTCTTTCAAGCCAAAAAAAAAAACTAGATTAAAAAAATAGCCAATATTTATGTACAAAATTCATTTTTAGATTGGATTCCTTATTGTTACTTCATGAATTTGATTTCGAGGATTTGTGTTTTTTTTATAAACATTAATGAACATTTATTTATTTTTGTGTGTTGAACAGTCCAGGTAGATTGAGATCACTTGTCTTGAGACTTGTCAGACTGAACTCAAACCCTCTATAAATAACAGGGCAGACTGGGCTTTCTAGCCTTGGTAGGGCAGCCAGTCTTGGAGAAGGAAAACCCTGAATTTAAAACCATTCTGAAGAGAGATGCTCTCTGTTAGGCTATCCTGCTATTGACACACCCGGTGCTATTACAGCTGTAGTGTATGCAGAGCCCCCACCCCCGTCAATAGGCTCCTAACCAGTGAACAAACAATCTTCGCAAGAGAGAAGATAGATCAAACCCCAACCCTATCCCTTAAATAAGAAAATAGGAGGCTCTAAAATTTAATTTAATTATGCCTAGATTTTTCACCTATGAGTCTATCTGATAATTTGTTTTACAGTCTTTCAAATTTTCAGTAATACATTCATTGATAAAAATGTAGAAATGAATTGATTGAACAAATATGGGAAGGTTATGGGGAAAAACCCAAAGATTGCTGAAAGCAAAAGTTTCCAGAAATTAAAGATTATTACTTGATTTCAGATTTCAGAAAAAAAAAGTATCTGGAATCAAAAAGTGATCATTCCTTTGAATGACAGATACACGGGTTGGACAAAATAATTGAAACACTTGTTAAATTCAAAGAAAATTTATTTAATATGGAGTTGGTCCTCCTTTAGCCTCACATACAGCTTTAATACATCTAGGAATGGAATCATACAGCTTCATGGCTTCATCCAGAGTAATTTTCAGCCATTCTTCCATTAATACCTCCTCCAGCTCTTTAAGACACGACGGTGGAGGATAGCGGCTCCTAACTTGTTGCTCCAAAATCCACCACAAATGTTCAATAATATTGATATCTGGAGATTGGGGAGGCTACTCCATGTGTTCTAGCTCACTTTCATGCTCTTCATACCAATTCTTAACCACTCGAGCGGTATGTATTGGAGCATTATCGTCTTGGAAGATGCTTTCACCATCAGGGAATAAAGTCTGGGCCATTGGATAAACATGATCACCGAAAATGTTCAGGTAATCTTTGCTGTTGATTCTACCACACAGTGCAACTATTGGACTGAGACATTTCCATCATATAGCGGCCTAAACTATCACTGATCCACCTCCATGCTTCACTGTTGGAAGAAGGCAGTCAGGGTTGTTAACTTCTTTGGGCTGCCTCCACACATAAACTCGCTCTGAAGTTGGGAAAAGAGAAAAACTGAACTCGTCTGAGAATATGATTTGCTTCCATTGGTCTGCAGACCAGGCATTGTGATCTCTGCACCACTTCAACCTCTTCTGAATGTTGCGAGTGGAGAGAAGAGGTTTCCTTACGGCAACTCTTCCATGATATCCAGCCTTATGGAGGTCATGACGAACAGTTTTAGTAGAAACTGGACTATTCAGATGATTATTCAACTCAGCAGTCACTTTGGCCACAATAGTCTGATGATTTTTCGCCACATTGCATTTCAATGCATGTCGGTTCCTGTCAGTAAGTTTGCAAGTCTGGCCCGAATTGCTATGCTTGCTAGAGGTTTTACCCGGTTTCTTGAATTGCGTCATAGTTTTTGATATGGTAGCTCTTGAAAAACCAAACAGTTTAGCAACCTTAGTGATCGAGGCTCCTGCCATGCGAGCTCCAATAATTTGCCCTTTTTCAAACTCAGAGAGGTCACGCATTTAGCTTAAATTTTACTAAATTCTAAAAATAAATAAGCCAAAGACAGTAAATTAGATAAATGAACATATTTACAATAGATATAACCTGCAATTACAAAGTTTTAGTTCAAGTTCTTAATATAATAGGTCTTTGAAATATAGGAGTGGAATTTGCAACTGTTTCAATTATTTTGTCCAACCTCTGTATTTCTAAAACTTATTTTAAGAGAATTCTTTGCACAAAGTCATTTGTTGTTTCCACCATTTTGACTGGTGTACTCTAAGCTGTCTCAAGTATATTTAATCTTGAATATTTTAATTTCTCTCTTATGTCTATCTCTTCATTTGACAAGTAATAATCTTTAGAAAAAAGAATGGAGGAGGTTTTGGTGCTGTTGACAGGAGAGATAAAACCGAGAAGAACACCAGTTGAAGCAACAAAGATTGTTGGAGTAAATCATTCAGATATTAATAGCACGTCAGAAGATTTCATAATTTTCCATGTTAAAAAAAGAAAAAAGGGCCGAGCTCCATCAATAGCTATTTGTAGAGATCCTGAAGAGTGTTGAGAGGAGAAAAGAAAAAAGGCAGGAACTCAATGGCATCAATGAGGAAAATTTTGCAGAGTTTGATTCCAATGAAAAAGGAATGACTGCCAAAAACATCTCCCTCTCCAAATCTATAGACAAATCATAGATGCATGCAAGGATTTCTTCCTAATAAAATAGACCACTTCTCAGTCTCATCCGCTATATTTTTATTCATTTTTGTCTTGAAATAAGGATGCTATAATCACTTGACTGTATCCCTTGTGTGTGTGTGTGTGTGTGTGTGTGTGTATGTATATATATATATATATATATATATATATATATATATATGTATATATATATATTTATTTATTTTGTTTGCTTACTATTATGTTGCTCTATTCTATTTCCTCCTTTCTTCTTGTTTATTGGAAACTTTGTCAATTCAGGTTGTTGAAACACTTAACCCTGACCAATTAATTGACAGCACACATTGTCAGATGATAATCTTTATCCAAGTGTCAAAACAGTGATTTGGATTTTCTGGTAGAATATTTACATATCTATTTACCTGACCAGTCAATTAACCATGCCTTCCACAACTGACTGACAATTCCTCTTCTGGCCAGATATTCAAGTTTGTCATTAATACTGAGGCAAGCAATTATTCCCAAAACAATGACAAGCCATTTTCTTGGACAGATACACTTGTGCAAGATCACTGCAGAGTGTCAGGTAAACATTCAGAATAAAAGACAGGAAAGTTAAGGGATAGATGTAGAAGTCACACTTACCGATAATAGTTAGGTTTAAATGGCCCAGCTTTGTTTAAGCCAAGGTATTTGGCTTGTTCGTCTGTGAGTTCTGTAAGATGGGCATCAAATGTTGGCAAGTGTAAACTGGCCACATATTCATCTGCAAAAGAAAAAAGAAAAAAAGAAAGATGTAAAATCCTCCATCATTTAGAGATTTCCCCACCCACAGATTTAGTAGGTGAGACAGGCACTGATATCAACAAATTAGCTTAGCTGTTATCCATTGCCAGTCAAGTAGGTGGAAGTTTGTGGAGCAATTCTTTGTAATTGGATTATGGCATCAAAGAATTCAAAGAAAGAAAACCAACCAATGACAGAAAATATTGAATATAAAATGTGTATAGAAAAAAAAAGAATCATTTTATCTCAAGATAAGTAGCAGTGTATAATCAGAAACTAAGTATGAGCAAGAATGGCTGATGGCTTTGCAAAGAAAGGATTTAATACAAGCCAGCCAAGATATTCTTGTGCATGATTTAATTTACAAGCAACAATCCAGATTGGATTAATGATGATCAGGTTGGCCTGCCAATGGCCAATAAAATATTCCCCAATTGCAGTGAACGAAATAAAAAGAGAAAAGATAATTTCGAACGTTCTACAGAGAGAACTCCACACTAAGAAGCTGAAAAGGGAAATTCACTTTGGGTAAGAATTTAACAGTATAAAAGGATACACTTACCCATTTTCTTTGGCAGGAGGTAGACATCATCTTTGTAGCGTCCAGCAGGGGCATTGTACAGTTCTATCAGGGCAAGAGCCTGGATAGTAAAAAAAAAAAAAAACCCGAGAATCTATGATTTCTGAAGTCAGCACAAAAGGAAACCGTAAATATTGTTTTGTATTGTAGATTGATTGAAATCTAAAGTCTATCAGGTTTATGTCGATCCAGGTACCCTATAGGGATTTCCAAACTGAACCTTTTACTTAATCTGCAGGGATAGGCTGTTCTTGTTCCACCGTCCTTGTCTACAGATATTTCTAGTTATTATTTTCATACTACTCAGTTATTGCTCACCTTCTTTCAACTGAGTCCAAGTTCACACTGCCCAGCCCAGGCATTGAACTCACAATTAGCATGTTACCAAATTTGCAAATCAACTCTTTAATCCATAGGACAGTTTTGTGTGGAGAATTGTTTGCTCAAGCCTTAGTCAAAAGCCAGGAATTTAAATGTTTATTTTCAAAGCTTTTAATTTCTTCCCATTCCTATGGGAAATTATGTCTAGAGACATCTTGTCTAGTTCTTATTCGAGTTTTTTTCAGTTGTTGTTTTCCCCAGTTTCCACCTCATCCAAGTACACACTGCCCAGTCCAGGGATTGAACTCACAATTACTATGTGTCACCAAATTCAAGAACTAATGCTTTAATGCACTAGGCTATTGTCTCATGGGAAAATTCCGTATTTTCAGAACAGAATTCATTTTGGGGTTCAGTTTGAAATCCCCTGTATGTTACCTGGATTGATATACACCTGATGAAGGTCGGAGAAATTATGCTTGTAATGGCACTGGTGATATGTTCCTTGACAAGAGTTATATCTCGTATCTTCACCTGATACAGCATGGCCTTCAAGTGCCCCCCAAAGATAGAAATCAAGAGGAGGGAAATCTGGGGATCTTGTAGGCCACTCCACAGAACCACGCCGACCAATCCAAGCATCCAGAAACTGCAGGTCCAAATCCACCCTATATATACATATATATGTTTGCTATATTTATGAGAGAAGGGTAACCAGTATTGTAGAGAGTGTTTATAGATATGAACAATGTGAACATCAACACAACATAGTGACCATCAGTTTCACACCTGAAGCAATCTTCAGAACCTGGTCAAAGGAGTGCTTGAAGTGTGAAAGTGACAGTCACTATGCAGTGTTAATTTCTATGTCCATGCTGTTTGTGTTCAAACATAAAACAGATAATCACTGCTCAGTGTTAACCTCAGAGTCCACTTTTATATTTACGTACACTATCCTTTTAACCATAAATACCTTAAAAGTATATTTTTATCATACATACATATATATGTATGCGGCCTGTATTTTTTTGAGAGACAATTATATAGTTCTGTTAATGCCAGTTGTCATGTCAAAGTTCTAATAAAGAGTCAGAACTTCAAATGCTGATTTTTCAAAGCTGGCTGCCCCACTCACCACCACCAACTTCAAAGATTAGTTTCACAGAATTTTTTAGACATCATACAAAATCCTCCTAGACTTTATTAAATTGCTGTCATATTATATGTGAAAAGAGTGAGGCACCTAGTGAGGATCAAACTCATTCTAACAAATCTGGAAATTTAAGAGAGACAATGCCAACTGCTATTCAGAATCAAAGGAAAAAAACTTTCTTTCTATTCACAAATGGTTTCAAAGAAAATTTTTGTAAAATCTGGTGGATGTCTGTGTTATTTACCAACCCCCTCATGAAGATAGGATGTGACACATGGTCATTTTTTTTATGTTGGGTGCCCATATGTGAACATACGGGCCAAGCACAAAATCTGCCTTGTCCCCATGATCACATTCATGCGGAGATTGGTATTCTACCAACCCTCACTGGTTAGTGCAATGAGGGACATGCTGCCATAGGGTTGGAATCCCTAGGGATCATGAATCTCTCAAAATCCCTCTGTGAACTGCTTGAGAACAGAAATATGGCCAAGAGGTCCTGAAGAGATACCACATTTTGATTCAATGCCAGGAAAAGGTGAATTTGGTGCGTGTGGTCTGACGTGTACACTTTTTCTCTTGAAAATTAAAGTTTGTAAGCAAATTGGAAAGAATTAAGCAAAATTATTACTGAACAGCTGACTTCATTTACAAATTTAGTTTCCATGTTTTTATCAAACATGGAATTAAAAAATTGCACTTGAATTTAATTTCTTAGATTAATATCTAACTTTTTGCTGTTTTAAAGTTATTTTTCTGGCACTGGTGACACCAGGTGGCAGTGTCTTTGTGATGTGAAATTGCAGACTGTACCAAAATGTTTTTAAATGCAGAAGATGAAATGATCAACAACAACAACAAAGCTAGCAAGTAAATATCTATTATAAACTACAAACAAAAAAATTTGAATAATAATGAGATTTAATAATTTAAAATAAAACTTTTTCAGCCATAGTTAGTTACTTCATTCCCCAACCAGAACTTAAGAACTTGTTTTAGATTAAGATCTGTGCATTTAATGGAAATGTTTATATATATATATATTAATGTTCATCCAATAAAGGCTCAAGAGCCACTTGGACCATTGTTTGGTGCTTTATGAGTGTAGAGAAAGGCAAGTATTTTGTTTATGAGGTTATGTAAGAAAAATAATGATTAATCCTAGACTTGAAGAGCTTAAGATTGTTGTAAGCACTTGCAAGATTGTTGTAAGAAACTTCCTTCTGGGAATCTGTTCCACAAAGCAACAGTTCTTGAGAAGAAGCTATCCGTCTTTACTAATGGAATAAGGATGATTCATCCATGTGAATGTGGCATAGTGGATTCCAGCTGCAAAGGTCAAGGCTGGTGAAGTCAAGGAATGTAACCAGTCAAAACATTTGCCATGTAAATAGCAATAGAGTAGTGAGATAAATAAAAATAAATTTGCAAACAAATATTTCAATTTCTGCCAGAGATTGACATGGATTTTTGAATGTAGCAAAAAGATTCTTCAGTATGAAGTCATGAACTTCAGAGTTTGTATTCTTTATATATAAATAATTTTGGGTATCATTATCTTCTGCTTGACAATCCTGAGGCTACATAAGGCAATAGTCTTAGCCATCTACAAGTTGGTTTGTAACGCCTTAATCAATGGACAGTGATAATTATTTTGTTTTTTTTTTCACTGTAAAATTCATACGAGTGGTACTATTATAAATAATAATGGTAAACTAATAAGCAAAAAGAAAAAATCCCTTAATCCCTCCTTTGTAGAGGAAAACGAACCCCCGACCCCCACAACTGAAAAAGATTAAAAGTTACAATGACTTACCAATGCAAAGCATTCAAACATGTCTTGCACGTAAAGTATCCAGTACGGAAAATGGCCACCCCTGAGTCAAAATATTTATTGACAATAAAGTCATGCAAGGCTTTTTGAGATATATGAAGTAGACTCGATATAACATAAAACCAAATTACTGTGGACACCTTTGGTTTTTAGTCTTGTCTTGTGACTGGTGAATGGTTTAAGGTGTTGTTGCTAGTATGATTTGTTGGTGCTTCTAAGCTATTGTCGCTAATGCAAATTGCTCATGAATTGTTTCATTTGGTGTTCCCAACAAACATGTTTGCCACTGATGGTAGAAACTTTGTCAACACATTAAGTTTCACCATTCCTGGTAATCCAAGTAATTTCTGTAGTGTAGAATCTTTTCTCTTCAAACATTTTCTACATATCTTAATGGCTCTGCAAGAATTCTCTTCTGGTTTCCTGATTTCCTAAAATCAAAACTACATTCTTCAAAAATTTAAATACAATGTTAATCATTGTCTTTGTTCTTGTAATTTGTTCATATATCACACTTTTTCCCTTAATAACATTTTCTTTATTCTCTTTACCTCTCAGTAACCCCTTGAATCTTAGTGGCTTTATCACCTTGTTTTGAGGTGAAATGATTAAAAAATAGAAAAGAAAAAAAAAACACTCACCTGGGTAGAGGCAGTAATTGACACAACAAATGAGGGGACACTTGAACAGCTCAGGTTGACCAGTCGACCCTGATGAAAATAAAAAAAATAAAATACAAACAACTAACCAACACTAAAGCCAGAATTTCCCAAATTGACAATGGAAAACACGACATCTTGTGTATAGAGTTTGAACTTTTCAGAGGTCAGAGGTAACAACTTTAGTCTTTTAAAGAAACCATCATCAAAATATTTGCTTACAGCTCCAAAATTTACTTTGAGTTAAGAAAATTGAAATGTGAAACTCATGGACAAAACTTGTAGAGTCAGCCCAATGGTTAAACATATTGGCAAACTTCAAATGTCTGTACCAAAATCTAAAGTACAGTGTAACCTCGACTCATGAACTTACGGAAAACTCATCATACGACCCAAATATTTTCAGAAAATTTGTTTCCACTTATGAATTAATTTTGACTTACAAAATTAAGAATGGGCCCTCCCCACTGCATTTCAAACGAGATATTTGAGGTAGGTAAAATGTGAAATGCTGAGTTTTGTTTAATCTCTATGTAAAGCGTGTTTTAGTCTAATGAATTTTAATCTTTGAATTTTAAATTGATATCAATACTGTACAGTAGAAGTATCAAATTTAATTAGAATAAAATAAAATGTCTAAAATACAATAATAGCTTATAAACTACTCAGTAAAATAAACTACGTATCCAGTTTCAGTTGATTTGTACGTAGGTGGTGCCAAGGCAGGTGGCACATAGGCTGAAATTAGGGGGATACCCAGTGAGAATCGAACTCACTGCTCAGCCATAATTGTTCTAGCAAGACAAGCTTGCTAACCATCACACCACCTCAATGTGTCCAAGGCAGGTGTGGCACATAGGCAGTGCCAAGGCAGGTAAGAGATAAGCAAAAGTGAGAAGGGCCACTTCTTGATTTATTGAGAAACACATTCTAGTTCCTTTCCTACAATGGTCCCACCAGCTTGGCGGATGGGCAAAGTGTTCCAAAGCTGGACTCGTCCCTAATGATAGATTTATTCATGCTTAGCATATGGCTATTGCGTGACAACTTTCAAACATGAAAAGTATGGTGGCATTGCAATGACATGCCATTAAATTAATACTGAAAGCTTCTAAAAATGTCGAGGGGGGAGGGAAGAAGAAGACAAAGAAAAAGGTAAACAAAAAAAAGGAGAGATAGAAAGATAGACATAACAAATGAGAATACAGAGCAAATAAAAGGGAATGAAAAAAAAAAAAGATACTGAAACGTTTGAATCTTTGTTAAAAAAAGAAAAGAAGTGGATAAATAATCCACAATTTTCTGAAGGGAAAAAATAAAGAAAGAAATTAAAATTTCATCCGCTGAAAACCATCAGTGCAATGACAGCATCCAAATAAAAAAAGAAAAGAAGACAACATTTTTGTTTTATCGACTTGCACATAAATGTATTCAGTTGTAAAAGGTGAAAGTGGATGTGTTAGATTTGCAGCTGTTCAGCAATCAATTGGGAAAATGTCAGCAGTTTATATCACTTGTTGTAATGAGCGAATATTGTATTTCTTGTTTTGTAGAAAGACAAATGACTTCTGTCCATTCCGAAGGGAACAATCCACGCAAGTGATGAAGAAGTGAGGCTGCAATCAATCAGAAATTGAGTAGATAACCATGGACAGTCAGCCATAAATTATATACCAGCAAAGTCTTTAGGAATCACCTGTTGGCAAAAGGTTCTAAGCAATGCTGGGGAAATTATTGAATGCGTGAGAGTTTTTTGCTAGAGTGATTAGATCTATACAAGAATAATCGATCAATGCTGACCGCAGTCAAGATGATCAATGCATAATATACGCTTTGCCAGTGTTACATAGGCTTTTGATTTCACACTCGTCTTTCTCCTAGACTGATTGTCATCCAAGACTGCCATCCTATTTAACCTATGGCTGGGGGGATCTATGGATTCATTTCATTTCTCAAGGGTATTTGTGCAAAAGTGAATGTTACAAAACTCGACTGGAATGAAAACTTTGTCCTCCAATTTCTTGTTCCAAGCCTCTATCCATTACACCTCCTCCTCCTCCTCCTGCATTATACATAAATAATTATTCAGGTATAGTGATGTGCAGGTGGCGCAATATTACAATAACTGCTTTGGAACAGCTTTGAATATTTCAGCGTTTAAACACAACATAAATATTAAAAAAAGGAAAGAAATCTGTCGTCTTATGAGAATTATCAACCCTAAATGACTTGAATAGATCCCGGAAAAGAACAGTAAACATTTTATATTTGATGCTTTGGTCACGCCTTTGGTCATTTCATATTTGATGCTTTGGTCACATCATTGGTCATTTCCTATTTGATACAGTGGTCGCCCCCTTTGGTCATTACATATTTCAGGTATTGGTCACCCCCTTTGGTCATTTCATATTTGATGCTTTGGTCACCTGATTAGTAATGACTAACATTTACGTTGCTTTCAACCAAAACAATTCTAGATAAAACATGTCTGTTTTTGTATGTTTTTCATTCCAAATGATTTCAGATAGACAGCTTCAAATTTGGTAACAGTGATTCCTACAAAACAATGTGGCATTGCCATTCTGATTATTAAAAGTGGGTACCAAGGATACAAAAGATCATATCTTGGTAGAAGATCATCTAGTAGTGCTTAGTATACAGCAAGTCTACTAACATCAACACAATTTTAACTTTTTTGTACTTTGGTTAAAGCTGAAAGAATTTCTGTTGTGTTTTTATTTTTTATCTAATTTATCAACCAAATTCTGTTGAAGCAAATGCAACTCAGTGGCTTTCAATGAGACAGTGGGAAGGATAGAAAGGAGGATAAAGTCTTTGTATCTAATCTGGAAATCTCGATTTATCATGGGTCAGGATCTCATTGTCTCTATTTTCTTCATCAATTATGCAAACAAATTTTTTTCTAAAACCTAAAATGGTTTTAAAAAATGCAAAAGATGATGGAATGACATCAGAATAGGAAAGGGGTTAAAAATACTTGTAGAGCCGGGTTCTACTTATTTAGGGAATATGTCTGCTAAAACATGTGATACCAAATTAAGGACTCGAATGTGAATAATTTGAGGATGAATTATAATCCTTTATCTCCCATTTTCAAGGAAGACCAAATAACTCATGAATCAAAATAGATAAAAAAAAAAATGAAATGAGGATTATGATGTAAAGAATTCAGAGAAAATTTCTATATTTAGGCTTCCACATTACAGGCATGAAATCAAAAATCTCATTATGCAAAAAAAATAATTCAACAATGTTTGAAAATTAACTTTTTCAATTTTAGAAAATATTTAAATTACAGGTGAGAGCTTTCTTTGTTTCTAAAAATACCTGAAAATTACTAAACTTACCTCTGCTAACAACACAATTCTTTTGCCATCTGGCCAGATGATGTGGTCAACTTGTGAACGCACCTTTTCCCATGTCAACTCCTGTGTACGGAGACTTCCCTGAGAAAGAAAATGAAAAAATTTGTATTGGCAAAATGCTTTGGAATATAAAATTACATTTAGATTTTAACTGAAATTTTTCTTTAGCCAAAATCATTTTACTCTGAAATTATTCGTGCGTTATTTAAATACTGGCCATTGATACACCAGAGAGTGTACATTTTACATCTTGATCCTCAGACTGCACAAGGCATAGCTTTAATGATCAACATCCTAATCCAGAATACAAGTAAACACATTATTTTGGAATCATTTTTTAAAACTACATTTTATAACAAAGGGAATTTAAATGAAACTTCCTAGATACTGTGGAAGGCTTATTTGGATTTCCACTGAAAGGATTTAGAAACATTGCATGTATATATATATATATATATATATATATATATATATATATATATATATATAACCAAATAAAGAGAAAGAACAGAATCCACCATTCTTAGCATTTACTTTTTTAAAAGTGTTCAATAGAATGTAGAGCAAAATATTATAATAATATTTTTATTATAAAATATTTTATATTGCTACACAAAAGATTATTCCTCATCAGGCGATGTTCGATAACTTACTATAAGTTATCCAACATCGCCTGATGAGGAACAATTTTTAGTTCCAGAACAGAAAATTTTGTGTAGCGATGTAAAATATTTTATAGTAAAAATATATATGTATATATATATATATATGTGTGTGTGTGTGTGTGTATAGTCTTTCCCACCTTGTCTGTAAGTAGGAAGAGGGGCCACTATGCCTGAATCTTATCAGCCTTTGATGCTGATATATTTAATAACATCCTCTCTTTGAGTGTTCATCCTTTTTATTCACTGTGCACATTTTTTTAAATCTTCAATAAAGCCCTGATGCGAAAGAAATGAAAACTGCTTAAGCACTTGACTTTTTTGCTTTACTTCTTTATAGGAACCACATTGTTTTCTTAATGTTTCTTCTTGTTTCATTTTAATATGCCCGTTTTTGATTGCAACTATTAAACAAAAGAATTCTGAGTGACAATAAGAATAAAATGCAACTTCAATAACAAGTCTTTTCAAATAATTTGGGGTGTCACTTTACAAGGTACAATAGCTTCAAAATGTTTGACAGGCATGAGGGCACCTAACTGCAAAAAATTTCATATTTTTCACAAATACTGAAAAACATAGATAAGGGCACATTATAACAAAAGCCAGCCGTGTCTTTGGGGGGCATAGAATCTATTTCATAATAATCTTCCTATCAGTTTTCCAAATCAAATAAATTTCATTTGTCATAGAAACATAAAAGAAACAAATGTAATACTTATAATTTTTTTTTAAGTGTGACAAAGTCATTGATTCAACTGTGTCAAACATGAATCTGCAACTTACCACATCAATTTCCGTATTAGAGTGACCCATATTACATACAATGCAACCATTTTTCAAACGGTCTAAATGCTCCCGGGTTACAACATTTTTATTGCCTACAGGAAGGGAAGAAAAAATATGAAATTAAAAGTTTCTTTTAGGGGAAAAGAAGAATTGTGTACAAAAATTAAAGAAATTACTTGAGAACGAGAGAAAAGATTACAATATAACAAAGATGAAAGAAACTTGATGGATTTGAGTGAAATCTGATTTCTAAAATTGAACTAATCCTATTTTACATGAGTAGCAAATTTAAGACGTCTAGTATGAGGCATAGTTGCCTTTCAGATAATCATCATGAGTTGCGCACCTTTCAGATGTCAGGCATGAAGTGTGCACGCTTTAGACAATCAGCATGAGGCATACACCTTTCAGATGCCAGGTCTGATGTGCACACTCTTCAGATAACCTTCTTGAGATGTGCATCCTAAAGGCAACAGGCACAAGGCTCTTTAGATTCCCCGTAGTTAGAATTTTATTGAAAAATGTTCAATATTTTAATGCCTGTTGTTGTTTTTTGATAGATGATAAACAGTCATTTTTGCCATAGAACATTTCAGACACGTTTTGATTTATTTGTTTTTAACAGTTTATCAACCTTTTTTAGTTTATTTAAAGCCAGAAAATACTTTTAGATTGTAAGAATTTTAGGGAGATAATAATGATTTACTGATTACAAGTCCTACTATTTAACCCATAACTGGGGAGAGAAGAGGTGGATTCATACCTTTCCCAAGATAATTTGCATGTAAGTGAATATAACAAACCCGACTGGAATTGGAACTCGGCTCTCCGATTTTGAGTCGTTATCCGTTACACCCCCGCATATCCAAGCTTACAGCACCTGGCATTCTCAAGCAGTCACCCACCAAGGTACTGACCAGGCTCAACCATGCTTAACTTCGTTGATCGTACAAGAACCGGTGTTTCAACATGATATGGCTGTAACCTTGATTTTTGAGAAAATGCAACAAACACCAGACGTAAATACAGAGAAATGTTCTGACATTTATTGAATTATGAAATATTTTAAAATTTACATTTTTTTTTGGCATGCAAATAAACAATGTTGAAAGCTTAAAAGTTTGTATAAATTACAGAAATTTAAAGCAAGTTACATTCGACGTGTGAATAAACTGTAATTTTAGTCCAAAATTCAAAGACATCATCACAAAATATTAAAAGCTTTCAATTTGGTTGTTTGAATGAAAACTGATTTTTATCACTTGTTTCTGGTTATTATAAAAATGGCTGACGTGGGGGGGGGGGGCAGAAGAAATGATTTGCAGAAACTTTAAGAACAGTTCCTGCAAATCATATTTTGGAAATTTTTAATGGAACCAAATTCTGAATTCCCTTTGTGTAAACAATCTGAAATGAGAATTTCAAAGAATATTTTAATGAATTTTGTTTTAAAATCATGAAATGAGGCCAGTTAAAAAAATATTTTCAGCTGAGCGTACAGTCTTAAATAATATTGGTGAGTGACACTTGTTTTGAAAGAAGATGCATACAATGCTATTTTTTTATTTAATCAATTCACTGCAAGGAAGGCAATAATGCCACTAAGATGCAAGAGGCAAATGTGGGAGTGAAAGAAAATGTGAATGTTTTCAAATTACTTTTTCCATTTTTATTTTTATTCATGGCTAAATATATACTTTGGTAAAATAATGTAACCAGTTTAAATAATTTCATATAATCACAACAGATGGAGACGTAGGGTTAGGCAGGTATTGAACAATTAAATGAAAACTACTCTCACTGCTACTATCATCTGCCACTTCTGTTTCACTGAAGCCCAAACTGCTCAGGTTGTCATGGTCGTGATTTGAAGTGTCAAGTCAAAGTTGTTGTAACTGACACATAATGAAATGATGACAAGAATTATAGTTCATATAACCAGGATGGAACAGATGATATTTACAAGTAACAAGAAGTTTCCAGTTCATTCTGAAAACAGTTCATTTCAACCATCTCCACATTATAACATCAGTAACTCAAAGAACAAAAAAGTTGTGTATTTAACAGACACCTATGTTTTGATGCATGGGGAAATGTAGACAAAATAAGGCCAAGTCATTTCTGGGCATTTAGGATTACTAGCCAAATATCCATCCTACAAACAAAAATTTCTGTATAAACAATATTTACAGCAAGACATCTATTTTCTAAAGTTCATTTTCACTATTTACATTATTCGGACTATCGTCCTCACCTTTGTTGCCATATTTATCACAACGTTTCAGCTGTTGTAAAGTCTGGCCTTCTTCAGGTGGTTGTAATGTCGAACTGAACCCTTTATTTTGCTCACTGGGGTAGACTGTTCTAGTTCCACGTGCCATGTTTTAATGGATGTCAGTTATCAGTTATCTCCTGTTAATTCCCCTCTGCAAGTTCTCCACTGGCTTAACTGGGTATTGAACTCATACTCTTTGGGTCCTGTCACTGGATCTAACCAACACCTTTATCCACTGTGCCATGTGTTCTTGTGATAAATATGGCGACAAAGATAAGGACAATAGTCCAAATAATGTAAATAGTGTACATTATACCTCATCTCAGAAATATAAAGAGATACTGAAAGGCAGAAACATTGTAATAAATATGGCAATAAAGATGAGGACAATACTCCGAATAATGTAAATAGTGTACATAATACCTCATCTCAGAAATATAGACAGATAACGAAAGGCCGAAATGTTGTAATAAATATGGCGACAAAGATGAGGACAATAGTCCAAATAATATAAATAGTGTACATAATACCTCATCTCAGAAATATAGACAGATAACGAAAGGCCGAAACGTTGTAATAAATATGGCGACAAAGATGAGGACAATAGTCCAAATAATGTAAATAGTGTACATAATACCTCATCTCAGAAATATAGACAGATATTGAAAGTTTAATTTGTTATGATGCTAAGTCCACTTGAACCTTCTACTCTGGACATAGCGACATAAAAAGAAACAGATGAATCTTTTTTTTTTAAATGTCTATTAATAATAAAAATGCATGAGAAAATGCTTTGTCATCTTCTAGTGGGAACATAAAACCAATCAGTGTGCAGAAAAGGGTTGAGGGCCACAAAGAAACTATTCTTGCTACTGTCAAATGGAGAAAAATGGTGCATAAATGGTGCATAACAGCCTGTGCAAGACCATCATGCAAGGCGCCATTGAAAATGGACGCAGGAGAGAATGTCAACGCTAAAATTTGTTTGACATTGCCAAACAATGGACAAGTATGACTACACCAGAAATGCTGATAGCTGCCATTGATAGACGATTGTAGAAGAGATTCAATATGGCATCTGCATTCAGATCCCAACCACCTATGATTACAAAAGTCAAGGGGTTGATGATGATTAATAATAATAATAATAAAAATTAATTCAGCAAAATTACTATTTCTTCACTTGTTTAAATAATTTGTTAGTTTTAAGAAAATCTAATGAAACAGATTATTATGACATATTTAGATAATTCCATAAAATTCTTCTTGGCTCCATTCAAATAATTTGTTGTGAATGAGGAATATCAGGTGACAACAATGCTTATTATGAATGCTGTAGGTTTTCTAACTGAATTTTGACAAGATAGACAAATTCTTTCTATACAAATATGAATGAAAAAAAAAACAAAACAAAACTGATGAGCCTCGTATCTACAATTACTAGTCTTAATTCACTTTCATTACCAAAATTTATTCGCCTTCACTGGCAGCGAAACAACTTCTTCCAGGTCAGTGTTCTCTTTTATATTGATGGCTACTATAAATATTAAAATGTATGCCTCAGATAAAAGAAGGATTTTGTTTTAGTAAACAAACCATACATAGCCCACTTGGTGTTTCTTTTTGACACTGATTGCTAAGTCGATTGTTCTCAGTTGTTTCTGCCACAATCTTGTTTATGGCAATTTTGAAGAAAAGCAAAAGAGACATGAGAAAATATCCAAGCAAAGATTTCTGGAAAGCAATAAAAAAATTGCTGCAAGTAAAGCTAAATATGACATAATAGATATGTGACCAAAATCAATGACTGAAAGACTGATGAAGGAGGAAATTCACATCATATATTTATCATATAAGTATGCCCTGAAAATTTGACCAGCATTAGTTGGTCAGTTGGTGCTTATTTTACTGTGAAAAAAAATTAGTTGCATAATAAATCTTATCATTATTCTGATGATCTTTGGAATCTGCCAAAACCTGTCATCAATGATAGAAAATCAAAGATTTTGGTGACCCAATGTTCTGCCACAAATCCATTTTAGCAAAATCCATTTTACTTAAGAAAGGAAAAATTTCATATATAAGGATTTCATTTATGAGATTTTATAAAATTATGTGAACCACAAAAGTACAATATGATATTGTATAGATGATATTTATTATTTGCCTTTTATGAAGAAATAAATTTGAAAAGAAATCTTATTTGAAAATTCATAAAAACATTACCAAATTCTAAAATATTTAAACAAACTACAATGCAATGTTTATTATTTACCATTTTATAAATAAATATAGAAGAAGAAAATTTGAATAAAAATATAATACGTAATTGTCCCTGATCTGTCATCTCGTCTGCAGTCGCTCTCTCACAGACGTGTCGTTGCCTCGCTCTGTCTTTTTTATAAATACTTTCACAGTAATTGCTCCAATGAGCTGCTTTCGCTGGTTCCCAGGCCTCATGAATTTAAACGTCCTACGAGGCTGGCATCCCGTTCCCACCCCTTCACAGTTGAAACTGTTAGATGTAGACATCTCTCTTCTACTCCAATAGCTTCATGTCTCGCACCTCTCACCTGTGGAACTCCCTTCCTTATTCCTGTTTCCCTGACAAATATAATCTCCAACTATTTAAGTGTAACGTCAATCGACATCTCCAGTTGCCTTGATCTATCCACTTCCCTTCTCCACATCCTTTCCCCTTTCATTCCTATCTGCTCTCGCTCCAAATCTTCTGTAACCCCTTGCCTTGATCGATCCACTATCTTTCTCCACATCCTTTCCTCTACCACTCCTATCTGCTCTTCCTCCAAACTTTCTGTAACCCCTTGCGTGCTAGTGGCTTCCAGCCTTGCTTGGGGTGAAAAGCTTAAACAAAAGCAAAAAAAAATACAAACATAAATTAAAAGAATGTTTGAATCAGAAGAAGAGATGCGCTCAGCCTATTTTACTGAATTTACGTGACATAAGCAAATGAAAGAAATGCTTAGAAAGGGAATTTTTTTCAAAATTTATATTTACAGTTGATTGTCGTTTATATTTTTATTCAAATTTTCATGTTCTATAGTTATTTATAAATATTTTTTTTTTTAATTTTTGAATAAAAAGATTTTTCAAATTTATTTCTTTATAAAATAATAAATAATAAGTATTTCATTAGAGTTGGTTCACATAGTTTTATAATCGTGTAAATATAATATTTGTTGTAAATAAGCAAATCTAATAAATAAACAGCATTTAATATCTTTGTTGTCAATTTTGAAGAATAAAGAAAATGTATAAAATCACTTTCTTATGTTTGGGTTTTGTTAAGATTCTAATCATTGCTTTTTAAAACGATAAACATTGCCAAGAGAGTCAACAGTGTATGCAGTAATAGTGGCGTCAAGGGAATAACTGTCCTCTTGAGACACCGTTCTTTGCAGGCATGAAAAGAATTCCAGATTTTGGTAATCTTTAAACAATTTCAAGTGTTCATCACCAGTTAGGTTTCTAAAACCCCAGGAACCCCCCCCCCAAAAAAAACAAGTAACAGAAATTTTGAATGATCGATTGTTCTCTCTTGTTAATTCATTTGTCAATTAAGCCAGATAAATTAGGAGTGGACATATTCAGTTGCTAAATGTTGATAATGGGCAAAAATCCTTGGAGAATAGTGAAATTTAACTTCCACAGGCAGATCAGATTAGCCAATTACTTGGATTATCAGGTCTTTATGAGAGTCACAATAATATCTCAACAAAATACTTCTAACCCACTTGTTATACACCTACCAGGTCTTTTAATTACCTTACATTGGAAAAACACATATAGTAAATTTGAAAGAACAAGAATTATTTAGGATGGAAGTGGCATCATCAAGTACAAAGATAATACTGAAAACATCACATTGTTCTTTCCGCAGACTTAAAAATGAATTCTATTTAATTTGATCTTGAGCTACTGGGTGTGCATTGCAGAGTAAGTTAACTAGTGTTGCTAATAATCACAGTTTTTCAAAATTTTTAAGGTGACTGAAAACTTTAGATGAGGAGATGAATATGCAAACGATAAATTTGTGAAAACTTTGAAAAAAGAACAAAAAACAATATTCTCAGTAATTGATTATTAATTACCATTTGGATGTGTGTGATGAATGAATATGTTGTTCTCTTCAAGAAATTGTTATAACTTTTGTAATTTGATTCTTTCTTCAATTGAACCTGACGTCCACCTGTTGTTGTATGACTTGGCAATGTCTGCAGTTATAAACATCTCTCCAAGAGAGGGAATTAATTGAATTATTAATTTAATTAATTCCAGACTTCCGAACACTCCTTCAAACCAAACCTTTTAGAAATCTTGGACTTGCTAACCTAAGTTACAAACAAAAACTTCACTTTCATTAAATATCATCACATCTAATTGAATTGAAATCACACATTTCTACTCGCATGCACTTCTGACGGCAACGGGGTGGAGAGTAATTTTCTATGACCAAAGCTTGTTTATAGAATAGTACCAGCTACAAAATAATGAACAAAGGAATTTCTGGCACATTAACATTTTAATGGGTCATAAAAATACCAACTGTTTTGTTCTCTACAAAGAGAAAGGATAAAATTCAAGAATATAAGATAAAAAATGCTTTTTTAAAGAAGAAATGCATCTATATTTAATGTTGGGTAGAACATTGGTATGAAGATCACATCTGATGCCTTCTATTCATCCTTTAGATTGTTTACCTGACACATTAATAGCTATAGGGGCCATATAGCACAAAGAAACATTTCTGGTTTACATTATTTCAATAATATTAAGACTATTTACACTGTTTGGACTATTGTCCTCATCTTTATTATTTGATTCACAACATTTCAGCCATTGTACCTTCTTCAGGAGATATATGTTGGAATTTCGAACTGAACCCTTTATTTAAATGTAAATAGTACAAATAGTAAGTAAATAGTGTAAATAGTTACAATACGTCATCTCAGAAATAGAGACAAATATTAAGACTGTACAAGTAGAGAGCAGGTGAATTGATAAAAGGCATTTCTAGTTTTAACTGTAAAGGCATTTCTAGTTTTAGCTGTAAAGGCATTTCTAGTTTTAGCTGTAAAGGCATTTCTAGTTTTAGCTGTAAAGGCATTTCTAGTTTTAGCTGTAAAGGCATTTCTAGTTTTAGCTGTAAGTTGTAAAAAGAAAGATTCCATATTGTGAGAAAAAAATTTTAAAACTGACTGCACACAGATGATAGCTTCATTTTTTTTTTTAAGTAAATTCCTCCATTTATTTGTGGGTAAAAAAACAAATTCATAACATGAACATATTAAATTGGGGATTGCGTTAGCTAAAAAGTTATATAATTCTTATCAGAACTGAAGCAGGTTAAACTTTTGTTATTCATATAAGCCACCATGGAAGTTCCATATAATTCACTGAGTGAATAAAGAAATTGATAAACACATTTTCATCATCAAAGATTTTTTCATATTCGTAGTTTTTTTATTTAAATGATTTTAATTGTTAAAAATAAAGAAAAGGAAAATCTCCCCAATTTTGAAATGTGAGTTGCAGATTTTGAAGGTTAATCCCAGACTTGCGATCATGTTCGTGGCTCAATCACAACATGGAAAAAAAAAAAGAGGCTGACTGTCAAGAAAAACAAACAAAAAAGTATACATACAGAAAAGGTAAAAAAAATCTAATTTTTACCTACCTGTACAGGTGATAAGAATATCAATTTGACGAACAACTTCATTCAGTTTCACAACTCTAAAGCCATCCATGCTGAAAGATTAATAATTATAACTTGGTTGCCATGGAAATCATTAGAATCAAGTGTGGATTTATAACACCTGAGAAATAAATAAACTTAAGTATGTGCAAGTATTTGTACATGTATGTACAGTTTTTATCTTACCCATTCTTATGCACATATATATATATATATATATATATATATATATATATATATATATAGGAAAACAATTAAGATTAGCTACTCCTGTACCAACAGCATGTATAAAATTATCAACTCACACAATAACAATATTTTTTTAAATTTCTATGGGATAAATAACAAAATTGGTATTGAACCCTCCTGTAATTGTAGATCTAAAGAAAATTGTCCAGTAGAGGGCAAATTCAGATCTACCAGGGTTATATATGAAGCAACCATTTCCCCCAAAGAAAATATGAAAAATTATAATGTTTACATTGGAATTTCTGCAGGGGAATGGAAACAGATTTTATAGCTATAGGTGCTCATTTTCTAACCCTAAACTAAAACACCGAACAGTTCTTTCAAAAAAATTTGGGGAATTGAAAGAGAAAGGTTTGATAGTTTGGAAGATTATAGGTTTCACACATACTCCTAATAGTCTTAGAGATAAGTGTAACTTATGTTTAGAAGAAAAAATTAGAAAAATAAAATAATGAAAGCCAACTATTGAATCAGAGAAATGAATGAGTGTTAAAATGTCAACATAAAAACAAATTCAAATTTCCATAATATAGCTTTAATTAGCTACTATATTTCCTTAATATTCCCTCCCCCTCTAACTCTTCAAATATCAAAAGTATAACTAATTCTAATTTCTATTTCCGCCTCTAAACCTCTTTACACTATATTTATAAATTATAAACCTCCCTGTCCTCTAAGATCTCCCCACCCAACTCTCTTTCCATCCTTTTATCTATATATTTTAAAGTTATTTTTAAACATTTTTATTCCACTTTTAATTTTAAATTAATATTTCATTCTTTATATAAGCCCAAATTAATGTCATATGGTTAATATCTGAGTTTAATTTTATAAAACTTCTTCCCTTTAAGACAAATACCTTCCACTCTCTCCTGACCCGTTTCATGCCTTTCATCTGCCTGAAACACTGAAATGGATAAATTCTGTATTAGTTTTGCTCTCACAGTTAAATTTCTATTTCTGACTCAAACTCTGTTGACACTGGGGTTGATAAGACAGACAACCGATATCTTTGTCTGCCGAAATAGTTTATTCCCCATATGAGGTGATTTGGGATTTTATTGTTTATTATCATTATTATTATATATATATATATATGTGTGTGTGTGTGTGTGTGTGTGTGTGTGTGTGTGTGTGTGTGTGTGTATGAGAGAGAGTTGAGATCAAATACAGTTCAAATATGGATAAGAATCTGACAGAATGATAAGATAAAGAATAGGAAACATCAATCCAACATGTTTCACTTTTATTAAAGCTTTGTCAGAGACATGGAGAATAAGAAGATATGGAGAAAAAGAAGAAAGAAATTTTGGTATTTTTACTTTTGTGTTCTTTGATTTTCATTGCTAAACATGTTTTCATGTGCATTCAACTATTTTAAACCAATGTTAGTATAATTTATGGTGTTCTCATTTCAAAGAGAGATGATGTCTCAATACAAAGTTCCAAGAAATTAGTAAATACCAAGCCTAACTGAAAAACTGTAAATACTGCTTTATGCATATAAGTGTATAATAATTCTAGTTTGACTATTCAAATGATAATGTGTGTGTGTGTCTGTCTAGTAGATATTGTTTGGTGTTTTATCACATGTTGATTTGGGAATGTTTTTATGCACCTACTGTATATATATATATATATATATATATATATAAATTCTTGAAAAAAAATGATTGAAGTCACCTGTCAGTTGTTCACATTTACCAATTGGAGTCCAGACATTGCTTTGGGGCCTTTTCTAAAACAACAGAACCAAGTGTAAATCTAATATATAACTTATTCAACGGAATCAGAAAGTAACAGAGATGAAAAGAACAAAAGTAGAAATGGTAGAAACCAGGTGGAAAATATATTGTTTGAAGAGAAAAAAAAAGCGTATATATTTAATAAATACACACAAAACCATATTTTTACCTCCCCTCATATATTTTGCGGCAGTCCTGCCAAAGCAGATGTAAAGCTACAGAAATTGGAGTCATATACGTGCTTGTGTCACTTTGGTGCCTACCCCTGGGGAAGCAGAAAATGAAGGCAGAGTAACTTACCAAGCCTGCAGAGCACAAATTGGATCAATTTCAGTGACCATGACAACACAGCCCATTCCTTTCAAGGCCTGGGCACAACCTTTTCCAACCTGCAACAGAAAAGGGCATCAGCTTAAGACAGGCAAAGAGGAAACAGAAAGTCGAGATGAAAGAACTAAGAATTCATTTGAATAAAAGCAGCATTCCTTCAGCTTTGATTAAAGAATTCAGAGATATTACTAACATGCACTTATGTGTGCATTATAGCGTACCATACATATATACAGGTTTTATATGTCTAAGTTCTTGGCTTTGGCTTATTTTCCAAAATCTCACTAAAATGACTCATCAGAATTTTTTTTGTTTTTGCAAGATCTATTCTTTGTCTGCTCAAAAGACTTTTCAGCATTTCCTTCTATGTTTCACTCGTGTATACAAAGCTTATCATTTTCAGGCTCTTTTGGTATCGACTTTTCTCCAATAATACACTTTACTTTGTCTTACCATTTCAAAAGTAAATTTTGAAATTCAAACTAATTCACCTATTTTTTTTATAATTAAGAATTTTTATAAAATCTCTGCATATTGTTTGAAAGTTAGTTTTTTGGGGTTTTTTTTTATAATTGTGTTGCCGTTAGAATAAAAATAACATTAAATAATTTCATAATTGGGACTTCCCATCCTTTTCTTCGAATTGTTTTGAATCTACCAAGCCAAAATTTCCAATCATTTAAACAAATTAAAAAGAAAGCTCACTTCTCCATAACCACAAATCAAGACTTGCTTTCCACCAAACATCACATCTGTGGTTCTCTTCAGGCTAAAAGGAAAGCAAACAAAAATAACATAAACAAACCTAAGAAAAAATCTAGCATTGCAAAATAAAAAAAAAGAAGACAAAATCCATTAACATCAGGAAAACTCATGCAATCTGAGACAATGTTGTACTACAAGAATAGAACTGGATAGAAGTGCTTGTTTTCGGTTTCTGAAGGAATTTCTTCAAATAACTTTAACAACTTTCAGAATCTTCCCAAAACAGAAAACAAGACCTGCATTAAGTTTTCACTTGTGCTTCTATCAACCAAGAAAGTAAATTTTATCAAATAACATGGACTTGTGCTTCATCTGAACATTGTTCAAAAAGCTTTACTCATGCACTTATACAAAGATTGCAATTTTAGAGTTTTTAAATGTCAAGTATATTTCAAAATTAATAATTTGCAAATATAAATGTAACAATATAAAACTATGAATTACAAATAACGCAAAGTCTACAAGAGGACTAAGAATTTACTTTACATACAAAATGTTCAACTGAAATAAAAACTTTGGCAATTTTAGAAAAATGCCTCTTCATTCCTCAGATTCTGACATAAACAATTCAAAAATAAATTTGGTCTTAAAATTCCAAACATTTAAAACAAAGAAGAGCTTTCTATGACAACAATTTGTTGTCAGTAGAACTCAACATCCATGAATTGTTTGATTATCAACCCTTTGTGTATTATTTAAAACTGAAACATATTTTGCATTGTGAGAATTATTTTTTTCTTTTTGTGAGTGAATATTGAATTAACAAATTTTGGGAGATAATGATTTTTCCAGATACAAGTCCTGCTATTTAACCCATAGAAGGGTTAAACAGGAGAGAAGAGATGGATTTATACCATTCCCAATGGTATTTGCACATGAGGGAATGTAACAAACTAATCTGGAATTTGAACTTGGCTCTCCAAATTCTCATTCCAAGTCACTATTCATGACACCACTTGCACACCCACTTCATAATTTGAAAATTCAAGATCATAAAATGTGTGTGTGTGTGTGTGTGGGGGGGGGTGATTAAATGTTAAAATAGGCAAAAAGCAATGACAAATGATAAAATTGTGTAGAGATAAGGAGACATTGCCAAATATTAAAAGATATTTTGTCTTAAATAGTCTGTCATCATTGCTTAAATGCTGTCATCATTGCCCAAGGTTTATTCAGACAAAGGCTACCTGACTTGAATAAGTGGGCCTAACCGAAAGCAATCACCTGCAATAAAACCCATTTGAACCATTTAAATCAGTGATTCTCAACCAGGGGTCCATGTAACATTACTGGAGGGCCACAAAAAAAATGGCAAATTGGGGGTCCACGGTAATATTTTAGTGGTCCATAGAGCAATTTCACTTCAGGACGGTCGTTACAACTGAGAATTGGAATTTCTACAGTAATCTACACCATATTGAAATACTAAAAATAGAAAAAACAACTCCAAAACTAGCAGAAAATGAGATTAAGTGATGTAAGTTAGCATTCCTTTTAGTCTACTGGATGTTTTAATTGTAACAGTTAAATAAAAACTGGGCAGGATCATATATATATATATATATATATATATATATATATATATATAATTATTTATTTGAATATTACAACATAAATATGTTATAAAATTTGTATATATATATATATAAAACTTGTATATATATATATATGTGTATAAAGGGAAATTATATAAAGATTATATAAATTAATATAATATATTAATAACAAAGAATATTAATAAAATAAAATATTAATATAAATTATTTAATATAGTAATAGACTGGGCATTGTGAAAGGGGGGGGTGATCTTTGACTCTCATTAACATTCATGGAGCCAAGAAAAAAAAATAAAATTCTTGCAGAGCAGCATCACTCACAAGGATCTCATTGAAATAATCTGCACTTTTACAAATTTATTAATTACATATTTTAAAATGGTTTATATTATGAGTAATTTTACTAGTGTACATAAATGTTCCATAGAATTTAGTTGTTAAATACAATTTTATTTTCATTAAATTAGTTTTATTTCAAAATAAAACACATACTTTTACTAGTTCCATAATACAATTCATAAACTTATTTATTAGTAAAAGATAAAATAAGCGTTTTTTTCATCAAATGGTTATGGTGGTGTACCAAAAAAAAAAAAATTAAGAGTAAAAGTGATCCATGGATAAAAGAAGGTCGAGGACCACCGATTTGAATAATAAAACTAAATGTTAAACTATAAAGAACCCTAGCCCCAATTTTACAATGTGAAAGAAACTTACGCATCCAAAATGGATTCCCTACAGCTATACAGATTGTCAAATTTTGTCTGAAAAAGAGAGAAAAATTAAAAGTTTTTTTTTATCTTTTTTAACATTACATAAAATTCTGAAATTAAAATCAAATAGTGAATACAATTGTCCGTCTAATAGTCAAGAGTTAAACAGTGTTGACGATAAAATTTAAGAAATTACCAATTGATTCCTGAAATTAAATTTTTGATATTTAAAAAAAAAAAATACTTTTGTTTTATTTACATACTAGCAGGAAAGCCTGGCGTTGCCCGGGAGTAAACTTCTTCTGAATGGAAGGTCATAACCGCCATACTCATTTTGTACATGCATGTAAGGCTGAAGTCTAGTAGAACTGATGGCCGCCCACATAAAAACATAATGTACACAAGTTGTCGATATTCGTCAGCACAACGGAAGAAAAAATTGTAAGGCTTAAAAGGAAGAAAATAGACAGCCATGGTAGCATCAGCTGTTTGCCATTACTAAGACACCTCCAATTAAAAGTTGTCAAGTTCAATACAAACACGGGCCTTAGGAAGTTTTTGGTGAGTTGTGGCAGAGGGCTTTGTATTCCGATGGGAAGCTTTTATTATCCCTGAGTGCAAGACATTACATGAAGCTCTGTGTCAGTTGCAACGTAGTAAAATGCAATAGTGTGAAAGGTAGACGTGTCTTTTGCCCAAAAGACGGCGCTGCCACTACCGCAAACAGAACCATATAACAGAAGTATGGGAAGGTGCCGGGGCGAGTACTTGTAAATGGCACAAATTTTTTCGTAGTTTTCATAGCCAGTTGTGGCGAGCATGAAGTGCGCGTAGCATTACTTAATGCAGCCCTTATGGTAAGGGGAGAAACACACCAACGGTGTATGGCAGAGAATGCATATTATAACTCTGCATGCTGCTATTCTTTTATTATCCCACTTCTTTTTGCTGAGGCCTGAATTGCATGGATGCACTCGACTTCTCTGACAAACGAATCCACCTTGGTTTTGTGTTGCAACTGAATATGGTTACATGGTCGACATGTAAGTGCGAATGCAGCTATGGTGGGTTTAAGTGATAAGGGAGCATCTGGTGAGCAAGACAACCTTTAATGAAATGCCTTAGTAATGGCATGTGAATACTACGACGACCTTTAAATAAAACGTGTTCAAAAATGAAGGAACCTACGATGCAGCTGACATAAAGATGTGTACATTGTGTGCAAACGTGACCGACCATGGGTCATAGCACTTCTGCGTAGGTAATATTTTTAGCTTTGTTTGTTGGAGAGTAAACATTATCCTTACTCATGAGTTGGGAGCAGTCTACGTAAAGCTGTCCATGGGCGAAACACTGTTCACCTAAATGCAGACCTGCGACGCCGAATGTCTGTCCTTGCAATTTGGCCATTGTTGTTGAGCCGTGCTCGCCGTACCCCAGGGCTTTCTGAAGCTCTGGCAGATGCAGTAGTGCTGACATTTCTTAAACGACGAATAGCGGTTTGTTGAGGTTGTTCCAAAACCCTGGAAGATGCTGTAGCCCTAGAACATGCTGTAGCCCTAGCATTCCTAAGACAACCTGAAGTGGTTTGTGCAGGGCTTTCTAAAGCTCTAGAACATGCTGTAGCCCTAGCATTCCTAAGACAACCTGAAGTGGTTTGTGCAGGGCTTTCTAAAGCTCTAGAACATGCTGTAGCACTAGCATTCCTTAAACGCCGAAGGATTGTCTGTGTTGGGGACTCAGAAGCCCTGGCCCTAGAAACGCATATTGCATCCTGTGAATTCTGTACTAAACGCTCTTCAGTTGAAAGTCTAGCGCATTGTGATGACATAACTGATGCCACTGATGCTAGCCTTTCAGTCCGTTCAGCGGTACTTTCGTGGCGATGCGGGCAGCAGAGCGTGAGGCCATCTGAGAAAGGGACAACAAAGTTTGCTCAGGTGGCTTCACTTGCCCTTGCTGCTCTTGTAGTGGAGGCAGCAGCCGTGCGTCATCCAAAAAGTTTTCTTCTCTTAGGCGGCATTTTAACCAATTTTAAAAAGGCAAACATAATAAAAGGTATGTAGGTTCTTTGAGTGCAAAAAATATGTGTAGTCTAAACGTAGGCAGGTTAGAGGGATCCCAAAAATGTATGTAACTATATCAAAAGGGGATCAAAGACAAAAAAAGTGAAGTTTAAAAAATTCAACAAAAGCTAAAACGGTAGTAGGTAATTTGGGAAGTAAACGTGGAAACGGATGTAGTTATAACTAATAATTAAAAAAAAACAGTTTCGATACGTAATCAACAACTTGCTTTGAGATAGATTTTTTTAACTGAAGCAACACGATAATGCCACTAGAATATGTGGGGGGGATTACAAAGGGATGAGAAGACTTGAGTGAGGAAAAGGAACAGCATTCAGGAAGACAGAAAAATGGGGATTGACATTAAATTTAAATTTCTGAAGATTTTCGGTGGCAAGGAAGGAAGAAATCTGAAGAGATTTCCACAGGTGAGAAGTGTAAGAGAAGAAACTGTTAGAACAGAACTGACGGTTACATCTAGCTAGTTCAACAGTAGGTGAGACCTAACTGCCAATCTAGTAGCAGGCTTAAATTCATGCTGTTGAGGCACTATGGAAAAAAGCACATCAGAACAGTTACCATGAAAATATTTGTAAAAAAAGACAGAGAGATGCCACATTACATTAGTAAGAAAGTGACTAAAGTCAAGATACTAATCAGGATTGGTTACATTACAGACTCATCACTGAATTTTGTCAAGAATCTCGAGATATACAGCAGGAGCACCAAAACCAGATATATAGCAGCAAAATATTCAATGCACGGACGAATGGTAGATTTATAAATGTGCATGATGGATTCTGACACAAAACAGTGGACCAACTTTCTTAGCAGCAGATGTAGCATTTGATTCAATAAAACTGCTCCACTTCATGCCAGGAGATTGTTTGAAAAGGCAATGTGTTCAAGCAATGAGTAACCAATACTTTTGTAGTGATTAGTCATTAATAGCGGATTTAGCTGAAACATTTTACTTCTTTAATGACAAGGATTAATTTGATTGGCCAGAAAATTAAGTACCGTATTTTCTGGCTTACAAGATCACTTTTTTTACCTGAAAAATACCTGTCATCTTCCAAGACGAATGTAAGGCAATGTCCAGGTTCAGGTAAGCTTGGATGGTCACTTAATTGGCTTAACTGATAGGGACATGGATTTGTATATTAAGTCATTACATTATAATGTTAGCTATCTAATTCAGCCTTTTATATGATGTAACCTCAGTACTTAGCTATTACAAGTATTTCCAAGATTATAAACCTTCCTGGAGCTGAGCCACAAGCTTAAACATGCTCTGATTACTAGCAGTGGTGGGAAGCTTTCTGCTCTTGACTAGTATGTCATTGCCATACAAACATAATTAGTTGAGTGATTAATGTAAACAATACGTGGCACCAGTATGTGAGGGAAACAGGGTGAATGTATCATTGTATGGGAATGATTTATCTTTTTCTTAGAAATTTCTATCCAATATTAGGGTGCATCTTCCAAGCTGCAGGGTAATTTAATTTGATATACCATACTTCCTGGCTTACAGCCAGGAAGTATGGTATATCAAATTAAATTACTTCCAAACATTCCAAAATAAGGGAGACAATTGCTCACTGTAACATAGTGAATTTTATCTTTTACCCTTAAGTTACACAAGTTTAAAATAAGTTGTCTTTCTATTGTGTAATTAAAACAAAAATAGGAATTCTACACAAGGCCACACCCAATTACAGACCAAAAGCTTTTTGTAGATTCTGTTTAAAGAAAAAAGAGGACTACAAAAAAAAAAATTTTAAAAAAATAATGGGGACTTAAACTTACCTTAGTAACAGAATCGTTTACATTCATAGCTGGAACAGTGAGTTTTTTGGACTTTGATAATTGGTACAGACGATGTACACCTGTGACACTCTCTTCTACAATGCCTTTGATGCTGCTAAACATGGCCGGGTACTTTTTCAACATTAAGTGGGTAGCATCTCCACCATCATCCAAAATCTTTAAAGGAGAACACATTTTCATTCACTTTCAAATGTAAATAATGATAATAATAATAATACAATCATCATTTCTGAAGACCCCCTCACCGCGCAGCTCCCCAATTTAATTAATACTAAATGTATCAATAATCTTAAAATTAGTGGTTAGAGAGAAAAGTACACTTTAACTCCCCAAATTATTTTGTTATAAATAAATTTCCCTCTTTTTCATCATTATTGAATTTTAATAGAATTTATCACTTTATATAATGATAGTAAGCAATTATAAAATTTGTCTAATTAAAAATTTTAATTCAAATGTATGTTCCACCAGAAATAATAGCTCCTATATCATATTATATTGCAGGCATAGTACAGGTCGAACCTTCATACCAATAACCCATCTTTTTTTTTTTGCTTTGTTGCACTGAGCATCAATCTGACAAAATTCTGTCTGATATGAAAGTGTGTATGAAGAAAAGGAGTATCATTAAATTCCTCCATACAGAAAAAAATGATATCTATTGAAATATCACTGATACTTGATGAAAATTTATGGAAACTAAATAGTAGATGTGAACACAATTAGGTAGTGGGTAATACATTTCAGCAGTGCTACCAACATGTGGGTCATTTCTGCTCATCCAGACTCTTCGCTCATCACTGGTGAAAGGGCACGGTCATTGGTGACGGTGGGGGGACTTGTAAATGAAAAAGAGAAGTTCAAAAGGAAATAAATAGGAGGCATGACTTTCAGAGCATGCTAAACTTATCATAGTCTGGTACAAGGCTAAAAGTGCAGGATTAGAATCAAATACACTTTACAGTAAATTAGGTGCCTCCACTCCACTCAAATAACATGTCCAAAAGATTCTTGCAAAAATCAAATAATTGTTGGATTTTAATGAAATTTTCAAGACCTTTTTCATAAATGAATGAAATTATTTTTTAAATCTTTTGTTTTAGATTTATTAAGGACATTATTGCCTTGAGAAAAAATTTTTTTTTCGATGAATAATTAATTTTTACAAGAATTGTTTTCATTTTTCAAAAATTTTAATTAAATAATTTAAATTGTTTAAAATTCTGCATTACTTCAAGGAGTTTAGTAAATATTGTTATTAAGTGAAAACTACATTTATGAATCAAAAATTGAAAAGCTAACTGTGCGGTCGTTGTAACGCAATTGTTTTTTTTAAATTTAATGTTTTTTTATGTATACATAACATGACCTTGTTTGAAAGTATGGTTGACCATACGCAACATAATCAGAAAATAAGAGTGAAGACTATAGTAAGTTTAAATTCAGTGTTCTTAAAATTAGATTTACAGAGCATATTTTCCAACACTTAAGATTACTGAGTACTTAAAAATTATATAAAAAAGACGCCCGCCCATCATCTTCTTAAATTATGTTTTAACAGATAAAGTCGCCATAGAACAACAACGAACCTGTCAACATCTCGTTAAGCGACTGAGGAGGTGTCAAGCACTTAATCGAGCTACTGTTTGCTTTACAATCCATTTCTCTGTTATGTTAAACTTAAAATAATATTTTTTCAAATTGGTTTAATTAAACTTTAAATCAGCTAATATTTCTCAAATAAAGTTTCACAAATATATTTTTAGAGATTTTTAAAACTCATTTATTTTAAATCTTAGGTATCAACATTTATACCAAAATAGTGGAGGTACCTACAGTAAATGGTATTTACTAAGCATAAACTGGCATAAGGTCATAGGTATGAGGCACTCAATAAGGAATACATTTATGGTTATATGAGATTAACTTGCTAGCTACAGTGCCATGGTGAGGCACAAAATTAATTAATGGAGCTGCTTTAAAAGCTTAACTGAATGGCAAGCATTTAACTTAAATCACATTTCTCTTGTCTAAATGACTATTTGATGACATTAAAGATATGCAAACATTAGACATAACTCAATTTCAGCTGGAGGGGGGTATATTCAGAAAAAGACTTTATTGTATATAAGCATGTAAGATTTAAAGCAAACAATCAAAATTTTACAAAAACATTTCAGTTACAACAGTAAACATTACAGTATATGGCCATATCATACTGAAACACCAGTTACCATACTATCAGCAATGTTAAGCCTGGTCAGAAGCTAGATGGGTGACTGCTTGGGAATATCAAGTGCTATAAGCTTGGATGTGTGGGTGGTGTAATAAATAATAGCTCAGAATTTTTAATCGGAGAGCCGAGTTCCAATTCTGGTTGAGTTCATTATATTGACTTACACACAAATACTCTTAGGAAATTTATGAATTACCCCCAGTTATGGGTTAATTACTAAGATTTGTATCAGCAAACTATTATGTTAAAAAAAAAAAATTCTTACAATCTAAAAATATTCTTTGGTTTTAAATAACTTGCAAAGGGTTTGATAAGTCATAGGAAATGAATAAAAAAAATGAGAGCTAGCAGTACAAGTGAATATAAATGAAGAAAATCCAATGTAAACACCACCAATTAATCTTCTTTGGCCACTTTGTACGATGGACATATTTCTCTGTGGCCTTAATGTTATATTTCCTAGTTTAGTATTTTACTATTACTCATATTTACTTTCAGTTACGACTTTTTCTTCTCTAGCTGATACCAATGAATGTAATTGGTACTTTATTTGGTGATAATTCCTTTTACCGTGCCATTAATAACAATGTCATTTGAGTAAATAATATTATGAAATGACCATCAAAGGTCAAATTAAATAAACACTTATTGTAGTGAGTGTTTGGGATAAATTATCTGACAGACGACCTCAACTTTGCATATAAGAAATATGGCTAATTTTTTTAGATTTTTTTTTTTGAAAAAAAAAAAATGTGTCTGATATGCCAACAGATACATAGGTATTTATTTATGCATGCCGCCCCCACAAAAAGAATGGGACACAAGGTCAAGGATGAATGATGAAAGTAGTTTAAAAGTAGCTCAAGCCAACTCAGCATTTCCCTTTTTGGGGACACCTCATGAGGTCAAACAAATACAAAAGCTGATAACAAACTAGATAGCTATAAACATGGCGGGGGGGGGGAATGTTTTCTGTGTTTAATCAGTATTAGAAACTTCTATTATTTTCTGGTGAATAGACATCGATATGAGTCATACAACACAACAATAGTTTTTTAATCATTTCCCCCCAAGCAAAGCAACAAGACGACACGTGAAAGAATGAGAAAAAGAAAACATTTATTAAGCTAGGAGAACAAAGAGAGGACAGGAATAAAGACAAATGATGACTGACATTGCTTTTAAAATTTGAAGATCAAACTTGACTGGAAAGTCCTCGAGGACACATGGCACACTGGATAAAGGCGTTGGTTAGATCCAGTGACAGGACCCAAAGAGTGTGAGTTCAATACCCAGTTAAGGCAGTGGAGAACTTCGAGAGGGGAATTAACAGGAGATAACTGATAACTGACATCCATTAAACATGGCACGTGGAACTAGAAAAGTCTACCCCAGTGAGCGAAATAAAGGGTTCAGTTCGACATTCCAACCACCTGAAGAAGACCGAAGCGTACAACGGCCGAAACATTGTAATAAATATGGCGACAAAGATGAGGACAATAGTCCAAATAATGTAGTGACCCCTATATGTGGCCTTGTGCCAGACTCAGGTGAGTAAATACTGATAAGGAAGGAAATATTTTTGCCTCCTTATAGCAAAACATTTACCAATGTCCAGAACAATTAATCATTGACTGGTCAGTTTTCTCACACATTCAGGACTTCCTCGGTTGGCATAGGGTGGAGGGGGGCATGCATGTGTTTGTGCTAAATTGCCAGACATACAAACCATGTTTGGTTGCCAATGTTCATTATTGATGCATTTATCAATGCTCCACCAAAAATCTTCTTCGTTCTCTCCTTTCCAAGCAAAAATCGGGTAACCACCTTCAGCCAACGCAGCAGCAACTTCATTCTGAAATGCAAAGAACGTCACAAAGAAAATAACGCATAGAAATTGATTCAAAACATTTCTTGCTGAAACTGAAACATCTTATCAAATAAGAACATGATGGATGTCGGACAGAATTTTACTTCTGACATGCAAAGTATTTTTTTTTTCATGATAAAATTCAATTTATCACAAATAATTAATGCTAATTTAGTGCCTATTGCTGGCTGGATGAAATCTAAAATCTTTACCCATTGAAAATAGCATATTTATTAAGAAATATATTTGGCTGGAATTGAGAAGACTTAAACAAACATTTTGGCTTAGACTCTTTTTTCCTATTACTCCAGGGTTATTGCCAGACAAAAAGAAAAATTAGCCCTTACATTACAGGTAACCTTTTCAATTGCATTCAGATTGGGTGTGGATGTAAGTTTGCATGTGTACATGTATATTTTAATTCAATGAGAAGCCTAAAAATATTTCAACAAAATTTAGAAAAAGCTTTAAAAATAATTTTATTTATTATCAAAAAAAATTCTAATGGTTTCAATAAAATCTTTCAAATATCTGAGTTTTAGGTGTAAAATTTTTATTTTTTCTGTTTTTAAATTTGATTTTATTGCTCAGCTCAGAGTAGGGGTTGCCTAAACTGAGTAGGAAGGTTTTTTTTTCTTTAAAACTCACTCAACTGTGTGTTTGTATGTATGTTAAATAGCACAGGCACTCATGCACAATGCAGACATGTGCATATGCATTTTACATATGCACAAGTGACATGCAGTGTGTGACAGAGAGTCAGGTTTTTTGTTTTTCATAAATCTGATTAATATCAAGCATCAACATTCCTGTAATAATTTGCAGACTTCTTTAATCTCCTCATCTTTAAAAAGAAAATCTGTTGTCTTATGATTCTAGGATTCCAAGTTTAATCATCAAATAAAATTCACTGAGAATTCTCCAATTTCTTTGAAAAGTTCCAGTGAAATGCTTGGATTTGGGGATATCACATCACGGACAGACTAGCAATAGGATAGTTTTTTTCCTGGAAATTCACTATTAAGATTTCAGTCCAGTCATTCAAGATATAAAAAAACAAAAAATTTTTTTTACTCAAATTTTAGAAAACAAATATCCTCTAAAGAACATTTACCATTTATTTTTAAACAATTTTTCAACTAAAACACACAAACATATTCAATGCATGTCAAGTTGCATTAGGAAACTCGAGCTGATTTGCAGGTTGGCTAAGAAACCCTGGATTCCTAGATAACTGTCCATCAAAGGTCATTGAAAACTAAGTAGACGGCAAAGTCGACTCAACAATTAATGGACATTAGCAACCTCTCATTACATGTCAGTGACCACTAAATAATTTACACCAATAATCTAAAAGTAACCATTTTTAAGCATTAGACTTTAGACAAGTCAAAAATAGTCATATGGTAGCCAGTCATTTATTACGACAGTAAATCACCAATGGATCATTTAGTAAATTAGTATTAGGTGTTTATAATGTTACAAGGAATGAAACAACCAAGTTTTTGTAAATATAGATTACTGAATGACCAATACAGCTTTGAATGACATGAATCTGTATATTAGTGAGTATTAGAGATTAGTATCTTTACTAACCAGGAATTTAGCCACCAAATATTGGCAGTTGCCTAGTAGGAAAATTATCATAGTTTGGCCACATGCCATTAATCATTTGTTGCCAATAGCAAATGGAACACTGCCGATTGATTATTTGACGAAAGGGTTACAAGAAATTTTTTCATCTTTCACAGGCTTTCCTCACCGGATTTAAAATGAGGCTGTGTGTAACATGATAGTGAAAAAGAGACAAGAAACAAATACCAAGGAAGGGAAAACGTCTAGAGAAGACAAAATGTAGAAATTAGAACCAATTTCAGGCAGGCTGAAGAGTAAAGGCTCAAGGAAAAGTAAGAGAAACAATGAGCATTATAGATAAAACAAGTATACATACAAGAATAAAGGAATTAACAGGACAAAAGATGCGTTCATTGACAGGTTATAATAAATCAAAGGTGGAAACACTGACAGTAGAAAAATAAAAAGGAATCCAAAGAGGGCACAGATATGTTCGAGAATTGTTTCATGAGAGAGAGAGAGAGAAACCTATAATACAAAAGAATATGTTTTGGTCTGTTTTGTTTTATGGCATATCAACACCTCAATGGGTTATTTAATGCTGACAAGATTTTTAGAATAGGTTCCTATGAATAGAATTTGTAATAAATCAGTTTGTAGATCAGGTTTCATTGACGTATTTATGTAAAGAGGGTTTGTCGAGAGTCAAATGTATTGCTGGTATTTTTATACTTTCATAGTGTTTTGACCTCAGTTTGGGTGTTAACTATTTGCCCATAGCTGGGACCCTAACAGGCGCTACCACCCTGGGGCAGGGTGGACCTGGAAACAGCAGCAATTAAGAGGTGGTTTCCTCCTGAAATTCATCCAATATTTGAATCAATGAGCCATCAGCATGGTCGTTAAAAGCTGAATAGATGAATTTTGTTTTTTAACTGAATTAATCAACTGAAATCAAAAGGGAATTAAAACTTATAAAATGTTCTTCAGTATTAATACTTGTTTGATCTTGAAAGCCATTGATTTTGGTTCTTGATTCAAATGACTTTTGTAATGCATTTTTAAGAAACAACTGATTTCTTTAATGAAACAGTTTTGAGAATGAAGATAAAAAAAATTCCAGAAAAAATAAAAATTTTTTTTAGAATTGTTTTTTAAATTTGTTTAGAAAGACAAAAAATATATTTTTAATTGATGTCATTTGTTTTACCTGTTGTAGAAAGACAGGTAACCTGAATATAAAAATATAAAAGCAATCAAAACAATTCATAGAAGATTAACAGAGAAAAGAATAAAGACATTTTTCAGACTCTAAATGAGATGTGCAGATGGCGTAATGGTTAGAGGCTGAGAAAGAGAAATCGGGTAGTCAAGTTCAAATCCCAGCCGAGTTGTTGTTTTTTTTTGTTTTATTTTTGCACAAAATGGTATTTTTTCTTTTTCTTTTTAAAAAAAAAATCAGTCTCACTCCAGGCAAGGCAGTACAGCCACTAAAATACGAAGGGTTACAGCGTGCGGAAGAATAAAGAACAGAAACATTAATAATTAGCACAAAGAGTAATCCACAGAACAGTAGATAGTGATTGGCATTGCATTTAAATTTTTGTAAAGTTAGCTGGAAAGCAGTTCCATAAACGAGAAATGTGAGAAAATAAACTGTTAGCTTAAAACTTAATTCTACATCTAGTCAAAAGCCTAGGTACCATAGTAAAGAACTCATCTGAACAATTACCATTATGACAGTATTTATAGAAAAGGCAGGAGTCGGGAACCTTATGGTGGTGGGAAAGTGACTGAAGCCAAGCCGCAAGATCAAGACCAATAATATTGCAGATTCTTCTTTGAATTTTATCAAGAAGCTCAAGGTAAATAGTAGGGGCATCAGCAATATTCTAAGTATGGACGAATGGTAGACATAGATATGTAAGATAGATTCTGGAGAGAAAAATTGTCTTGCACGACACATTGAATCAAACTTTCTTAGCAGCTGACCTAGCAATGGATTCAATATAGTTTTTACTTCATCTTTTCTTCCCCAAGCTATTGGCTAAATAGCAGCGGAAAATGGTTGGCTGTCAGCCTAAAAGAATAACCCTGAATTCAAAACTGAAGGTGGTAGCTCTTTAGGCTTAGTTAGTAATCCATCAAGAGATGGTGACTTAATAAAAACACCCATTCCCCATCAGTCTGGACCAATTGTGGAAATGTGTTGACCCGACAAATACACAGTGACTGAAATTCTAGTAATGGCAAATGCAGTATCAACCACAAACCAAAATATTGTCTTTTTCCAATTTATTCTTTTAAGGATTGGGGTTCTGAAAAACTGAACCCAATTATAAAAAAAACTTTTGGTTGCAAGCTTTTAGAAGAACATTTACTCATGATAGACAACATTCTGTTTCCTACTTAGCCAAAATCAAATAATCTGTTTTAGATTTTCTGACATTTTTCATTAACTGTTCCAAATTGGAAATTTTAACAAATTATTAAAGTGTCCTGGGTATGATGATAAACTGCATCCGTGTCATGGGTAAGACGATAAACTACATCCAGCAGCAAGGCTTCTGATCAGGAGGTTTTGACGAGCGTGGAACCACCTCTTAATTGCTGGTGTTCCCAGGTCCACCCTGACCCGGTGTGGAAGCACCTGTTAGGATCCCAGCTATGGGAAAATAGTTGACCCCACAACCTGACTCAAAACACTATGAAAGTGTAAAAATAGATTTTAATACCAGAAGTACTTTTTAAAAAAATTACTATCAGCAATACATATTTGAAAACAGAAAATATTACCAGAAATAAAAATCTTGTCAGCATTAAATAACCCATTGAGGTTAATGTGCCACAAGGCAAAACAAACCAAACTATACATTTTTTAAAAGAAAAATTACCAGCTATACATTTTTGAAAAATAAAAAAAGGAAATTTTGTCGGTATTAAATAACCCATTGAGGTTAATATGCCACAAAACAAAACAAAGTATACATTTTTTTTTTTAAATATTACCATTAATATATTTTTGGAAAAAAAAAAAAAAAAAAGAAAAAAAAAAAGGAAATTTTGTCGGCATTAAATAACCCATTGTGGTCGATATGCAGTAAAACAAACCAAACCAAATTATTAAAGAAAAAAAATTTCTTTCTTCACTGGTTGAATTCTTATAAATCACTCATTATATATTCAACGTGAATCATTATTATTTTTATTGAGAGAGAAGGCAGCGTGCCAACAAAATGAGACTCTGGTACAAATATACAAAACTGAATGTATCCATCATGATACCCAGTTTAATAAGTGTACAAAAGTTACAGGCATCACAGCCAAAAGAAAAATGATACAGTAACAGGTTTTGCTAAAAGTAGTGCATATTCTTTGAAGCGATTTCTAACTGGGTTCCATCTGTAAGTTGGGTAACCAAGTCAATTCGGAGAGTCTACAATTGAGAGTGTTCCAAAGTTAACTTAGCTGCCTTATACTTCTATATTAAAAAAAAAAAAATCAAAATTCTCTCCCACTCATATGAACAGACATGTGCAGTACATCAGCCCGAGGGTCACGCCCACCTGGATATGGTTGGGCAACTGACAAGCAAATCTGTGCTACTGAACGAGATCCATTTTAATTTATATAGACCAGGCATGCATGTTAACACTTTTAATCAATAAGCTCAGAATCCAGGAGAGCAATGATTGGTGTAACATCAGGACATTTATTTATTACTAACAGCATGGCCTGGCGTTGCCCGTGCTTGATTCAAAAATCGTACGACTCATACAGCAATCGCTATCACTTGACTCAAGATATTTTTTCCCTTCCTTGCCTTTAAAGGAGTGCCCTTTGCCGTGCTGATGTTGCTACATGCCTTACTTCTTGCCTATCTCACACTGCAAATTTTTTCTAAGCTCTATACTAAACATTAAATCTGTTATGAAAGAAAGAACTAAACAAAATGAACACAAAACGATCAGCTTTAAAAAAGGACTTGTAACTGGAAAGACCGAATGAAAAAAGAATGTTAACAACAAATATCTTTTCACACCCAACCCAGTTCTGTGAAATCAGAATCAATGTTGAGTTTAAGCAAGCGGAATAGCCAACTGGAGTAAAGTGCCATGCAGATTTAAATTTTTCCCATTTGTGACGAATACAGCTATCGATTTTTTTTTGCATGCTAGCATGCTAGTTAACATTCATGTCAGTCAGCTGTTGGCTCTCACACTGGCCAATAGAATCTTCCTGCCTATTTGTGGCAGCCAGCTATAGGCTCTCACACTGGCCAGTAGAAAATGGCCGCAAACTACATGAAAACTGCCGTAGAAGCATGAAAAAATCGATTATTTCCAATATCGATGGGAGTTGGAAAATGCAAAGTCGGTCTTGGCCATCCCGGTAACTTGGAATATGTGGATGTAAATTTTGGTGCAAATCCGTCGAAAATTGCGGCCGTGCATTCGTTACACACACACACACACACACACATCCTGCCTTTTATAGATAGAGATAATTAGGCCTTGAAATTTAATTTCTTATTACAGAATATAAGGAAGATAAGACAAGTGGACAAAAAAGAAAAAAAAACAAACTAATGTTAAATATGAAAAACAACTTTAATTGTAGATTGAAATGCAAAAATTAAATAGGAGACGCACTTGTTTGTTTCAATAATGCATTTTTACAGCAACCCAATATGAGTGCAGCTAAACATTTTGGTGTCAGAATAAAATTTCATTCATTTTTATTTAATTACTTACAAAATATATTCATCTTTTTGTTTTTAATTCATAATAGAAAATAATTAACATTATATTTAAAATTGTTTTTTTTAAATTTGGCTGCAACTGTTTTACTGTGATTGACTGCTAAAGAAATCTTCAGTAAGAGCTTGGTAGTTTCCTTGCGGTTAATCAAGGAACTGCACTGTAACTGAACCTATTTGGAATTTAACAATTTAGTAGCTTAGGAACCAATAATACTCAGTGTGCACAGAATTGTATCTTTAGGACACTGACCTATATAGAGCCTATTTTTCCCCACCTCCATCTGCTGGGCAACAGACCCAGAGAATATGACCAATGTGGTCAGGTTGCTATTTGTGAAGGAGTCATTGCATTTGGCATCCCAGAGAAGTGACTTATCATATGTAAAAGGAAAAGTACTTGTTCTATTGGAGCATCTACTGTTTCTTTGCCAGCCGCATTGAGAAACCCCTCCTTGTAGATCATATTAATGAGGGTGGCATGCCGAGATTGCCAGTAATGAGATAGAATGTCAGTGAGTGGAGAGTGACGAGGTTCACAGAGGTGGTATGAAGGTATTGACGTTACAGACAATGATATCGGCAAGCCTACCTAAATTTGCATCATCAACATACCTAAAGAGACTTGTGTGAGCTGGCAATGATTATTATTACATTCTAACTTCAGGATCAATAATAATAATAACTAAAGACTATTTAGCAAACAAGACCATCCTTTATTCTCCTCTTAAAAATCTTCATCTTGAGTTACTGCTCTAAAAACAAAAATAAAAAAACTACTTTGATTAAGAAGGGGAACAAATTTTCATTTTCTCAAGTTTCTGTGATCAGCAAAAAGCAAAGCAGAAGAAAGGAGACATTTTTCTGAAGAAAGCCAAACAATTTCCTCATTCCATTGCCAAAACAGCAGTCATGATAGTTTGGCACAAATGAAAAATATGACTGCAACAACAAAAAAACAATAGAAAGCTTGTCTTCTTTTTCTCATTTGCCAACACGCAGTGGATACCAAGGCTAAATAACAATCAGAAATGCTACAAGGTCATCACATATGCAGACATTATATACATACATACATACATAAATAAATAAATACATACATACACACACACACACACATATATATATATATATATATATATATATAGAGAGAGAGAGAGAGAGAGAGAGAAATAGAGAAAAAGAAATTCTTGGCAGAATGTTGAATATGAAAGTAAAGACAATTTAGAAATCTTAATTACAAAGCAAATTAATTCATTCACCTTGAAGAAAAAAAAGCTGAAAAGCCAGAAAAGGCTTGGCAAGGTGAAATAATTCTATTATTTTAAACAAGATCTTCACAAAGTTAAATGAATGGTGGTCAGCCAAAATGGAATCTAAGTAAGCATCAGATCATCAATAAGATGATATTGAAATCCAAATAAAGTTTCATTACCTTGAATAATAATAAGAAAATTACTTTATTAATTTTAATGGGTTATGGGACTTGTGATAGAGTGCGGTTTTTAAATCGAATTCCAATCATAAAAACTGGTTGTCAACTCTAAAAAAACAAATAAATGAAGAAAGAATCTTTGAGTAACATACAGGGAATGAATAATTAATTCTGATATTATTATGAGTATTAATTAATTAAAATCTGGCAGAATTTTTGTTTCTTGAATAAATGGATTCTTTATGTGGACATTTTTTAAAAGTTATCTTTGTCATTTGTTTACAAATGGACAAAATTCCTTCATATGTTTTCCTTTATTTAATGAAGGCATTTTTAATGATGGCCAAAGATGTACAGAGAATTATGAGTTGGTAAAGTGAAATTCCAAGTCTGTCACACTCCTCGACAGGATGTTGGGGATCATGGGTCTCCACAGTTTCCTGTTCTTTGTAGCTTTTTTTGCGATCTTGCCTATACCTTGTTTGACATGACCAACTCAAGAATTTATATATATATATTTATATAAATAAATAATATATAAGATAAAAAATAAAATAAAAATAAATAAAAACAAGCAAAATAATTTGACCCAAATAAATAAATAAACGACTTCCGGTAAAATAGCCGCCATAATAGACTACCCACAATAACCTATATAAACAAATTTTTACTACGTTAATAAAAACACTGATCAAAATAAAAAATAAATAAATAAAAATAAAATAAATATAAAGTATAAAAAACAAAAATAAAATTAAATAAAAATAAGCAAAATAATTTGACACAATTAAATAAATAAACAAATAAACGACTTCCGGTAAAATATCTGCCAAAAATGACTACCCACAATGCACCACTGACCCGTATATATAAATAGCCGAGAAAAATAACAGCACTTGTGGCCCGACGATTGCATCTAGCATGAAACAGACTGTCGCCTCTAAGTGTTGACTTCTATGTTCACTTTTATATTTACACACGTTCTATCTCTGATATTGAGCACTTTATCCCATAAATATAGCACATTTTAAGACTATATTTCTTTATATATATATATATATATAGGTATGATTGAGGGTGTGTCATAGTATGAATAGAAGTTTATAAGATCATTATCAGAAAGGTATAAAATAATAACATGAAATGACAATATGCATTATTTCTGTTTCATTGCATATTTGATGTTTAGTTTAATTATCTGACTTGTAAATAAACTCCTCATCAAGCATACAATCAGATTTACTCATGAAATGGAAAGCTCCCATTGCTGTGCAGCTGGATGAGCATACTGATAATCATCCATTCACACAAACAGAGAAAGAGAAAATTAATATAGATAAAACTTTATCACTTAGCTGATAGATGTTATCTTCAGCATCCTGACTCCAGAGTTGAATAGGCAGGCCCGTCCGTCCTCCACTCTTCAGGGGATATAAGTAATTGACTGCTTATATTTCTCGATTTTTCTTTTTTATGCATTTATCATTGGTGTAATGTTTTTTTTTTGCATTGCTTGTGTTCGTGTGTGCATTTGCAGTCACGTGCCCGTCTGTGCGTTCATGCGCCTGTGGTCATCTGCACGGATGTGTAGGCGGTTGTGATTATTTGTCCTTTTTTTTTTGTTCCCCACCCACTTTACACTCACCCCTTAACCTTTTCTCCTTTTTTTCCCTCTTTTCTTTCAACTGTAGCCATTTGTAACCAATTATTTCTAGTATGTTCTCTAGACATGCCACCATTTTTAATTTTTGAGCATTCTAATTCTTTTGGGCTAGAAAAGTTGTATTTCATTTTTTACATAAGTAATTGATATTAATGCTTAAATGATAAATTTCATTTTCTTATTTGGTTTGGTGGTATCTTATGTATTAATTGTAGGAGGTTAGGTTTATAATTGAATTTTTATTATTGCTTGAATTTATGTGCATATGCCTGTATTTACATGCACATATATACACACATATAAACGTGCATACACAAGCACAGATAGACTTGTGTCTCTGCTTTGTTATTAATAACTTAGTTTATATTATATTTACTTCATTTATTTATTTAAAGTTTATATTATATTATATTTACTTCATTTATTTATTTAAAGTTTATATTATATTTACTTCATTTATTTATTTAAAGTTTATATTATATATATTTACTTCATTCATTTATTTAAAGTTTATATTATATATATTTACTTCATTCATTTATTTAAAGTTTATATTATATATATTTACTTCATTCATTTATTTAAAGTTTATATTATATTTACTTCATTTATTTATTTAAAGTTTATATTATATTTACACCATTTATTTATTTAAAGTTATTATATATTAAAGTTATTATATATTATATTTGTTTATTTTTAATTAGTGCTTAGATAAAAAAAGTAAATATTAATTTATATGCCTACATTTACTCATTATTTCAGTTTTCTTGTTTAAGAGTTTATCTTGGTTTTTAAAACTAATTATTGCTAATTTTTGCTCTAAGCATAGCTTACAATTTTCACTGTATGGGGCTGCTTTTTTATAATTTCCCATTTGATTTTGGTGGGGATATTGTTTTCTTTTTGGTTCTATATGTATTTTGATAGAGTTGTACTGTTTGTCCATTTTTTTTCTTTCAAAGGACATTTTATGGTTATAATATCTTTCTTTTAAGGTTTTTTCTGGGATGCCTATGTACAATTTTTCATCTGTGTTAATGTTAAATTAAATTTTCAATTGTAAAAACTACAACAATGGAGGAGTGAAATTTTATAGTCTGCATTCAGAGGAAAAACAATATTTCCCAACTCTCACCAATAGATAAATAAAAAAAAAAAGAATCTGAAATGATGAGTAGATGTGCAATGATATATATATAGTGGACTCTCTTGTCACAGATAACAAATGAGGGCTCAGTAAAATAAAGAAGTGCTCAACTTTGAGGGACACGCATGTGACTCCCAAGGCCTGCAGGTGTTTTGCAAACTTTTAGACAGATGTAACGTGGTTGAGCCATTTTGCTCGAGTGTTTGAGGATCAATTGCCACGTTTCCACAAGTGAACAGCAAGGCCTGCTTTACTGCGTGCAACAAAGCCACAGTGGCAGGTAAGGCTACCATTGAGAGGAGCAACATGCTGTCAACTTACTTTAATATTTGTACACAGTTGATCCTGATATTCGGCCTCACTCAAACCTTTGTATAGATGAGAAGCAGGATAGGTGCCAGCTCCTTCACTCTGATACTTTGTTTTCCCAGGAAGAAAAGGGGATATATATATATATATATAAATAAATAATCACTTTAAAGATTATTTTTACTGGATACTTATATTTGAGTGGATGGTCCATTTATTTATTATACTGCCTGAGAGATCAAATTTCTTAGACATTCAGGTTGGGAGATGAAAATAAATATATGATTTCATAAATAAATGGAGCATCTAGGCAAATACAAGTATGCACTAATCTGTCAGATTAATAAAAATCAATTTACTTTCTTTAGAAAAATTATATATATATATATAAATATAAATATATATATATATATATGCAGGTTGTGATGAGTAAATTGTCACCATTTTGTATTTAGAATTTCTTGCATGAGCATTGTTTGTTTTTGATTATGTCAACTGCACAGTATAGTAGGGTCAGTTCAACACTGTCTGTGAGAAAAAGAGCACCCAGGGTCAAGAGTGGGGGTGGGGGCTTCCGGAAGATCCTATGTTTGACACCAGGACTCTGCACCTTGCCACACAAGCAGGAGAATCCAATCATGGCTGTCAGACAATTTCTGCAACAACATCACCCCTTACATCTGGCCACCTAAATTCCCAGACTTCAACCCCCTTGCTTATTATGTGTGGGGTGCAGTTGAACAAGAGACCAACAAAACTCTTTGTAAGCCCAAAGATAAAATGAAGGCAAGGATTTTGGTAGCATTCACCAACTTAAACAAGGAGACCATCCAGAAAAGATGCAGGAAATTTTGAAGTCGTCTGGAGGCCATAGTTGCAGACAATAGCAATTTTATTGAATAAATTTACTCTTTAGTATTTCACAATATTTTTGTGTAATTTTGGTAACTATATTTGTTAAAATGAGAAATATACATTATTTTCATTTTTGCGTAATTTAGACGACAATTTATTCATTGCACCCTGTTTGTGTGTGTGTGTGTGTGTGTGTGTATATATATATATATATTCAAACTTTATTATATTGGACACTTATTTGAAATAGATGCCTCATTTCTATTTATTTATAAACAGTAATACAGCTGTCTGTCAGTGCATTCTAGAAATCTAATTAAAGAAAACATTTTCTTTACTTAAATTTCTCAAATGGTGCGATGCCACCACACAGCTCTACAGATTTATTAAACACTGTTTAATAAATAAATAAAAACAGGGCTTCTATTTCAAATAAGTGTCCACTATAATAATATGTGTGTGCGTGTGTGTGTGTGTATATGTGTAAAGTGGACACTTCATGCTTGAACGCAATCTTCAGGCATAAATGTTGGCCTGAATATTGTATTTAAGAATATAACAGACTGCCACAAATGAAGAAGAGACTTGAGGCAACAGAAATATGGTTCTACAGAAAGATAATGAGAATACCATGGACTGAACATGTGAGTAATGACAGTCTTAGAGGAAACAGAAACAACACTTATACATCATCAGGAAGAGACAGTTTAAATTTCTAGTGTACATAATGAGGAAAGAGGGCTTGGAAAATTTGATACTCACAGGATGGATTGAAGGCAAGTGGTACAGAGGAAAACAATGTATAACCTACATAGCTATCTTGAGTCAAAGGATGACAGAACAAAATTTAGGAGAGATAACAAAAAGACAGAATTTATTAAGAGCTAGAAAGGAGAGGAAATTGTGGAGAGCCATGATAAGCAAATGTCTTGAAGAAACATTGTACATAGAATTCATTGAATAAAATTTATTGTCCTCGGGTGATTGACATGTATCACTTGTGAATAAATAATGAACTTCATTTGTGCTGAAAACTTAAGACTTAAAGAAAAACAATTAAGAAAGAGGAGCACTTGTATTTTCTTCTTTATCAATTTCCAAATGTCAAAAGGTTGATCAAGCCAGATTCTTGTCAAGGCTTGAAAGAACAATTGATTCTTGTGGATTGAATAAAGGGTTTGGTTCAAAACACATGGACGGTTATAAACTACAATAGAAAGCTGAAAAAGGTCAGAAAGTAGAATGGCGGAAAGATTGTTATGATAACACCAAGATGAAGGCAAAAGTTCAAGTAAGTGACGTCTAATGAAGATGCTTACTTTTGTGACAATCAATTGTAGGAACATTTCTTGAGGAGGAGAAAATAATACTTACTTGGGTCGAGTAGATATTGCAGGCAGCCCATCTCACCGAAGCACCGAGTGCCACCAATGTCTCAATGAGCACCTGCAAATAAAAAGACACACATATGAAAAAAAATGCTGACATATCTATATTCTCTCTCTCTCTCTAGAGAAAGAATTTTTTTCTTTTTCTCCTTCTGTTTATACAAGGCAATCAAAAAAGTGGAGTGCATAATTAGTCTCACACCAACACTTTTCCATCAATCATTGTGACATGCCAGAGACAAGACATTCTGTCTAGATATCTGGTGGTGAAACAGAATGCAGGGAGAAGTGATCTCATGCCTTTCCTCAATCAACTCAGATGAAATGTGACCTTGGTTAACTGATTCTGCTACCCCTGTTCTTAACCATTAGGCCACTCAACATCTCCTAATCAATAGAGTAATGGTTAACCTTTAGCACTCGGCATTAGTAATATTAATTCCCTTTCCGGTGCATTTTTTCAAGGCCTCTTAATTGTAGTGACAATTGTTAATTTCACTCAAAGCTGTTTTCTGTTGCCATAGCAGGATATGACAACACAACTATGAAATGCAAACAAATTTAAATTCATGGATCAGAGTCACCTTCAGTGGCAGGATAATCTTTTTGTACAGCAAATGAAATCACCTACTGTGTGATAAAGTTTAATGAGCTAGTCTGTTTGACCATTACTCTTGATTAGTAGATTGAACTTATGCTTACATCTAGCCATTTTTTTTTATGAATAAGATTTATTGTACTCGGGTGATTGACATGTATCATTTGTGAATAAATAATGAACTTCATTTGTACTGAAAATTTAAGACTTAAAGAAAAACAATTAAGAAAGAGGAGCACTTGTATTTTCTTCTTTATCAATTTCCAAATGTCAAAAGGTTGATCAAGCTAGATTCTTGTCAAGGCTTGAAAGAACAATTGATTCTTGATCATAACTAGGTGCCCAATAGTTGTAGCCTTGAGCCAAACTAAGCTTAGTAAGTAAGAACATACTTATATGAGGGCATGCTGAAAAATTATCAACCAGACCCTTTCCCCAAAACATCAAATTCTTTTGGAGGGGAAGGGCCTTAGTGAGACCAAGAGCTTTTCAATACCCACTTCATAGATATATATGTATATGCCTTCATAGATATTAATAAAACTTACATGAATATGCAAGATGCTTTGAAAGTAATGCCGCCAATTTATTTCTAGGGAATCTACACCAGATACAGAGAGCAAAACAATACCATTGCATGTTTTTAATTATTATTACTATTTCTGTCTTTTCATAGCAGCAAATGAGATTGTTAGAAAAATGTTCTCTACATAGTCATTTTGTCATCAGTTCAAACAGGACTGAACGTAAAACATTAATGCCTTTGATGAGAAGAATCAATAGAAAGTTAATTCTTTGGTAAACCGAGAAGGTTTTGTTTCCAATATAATTCTTGTCATGAAGGTAAACAAAATCGTGATCATATATCATCTGCTCCTGCTATATATTTAGAGATCCTTGATAAAATCCGAGGAAGAATCTGCAATGTCACTAGTCCTCACTTGGCATCTCAGCTTCAATCACTTTCCCACTGCTGTATTGGAGCTTAACCTTGTGCCATTTCCATAAATATTTTCATAGTAATTGTTCTAATGAGTTTTCCTCTTTGGTACCTAGACTTTATAGATTTAAGTGCAGTACTAGATTGGCGGCAAGGTCTCATCATTATACAGTTTAAATGGCTAAATGTAAGTATAAGTTCTATGCTAACAGTTTCTTTTCTAGCACTTCGTGCTTGTGGAACTCTTGTCTGGCTTCTTGCTTTCCAATCAAGTTTGATCTACAAATTTAAATGCAATGTCAATCGTTTTCTTCTGTCTTCTTAATTTCTCTTCTTTTATTCTTCTTGTTCTTTAATAATGATTTTCTTTTCCTTATATTCTTTCACACTCAGTAACCCTCTGAGCCTTAGTGGCTTTATTGCTTTGCTTTGGGAAAATGATTCAAAAGATTTTTTAGGAATTCACTGAGGAGCTGAAGAAAATGAAAAACAAAGAAAAATATTAAGTGTTTTTTTTAAAACTTGATGTAGTAGACACCAGTTTAATCACAACCCCCCTCCAAAATTGTCAAATCCTAAAAAGGTCAATTAGAAGAACAACTTTAATAACCACAAGTTATAACCAAACACTTTGGCATTGTATATATAGGCCAGTAGGAAACAAAAACATATGAGAAGGTCACCAACCCAGAAATAAACAATCTTTTTTGGAAACTGCCTAATTTGAGATCAGAGGTCAACTCATATGCTTCTGGCATTTGTCAGAATTGTAATGGCAAAGAATCAAAACAACAACAACAAAAAACTTTGCTTTTATACAAAATTGGCTAAAATTTGTTTTCAGTTTTGAAATAAACAAAGAGACTGTGATGATTGTCATATGTAACATGATTTTTAAGTTTACGGGTGTCACTGACAAAGGAATGGCTTTTTCTTATTTGAACTGAAGTCATTCTAAGCTCTATCATTCAAGCCCGTTTCAAAGTAACCCTTGTTATCGAACTTGAGTCTAATTCTTTTGTCTACTGTCAGTTGCAAACCCAAACAAAATATAAATAGTGTGAAAGGAGTTTTAGTGGTTGGTCAAATTGGCATTAAAATAACTTCCTCTTGCATTGAGAAAGATATTAAACAAAAAGATAATATTCTGAAACATTTCCTTACAAAAACAGATACACATTACTCCATCAACTGTCATTATCACCAGTGTTCATGGTGTTTTCAGGGAATTCTCTGGTAAATAGTCATACAGCACCTCCTGCTACATTATACAACATGAAAATATCAGATTGACAGAAATCCATTTCATATAAAAGGAGAAGCAATTTAAAATGGAGTGCAGGTAATTCACAAAAGACTATTTCATCCTTGTGTCCTTATGCCAGACTAAACATAGGAAAATCAACATTTGGTGATTGTGCTAGTTTCATATTTCCATAAGTTCTCAGCCATAGCACAATCTCCCTATTTGTATTTGGCCTTGTGACAAAGCTTAGAAAATATGAACATATAGGAATGATCTAACCTTAAGTGATGATAGAAACCATATTTGTTGAAATATAAAGTTTATATATAATCTGCTCTAAACACATTTGTCAATTTAATGTTGGGTGTAATTTTGAGACAAAACTCCTTAAATGCCCACCCCTCTGCAATTTCCTTGATGTCTGCTGATATAATCAGCTTTTCTGGATTCCTGACAATAATGAAAATGTTTGCAGTCAAGATTATCTAGAAGAAAAATTGCAACAGTCATCCTTGGAGATTATCTCCAGTAATTCGTGTTAATCTTGCAAACAGACAAAGGCAGATTATTTGATGAAGGTTCCTTTTTTTCGTTTCTTCTCATCTGCTCCCTAAACAAACACTTAAGACAAAATGAATGTTAGAAAAACTTCCAATCAAAAGTTTTCCCAACAGTCAATTAATTTTTTTTAATTCATTTTATCTGCTTTTTTATTTTTTTTGTTTTTTTCGCTTTAGGAAAGTGAAAAATTTATGAGGTTAGAATAAACAGACAAGGATTCATTATCTTTATTTACAGAATGTATTTTCTTTTTCAGAGATGTTTCATTGAACATGATTGGCCAGAATTTCCAAATCATAACTGTCTTTTCATGTTTTCAGATTCCTCTCTAAACGCTATAACTGCAGTTAGAGTAATTCTCTTCCAGTTGAAGTCATTTAGCAAATTCAACTGACATCAACAGTTGACTTTTTAGTATGGATTTTGCTTGTGAAGTGAGGTTCCTGCATAAAATGTTACAACGGTAACACAATGAAGCTGGAGGTAAGACTGTGTGTGTGTGTGTGTGTGCGTGCGTGTGTGTGTGCGTGTGCGTGATACATTCTAAATCATGGTTAAGGGATGGTGCAATGATGTGGAAAACTGTGTCAACAAAATTCAAATTCCAAATAAAACTGTCTTGAAAAAGGCATAAATCCACTTCTCCCTGGCATGCAGTGATAGTTGACAGAGAAGAGTGCAGTCAAGTCAGTGTTACTTCCCTGATGATGGTATTTTGTAATCAAGTACTACTTTTCTCTTGTCACTTTGAGAGGAGATGGGCACTGTCAAATAATACACCCTACTCCTTCATCCAGAAAAGTCAAGGAGGAGATGACAATATGGTACCATATTTCAGATCGTCAGTGAATTTATCTTATTTTTAAAAATGGATGATAAAACTCACTCCCAAATTTTTTTTATTTCATGGAATTCATATCAAAAAGTATCATCTTTAAAGAGAAAACAAAAATAAAGCATTGAAGAGTAGAAAATGTAGCTCAGAGCTGTATTAGTTGAAGGCATGAACCCATACATACAAACATATACATACATATGGTCTGACCCATTTCCCAGAACCTCAATAAACATCAGAATTGTGGGGTGGAATTTTTTTTTTTTTAAGCATATCATCCCAAACAAGACGGGAGTGCCACTAGCACACAAGGGGCTACAGAGAATGAGAGCAAAAGTAAAGAGGGGGTGTTTGAGGAAAGGATAAAGAGAAGGACATAGATCAAGATCAAGGCATCAGAAGATGTCGATGGACATTACATTTGAATATTACAGTTATCAGGGAAGCAATAAGAGGAAGGGAGTGCTACTGTTGGGAAGGGTGAGATAAGAAGCTGTTGGACTAGAAGAGACAGTTACATTTAACTGTTTTGACAGTGAAAGCATAGGACCGAGATGCCAACCTAGTAGCACGCTTAAATTCCTGCAGTTGGGGTACCAGGGAAAGTAGCTCTCGTCAGAGCAGTTGCCATGAAAATACTTGTAGAAAAGACAGAGCAAAGCCACAGCATGCCTGTGAGAAAGTGACTGCAGACAAGATGCCAGATCAGAACCTATCACATTGCATATCTGTCTCTGGATTTTGTCAAGGAGATGGACAGCGGGGTCACCAGACCATATATGAACAGCAGTATTCAATGCAAGGACAAATGGTTGATTTGTAGATTTGAAGGATGGACTGATCAAACTGATAATTTTTCAGGACTCCTTCATATATAAAGTGCCAAAAATTAGAGATATCTATTAACAGAGCCTCTCCTGTGGGTATCTCTATCCAGGTATGATTTAAGGCTGTCTATAACAGAGTTGAACTTATTGAGTGTGACAACAGGAAATTTACTGAGGTCTGTAACATGTGCACACATGCTCAGTGGGATTGAAATCTGGTGAGCACAGAAGCAAGTGCAGTACCTGGAAATTAATCAATTGTTCCTGGAAACAGTTTTGTGTCACCCATGCAAGAGACTGAGAGGTGATACATTATGTTATTGTAGCACAACATTAGTACTTGGAAATTTGGTGTGCATAAAGAAGTACAAATAGTTTTCAACAAAATCTGTGGGTGTCACACCTGTTAGACTCCAATTTCACTATTAGTCCTTGCAAATTAACAGAACACTCCACACAATTACAGAACCACACCAGCTTACACAACACCATAATGACAGGCCTAATCAATAATTTTGTGTTGACTCCTCCACAAATGAAATTGACCGTCTCCCCAGACAACATAGCATCCATCTTCTACATTCCAATGGTGCAGTCCTCTAGACCAGGTGAGCTATATTAATCTGATGCTGTGGTGTCAATAATGCGACTTTGGTTGACTGATGACTACAGTGTAAGTCAAATGGCACCAGTATTGAATTGAGATGCAATTTGATGCGAAGTAACTAATAATAACAAAACAAAAGTCATTGAAACAAAGCAAGTTCAGTCGACCAATGATGACAATTCCAGAACAACGTAACTATAAACAATTTTTTCTATCCTCTGCCAGCCGCTATGATGGAGAAAGCATTACCTCGAACCGTCGCCAGTGAGACACGCTGCAAGAGCCACTCCGTTTCGCGATGCAATATTTCTTTTCATTGGCTGGTTACCATCCATTTTAGTTGCTGGTGGTAATGTGTTTGCATCACCTGGTGCCTATCAGTAATTTTCTTGTGCAGAATTTACATATTCTCAGTATACCAGTTGCAATTTTGGAGACAAGAGTAATCTGTGGTTAAATCCTGTCTGTGATCAGCATAATAGCTACAATACTTCTTTACCTATTACATAAAACATATAAGGTCCAATCAGTATCAGGAATGTTGCTATGGTAACAGAGTTAAAGTATGCAGAGTAAAGCAGCACAGATTGTTCTTGAACTCTGTTGCACATACACACTAATATATAATGTTTTTACTCACTTCTGCTGTTTATAGCAGTGCCTAAAAGGAAAGTGTGTAGAATGTGGTCATTTCACCACCACCAGATTTTCTCAGTGACCATGGCTTGTGCAGCAGTTTCTAGCCAAGCACAATATTTCCCAGCCCTGACAACCACCATTTTCCCCCTGATCTTACACCTTGTGGCATTTTCCTCTTGAAAAATCAAATCCCACTTGGAAGGAAGAAGATTTTAAGATATCATCATGGAAATCTAAGAGTGTGACAAAACAGCTGCTCACTATCCCCAAAATGGATTTGCAGGAATGCTTCTATCAAGGGAAACAACATTGGATAATGTGTTTGGTTTACGAGATTAAATGCTGAATTGATATGGGTTGCAGTTTTCTTTTTATAGCACCAGTTGCGGCACTTTTTGATCAGATCTCATATTAGTCCATTTCTACAAGTCAATGAGGGTAAAGTGACCCAGTGTACGTCTGTATTTTTTTTTTTTTGGACACTTTATAGAAAAATTAAAGAAAAATATTGTGATTCTGTTATGGGATTTATACATTATAAATGAAACTATGATATTTAAACAGATCTTGTTGTATTTGTTTCATTGATTTAATCCAGGGGTGGGCAAACTATGGCCCGCGGTCCACATGCGGCCCGCCAAACGATTTTGTGCAGCCCGCTTTAAAATGTTATTTATTAAAACTATATTTTTCCTTTAAAAGCCCTTTATTTTGCCAATTTTAAATATCAATTATTTTGGTTTATATATACTATGCGGCCCAGTAAAACTATAAACTTTTAGAATGTGGCCCTTGTACTAAAAAGTTTGCCCACCCCTATCACCACAAAATAGAGAAAATCATTCTGTTGCAGGAGCAATAAAAGAAAGACGAAAGTCTGCTTGTAAATCCGCAGTTTGCATCTAAAATCTTACACTGCAATCTTTTAAGCAGCTGTTTAGGTGTGTGGAAATTCTGTTACCTATCTTGAGGTCAAAAAGATCAAATCCAATCTACTCCAGACCTCTACTTTCTTACAATCCCACCATAACCATTCACAGTTTGACATTATCAGCAATGTCATACAAGCAAAAAGGTTAAAATAGAGTTAAATGGACAACTTGTTGAAATGGGATGACTTTCGCTATCGGATGGGAAGGGGGGTACATTTTCTTGGTTACATTATCTTTTTGCATCTATATTCTGTATTGCAATCTTTTAAACAGCTGTCCACAGGTGGAGAAATTCTGATTTCTATCTTGAGGGCAAACACCTCAAATATAATCTACCCCAGATAACAAAAAGTACAATTCATAGAATTAGAAACAAATTCTATAGAAAAGCAAGAGCATTTCATTTGTTTTTCTTCATTCATTTTATGAACAATCATTGGCGACATTAGTGAGTGATTTTTTTAGAGTTATAAACCTAATGTCTCAGTAACCATATTTTTTTTTTACCAGAGCTCATATTACAATTTATAAAAAAGAAAAGTAATATGAGCTCTAGTAAAGAAGTTGTTATGGAGACACAATTTTATAAGTTCCAAAAATTCACTCACTAATGTCCCCATGGCCCAGCATTGGTTGACTGATCCAAAACAGACTTGACCTAAAGAGTTGTGAGTTCAGTGCCTGGCCACAGCAAAGGGAACAAGAACTTGAAGTGTTGAGATACCTAAAGGCATGGCATGTAGAATTAAAACAATCTATCTCCATGGACTAAATAAAGGGTTCAGTTTGAAATTCCAACAAATATCACCTGAAGGGAGGCAAAGTGTACAACAGCCGAAATGTTGTGAATATGGCAATAAAGATGAGGATAACAGTACGAACAATGTAAATAGTGTAAATAGATACAATACCTCATCTCAGAAATATAAACAGATCCTGAAGAAGCCTGGAGCATACAATAACTGAAATGTTGTGAATGTGAAAATAAAGACGTGGACCACAGTTGAGACAATGTAACTAGAATACCTCATTTCAGAAACATAGATAGTAGCTGTGTTATTTCAAAGTAATTCTTTCCTCCCTGAGAAGAAATACCCCCCCCCCCAATACAATAAATCCAAATTTAATGACCTGAACCATTTGAGCTAATTGAAAATCAAAACTCATTATTCTAAATGAGTTAATGTTTGGGCATTTCAGGATTACTGCTTAATTTGATCAGCCGATATGTTTCACAAAATTTCTTCAAAATAACTATTATAACACAACAACAGAATCAATTGCAAAGTTGAAAGTTTAAACTGAAAATTTTCAGTCTTTTTAAATAAAAGATTTGAATAAAATCAACAAATAATTATTGTACATTAATTTTAAAAACATTAAATATCTATATATAAAATACGATTGGAGATTAAAATATATTATTTATGTCTCCAATAATTCTTCCAGATTTTCTATGATAGATCTTTTAATAGAAATTACAGAATTAATACTTTTGTAATTGGTTAACATTGTGTTTATTTTCCTTCAGAAAACAATTTGAGGAAATAAACATCTGAAGAAATTTACAGTAAGGCCAACTTTATAAGAAGACTACTTATGGTTAATAACAAGAAAAAAAACATCTATTTCATAAATTTTGCTAAAAATGTTACACTTTGCTTAATTAAGTTGAATAACAGCATAATGTAATTCTAAAAGCCAATGAAACAAAAGAAAAAAATGGTTTTTGGCAGCGATTCTAAGGTGAGGACATGAAACTATTACGGTTGAGAAAGTGTTGGCATCAAGATTTGTCAAGTCTGCCAAGCCACATATCTGCAGAGTTGAACATGAGTAAAATTCTACAAATGAAAGAGAAGAAGTGGCACTGATGAGGGGTGGGAGCAATGTTGTTTAGTTCTTAAGCTGTCTGCAACTGCAGAACAATTAATTCCTTGTAGATGGCCATGATTTACCAAAACAATATAAGCTTAATTCAAGAGTGGAGTGAGAGAAAGAGAAAAAAAATACTCAAACGTTTCCATATTGCAACAATTTTTTAATTTTCAAAAGTCAGACAGAAAAGCATATGAAATGTTCAAACCCCAGCCAAGATCAAAACATCTTAGGCTGTGACTTTTTTTCATCTCACTGCTGTTGATTTCTATAAAGAAAACATTCATTTAATAATATACAGTGAAACAGGTAAAAATATGTAAGCAAGTATGTTGTAAAAACTTTTTCTTTTGTACTAATGTTTACCCAATACAAGGCCCAAGAGCCAGTCAATGTAGAAAGTTACTGTATAGTGTTGTATGAGCATAAGGCAAGAAGTTCTTGGGGGGCTATGCACGAAAGATGACGTTCAGCTCTAAACTTGAAGAGGTCAAGGTTTAATTAGTGAATAACATTTAAGAGTTCAGATGGAGACATTAGATGTTTTGAGTGGGAGTAGAGGCTTTAGAAGAAACCAGAAACTAAATGCTAAATAGCAAACAAGGGATAAACTGCAAGTATCATTCAAAAGGCCAGGGAGGAGTGTGAACTGGATGATAGGCAAACCTATCTACTGCTATTGAGGAGAGAAAAAAAATAATTAGTAAATGAAATTTCAAAACTCTGTCGGAGACATTAAAAGTACAGAGTTGAAATAGACTTTAGAAGGAACTGGAAATGCAATCCTAAACAAAGAACAAGGGATAAACCTCTACTCCTGTTCAAAAGACAGGACAGGAGTGTGAACTGAACAATAGATGATCCTATTCCCATTGGGAGGAGGAGAAAAAATAAAATAAATAATTAGTGAATAAAATTTCAGAGTTAATGTGGCGATTTTAGAAGTATAGAGTTGAAGTCAACTTTAAAAGGAACTGGAAGCCCAATTCCAAGTAAGAAAAAGTAAATAAATAATAAATAAAACTATGGAGCTTAGCTCCGAATGTATGTGTTAGGGCAGAGTTAGTTGTGGAACCGACAGTATATTTTACGTATTAAGTTTTTATTACAAATATCCTCTGTCAAAATAAAATTGAGAAAGGAATTAAAATTATTTGAACTTTTTTTTTTTTCATGAAAAAAGGAAATGCACAAGAACATTGTTTCAGCAAAAAAAAGATGATTACAAGCCAAAATATTTACTCATTCATAAATGAATACACTTAATTAAAATCAAGTATGGAATAAACAAAATAAAATTAAATAAGAAAACAAATAAGATTTCTGTCCTCTCCTCCACATTTGCAGACCAAAAGGAATCAGATACCAGCTCCCCCCATAGATAGCTGCATCTATTGTCCAGTTCACACCCATCCCCAGATTTTCTTTAAACAGGAGTAAAGGTTTATTCCTTGTTTCTTGTTTAGGATTGGGTTTGCAGTTCCTTCTAAAGTTATTCATTCTCTTTCACTATTAGTAGACTCTTAATAGCATTATTGCCTTGCTTGGGGTGAATTGATATAAAAAGAAAAAAAAATGCAACAGAAGTTTAAATGTTCAAAATGGGTCAATGTTCAAATCTAGCCATAGATTTAAAAAAAAAAAAAAAATGAAGCATTTTCTTTAAATTGAAATATGAATTTTGAACAGAAAAAACACCCTAAATTTAAGTTAAATACTAGAAGAGTAAATTGTATTAAATTCCTTTCCAAAAGATTCTTTTCATTTTTGTCAGATATAGGAGGGATTTTTGCCAAAAAAGCTTTATTGGAAAGTTGAAATTTTTGTATTTTACCAACAGTTAATTTCAGTAAAGACTGTTATAATGTGAAAACAAGAATTGAGAAAAGCTACAAGAAACCCCTGAAATTTACCTTTAAAGTAAAGGGTTGCTTTTCATTTGTTAGATAAATACATTTTTTTTTCTTATCAGTTACTTGCTGTTAGACTGACTGGAAGAGAGAGAGATTGTTTTTCAGATTTTCATTCAATTTTCCTTTAAGGTTAGTACATCATAAAATATGGTAGTAAATGGTTTCAACTGATGTACAGTCTACATCGGACAATGATTCCATTTTTATAAGTACACAATTTCACATAAAAAGATCCTTTTCAAACCAATCTTGAAACCAAATTTTTCTTTCGGTATCTCTTACCTAAATCCTTTGATTTGGTTGTTTTTATTTAGTGGCATACCAACACATCTATGGGTTCTTTAATACTAAAATATAAATACTCAAACTTTATAATTCATTCAAGAGAATCACATTATTTTATGATTTAATTATAATTACTTAACTTCATGTTTTTTTTTACCAGATAATCTTAAGAAATGAAACGAGAAGTGAAAACTTTGTTACTCCTTACAAGAAATGAGATAAATCACTGCAAATATTTTGTTTTTTGACAATGTATACCATGTCTTCAATTTTACTATAAAAATATACTATTGATGATTTCACTACAAAAAAGTAGTTGGTAATTCTTTTTTTTATTAAAATGTATTGCTGGTGTTTTTACTATAAAAATGTATTTTTATACTTTTCTAGTGTTTAGATTTGGTGGGGGGCACTATTTACCTATGGCTGGGACCCTAACAGGTGCTATCACCCTGGGTCAGGGTGGATCTGGGAACAACAGCAATTAAGATGTGGTTCCATACTCTTCAAAGCCTCCAATCTCCCAATCAGAAGCCATGTTGCCAGATGTAGTTCATCATCATACTCTAAATCCTTTGACCACCAGCATGCTGGTCTAACCTTTCAATAATCTAGAGATGCGAGTTTTAATATTTTTCGATAAAATAAACTATAACTAAAAATAATAGAATTAAAAAAAATCATAGCACTAATAACCAAATTTAATTAAGATATTAATTACCTTTATCAGCTATCTACATTAGACTTCGACAATTTGTTTGATTACATTGGAAAAAATAATCAACTGGAAATTAATTAGTAATCAATACAAGATACTCTCATTAGTTCATCAGGTGGATTTCTTTGGACAAATTTCTTTATTTTTGTTGTCCCCCCAACCAGAAAAAAAAAGAAGGTGTTTCTGCTATGTATGCTACAGTCTTTCTCATGGGGTCTGGAATATTTGTTAATTGTTATTCATCAGGTGATTATGTGCATCCCATTTCATTCCACATATTTTTTTGTCAATATTGGCGACATTAATCAAGTGAGTGCAGGCAATGAACTTGGGCCTCCATGGATGGCAAAGCTTAACAAGCAGTTACAAGGTCAGTGCATGGGGGTGAATATAAACATAATCTACTGCCACCTATTGAAATCCATACACGTTCGGGAATGCAACATACACCTGAGGAAGGAGAGGCATGATAGCGTCAATACAGGGAGAAAAAGGAAAATAGTCAAAACTAAACCATGTACAATGACTAAAGCATGTCATCTATAAAATTCAGTCAAAAACCAATCATCATGTGCTAAAGCACCAAGTGCATTATAGGTGCGGTTATTAACCGAAAGACAAGTTAGTTTTCAAGCTGAAGCTGTAGCAATAATTAAATTAAAAAAAAAAAAAAAAGAAATTTGATTAATTTGTGATGAAAAAACAACAAATTATAAGGCACACCCAAATGAATATTTAACAGGATGTGAGGGAAAAACAGTGGGGTGCTGAAAATTCTTGGCCTAATCAAGAAATCCTAAAACAAACCAACTAAATGGGTAAGGCCTGAAAGAATGACCTTACCAACAGGCTAGTCATTTTTTTTAGGACTCCTTGGTTCATTTAGCATGAAACTAAGCAACGATTTGGATCAGAGACCCTAACCTTTTTTTTTTTAATCATTTTGTTAATGCCACTAGGACATGGGTGTAACTGGGAGTGAAAGGGAACGAGAAGACTTAAGTGGGGAGAAAGGATAAAAAAAAAAAATAACAGTGTTCCAGAAGATAGAAGATGACGATTGATGTTGGATTTAAATTTTTGAAGATTGTAGTTGGCAGGGAAGCAAGAAATCAGAAGGGAATTCTGCTGTTTGGTTCCTTAGTCTCTGCTTCAAGTTTTTCTTTTTGAAGCATGATTATTTTAATGTGACTAATCAAAATTTCTTAATGGTGGCTTTCTTTTTCTCATATTCCTCAAGAGTTTTTCCAAAATTCACGTAAAGCTCTATGGCTAACATCAGAATGAATAATTAAAATGCTATATTCACAGGTAAGCCATCACAGCAGAGATGGAATTTATGAATTATGCTACACAGACAGGCAAGAATGGTCTGCTATGTCTATCCCCACCCCTACACAAATATACACACACACACACACTCTAATGAGAGTGCAAGTGATTCGTAGTGTCAAGAAATTTCAAAGCCAACCAACTTTTGTTTATGTACTTGAAATGCTCAAAGAGTCGAGTATTTGAAAAGAAGCAGACCTGTGCTTCTACTTGCCCAACAGTGACCCGGAATTGTGAGAGTTGTCACATTGAGATAGACATGAATCATGTAAAATTAGTAAAACTGCTTGGAAAAATTTAATGAGTGAGGAGAGAAGGGAGGTGGGAGGTCTAAAAGGGAGTGGAAGGGAATATATGAAAGATATTTATTGATTGGTAAAATAATTATCTACTTCGATTGATGTGTGGGCAAAAACAAGATAAATTCTCAGGAAAAGCCAAGTCTTAAAGAAACAAAATAAAATTGGCTATGATGTTAATGAGAAATAATTTGGCCATTTATAGCAATTTACAGAGTTTCTCTCAGAGGGTTGGGGGTCTGGCACACAGGGACTAAAAGATGGGATTTAATTGGAACAGAAGGCAGACACTGCAAAGAAATGGAATTGTCCCAAAAATACATGGCACTTCATCAAAATTATAGAATCCCAGAAACAATCACAATTTTCCACACCTGTATTATATATGAGGTGCTAGCCAAAATATTTGGAATTTAAGATTTAAGGTAGCTTCTTCAAAGAAAGAAAATTGGATAGAATTTCTTATTTCATAGTGGAGTGGTTTTGAGAGATGCCTGCTAAGAAACATTAAATTCTTCAAATTTTAAGAAAGCACCTTGCATATATAAATGAATGTGAATCTTTTGGGGCTCATTAGCATCAATGTTGGTCATATGTCCCTTAGTATTTTCAGAGTTTGTTTTTGGACAGAGATAAAACTTTCTGATAATAAAGAATAGTAAATAATTGTGCTGAACAAGAATTTCCTTTTATTACTGATTACTAATGAAAAGATCATGGTCATGGAGTTACAATGACTCTGTGAGCCTGACTGTAATCAACCTTGACTGAACCTGCAAATGAGAAATATTTATTGTCATGTATAAAATTGTGAGTCCGACATTTCTAAATATTTCTTCCGTTTTCAGAATATTATCTTTTTAATAAAAACAGATTCTTCAACCTTTGCCATGTCTGTGCTACATCTGATGGTCAACCTTTGCCATGTCTATGCTACATCTGATGGTCAACCTTTGCCATGTCTATGCTACATCTGATGGTCAACCTTTGCCATGTCTATGCTACATCTGATGGTCAACCTTTGCCATGTCTATGCTACATCTGATGGTCAACCTTTGCCATGTCTATGCTACATCTGGTGGTCTTTAAAGTTGCTTTGTAAATTTGTAAGAATTAACATTCTACACTCAGTCAGTTATGTGCCATGCATGCTACACGCTTAAGCGATCATGTATCTTTTGATACATGACTGATGAGGCAGTTTTTTTCCCCACAGTAGGTTGCCATTTCTTTCTGTGGTAGACCAGTTGCTATCCAAAGCTATAGAACCCTGTATGTTTTGATATTTACCGATAACTGGGGGGTAGAAGAGGAGGATTCATAACTTTCCCAAGGGTATTAGCACGTAAGTGAACGTAATGGATTCGACTGGAATTTGAACTCCTCAATCCGAGCTGCTATCCATTACTCCACCATGCCTCCTCTACACTATTTTGAAGAAATGATTAAGAAGGAATCCCCCCACCATCAATAATAGAGCAATAAAAGTTACTGGATCTGAAAAACTGATTTTCCTGAAGAATTGTTTTATAAGAAAGATTTTATAAATTTCAACCGGAAGTAGTACTTACTGCTCAGTCAATAATTGGGGAATGTTTCCTTATAAGAACACAACTAATATTATCATTACAGATGAGAACAGATACTACACTTTGATCCTAACCCAATGTCCAGAGAGTGAAGAAAAGCATAACATTGGCTCCTTGCTTAATGAATGCCAAATGTTTCCTTATAAGGAAACAGCCAGTATTATCATTATTATTTTTTCTTCTTTTTATCTTCTAAACTAAAATACTCCAAAAACTGAAATCTGAAATTGGTAGCAGAGGAAATATTTTATAAAGTTCTAATCAAACTCTGATGCTGAAGAAATGCCAATTCTTTGTTTTTAGGAAGACAATTTTTTCAGTTCTTCTTTAATTTTTACCATTTTTGATTCGTCTTTTCATAAATCTCATATTGTCATTGCTCTACACTTAAAACTGATTCTGTCACACACAAAAATGTTTTTTCAAATTTTTTAAAGAAATTTTTTAAAAAAATTCATAAAATTAAAAGGATATTCAGATATCAATAATGTAAACAACGTTTCAAACTTGAGATTTGGTAAAGAGCTAGGTTTGCAAAAAGACAGGAATTGATTTTACATTTTATTTATATGGACAGGACACCCCAGATATTTTCTGTTAATTCACCCTAAAATATTAATTCATCCCAAAATAAAAAGAATTTAAATTTACTAAAATTCAAACCAAATTCTCCCAGAGTAAGGGCCTTCTATTGCAATCCGGTTGGTTTGACCTTTGTGATCATCCCAAATATGAGCAACTTGGGTGTCTGTTATTTCTCGCCCTGATAAACAAGCCAAAAACAGATTTTTTCTTCATTTTTTTTTTTAATTGTAAAAAATCCCTTGTAAGTAACTTGAATATTATCTACACTTATGAAATGTGAATAACTCTGAATTTTTGGTAATTTTTCATTTTGAAAGTTGTTGCGAGGCAAGCTAAACCAATTTTAATTCAAAATTTATAATTTCAAAAGAGTGCCAAAGATTTAATAAAAAAACAAACTTTGATTTAAAATTTATAATTTCTTGGGGTGAATTAATATTTGCGATAAGTAACTTCACATTATTTGAGGTGAATAACAGAAAAGACCCGGGCACACCTTATAAATCAATAAGATCAACATTTCATTTTTTACGTTCTGGCAAATTTTAGCCTGCTTACGAAAATTATTCATTCTCAAAATTTTCCCTATATTTTATAAGTGGACCCATCTATTCAAGTAGTGCCAATATGCGTATAGATTATGTAATTTTTCTTCTTTTTCTTTAAATAATATAAAATTGTTTAGAAATTTATTTATAAAAGATTAAAATAAAATTTTGTAAGGTAAAAAGAAAAAGCAGAAAAGTAAAAAAATCCTCTTACCGCTGTTTGTGCTGTGATGTGAGTACAGCCGATAATCTTGGCTCCCAAAAGGGGTTTATCAGCTGCAGCTCTCTTTTTCAAAGCCATTAGTCCGGGCATTTCTGAAGAAAAATTGGAGAAAAAGAAAGAAAAGAAAATTTAAACACAAGAGTAAAATTAAAAAACTAAACAAGGGATTACCAAATAAAATATTGCCTGGATTCATTGCTCAATAAACACCAGATTAATTATTCGTTTTCTGCTTTGGTCACGATTGAAGCCAGAAAAAGGAAAAAAAAAATTAAGTAAACACAGATTTAAATCAAAGATTTACACCATTAGATGAGTTTGTAAAAACTGAAAGAAGAGTTATCTTGACTCTCCTCCAAAAGGAGGAAGTAATCTTGATAGAAAGCTAAAGAGAAGACAACGTTTGGATCATTGTGGAATTTGTGGAAGGAAAAGAAAGAAAATTTCTTTTTTTCTCTTTGATTTTGCTTATAATAATCCCAATGACAATTCCTCTTATAGATTTTATTCTGACTTTTTGTGAATATGTACACAGGGAATTACTTCAGTGTATAATGGTTTAAATTTGTAATGTTTTATTTATATATAAATAAAAGCGAACCAATTTCACAGTTGAATAGTTAGTTACCAAATTGGTATTAGTCTCATGACAGAGTAAAAGACTAATGTCGAAGAATGCCAAGATTAAAAATTGATTTTTTTTCTTTTGACAATTCAGAGCATCCACCTTTTATTTGTACATCTACTTCCATTGTCCTTTTTGGTCTAGGTATTGCCTGTTCGGAAAGATTTGGATTTACCTTTTGTCTACTGATAGAATAAACTAGTAAAGTGTATATATTGTTTGTCTGCAACAATGGAATCAGATCATTTGCATGTTGTTCATTTGGCAATGCAAAACTAGAGAATAAGAGTTATTCTTTCGTGCAGTGACATTGATATGGGTCATTTAGAACAAAGTATAACAGTCAATGATGCTAGTTCCCAGTTAAAGAGTCTCTTCTGAAACATCCAAACTAATACTTCTCATTATCACAATTTCGGACACACTATTATAACCAGTTTTTCTTGCAATCATTTCAGAAATATCTTGTAGAGTCATTGGCCAGGGTTAAATGTAATTGGCAGAAAAGCCAACAAATGGAATTGACAAAGTTTGCAATAAACAATAACAAGAAAAAAAGAAAAGAACGGCAAAAATAATACAAAGCAAGCAAACAATATTGGCAAGACAAATGTAGGCAAAGCAAAAGTAATAAGGCAAAACAACAGTAATAAGGCAAAGCAATTTTAATAATGCAAAACGACAGTAATAAGGCAAAACAAGAGTAGTAAAGCAAATCAACTGTAATAAGGTAGAGCAATTGTAATAAGGCAAAAAGTTCAGAAACTAAGAATGGCTTTGGCACACAAAAGGAGTTACAGACAAATGATCACAGAATTCTGACTTCAAGATAAGAAAGAACAGAACAGAATCAGATGAGACTGAGAAGTGGCCAATCTTATTACATGCATTTGTATGTTTTGTCTATAAATTTGGGGAGGCGGATGTTTTTGTAGTTATTCCTTAGATTGGAACTAACACATCTAAACTTTCAGCTGTATACAACCACTTTCTCAGATCAATGGTTAAAATGGCTTTGAAAGAATGACTCCTATAGGTCTTAGTGTGGACCATCTATCTTCAAACCTTTTTGAGACTGGTGCTACAAAATACTGTACCAAATAACAGACACCATATCACTTCCAACAGCAGCAACAACTAAAATGAATAGCACATGTAACTCAAATAGAAAATAATCACAATCAAGATGTTGACATTCTACACTACTTCAAACAAAAGGTTAGGAAGGAAACATCCATTATTACCGGAAAGAGCAATAACAATGGACTTGAAAAACCTTTTTCTGAAAATTGTTTTAGAGAAAGATTTTATAAATTTCAGCTGAAAGTAGCACAGTTAATGAATGCCAAAGGTTTCCTTATAAGGAAATTGCTAATATTACCATTTCTAAAAAAAGAAAAAAATATTGAAAAATTCATCCTGTCAAATGAAATGTGATCCCTTCTTGCCTTTTACAGGAACTGAGTAAGTAGAAATAAAACCTGCAAGCCAAAAGAACTTGCTTCATGGCTCATGTGTTTTTGATTGATTCTTTTTTATGACTTATCAACCTTTTACAGGTTATTTAAAGTGAGAAAATATTTTTAGATTGTAAGAATTTTTGGGAGATAATGACTTTTAGTGATACAAGTGTTACTAATTAACCCATAGCTGGGAGAGAGAAGAGGTTTATTCATACCTTTCCTAAGGGGTATTTGCACATAAGTGAATGTAACAAATCTGGTTGATATTTGAACTGGGTTCCCTGATTTTGAATTCTGAGCTATTATCTATTACATTACCAGCATCTTGGGCAAAGCAGGCACAAAAAAAATTTCCATAAATTTTATTATTCCCAACATATTTCATGCTGAATTTAAGGCATGTCATATTAGACCGTTTTTTTTAAATAAATATAAATAATTTCACTCCAAGCAAGACAATAAAGCCTCTAAGACGCAAGGGGGTTACTGAGTGTGAAAGAATATCAGAAAAAGAAAAACATTATTAAGGAGAGAGAACAATAAAAGAACAAGAATTAAGAACACAGAAGATAACGATTGACATTGCATTTAAATTTTTGAAGATTATAGTTGACTGGAAAGCAAGAAGCCAGAAGAGAGTTCCACAAGCGAGAAGTGTGAGAGAAGAAATTTTAGCATAGAACTTATGGTTACAAATAAACATTTCAACTGTAAAATGATGAGACCTTTCCACCAATTTAATACTGTTCGTAAATTCATAAAGTCTAGGTACCAAAGAGGAAAGCTCATCAGAACAATTACCATGAAAATATTTATAGAAAAGGCAGAGGGAAGCTACATTTGTTCAGAAAGTAATTCTGATTTTAAGTTTTTTGTTTCTTTCAACATTTTTTAACAATAAAGAAGTAAGGTGCGTAAAAGTACATATTTTAAAATTTATTTTATGTTATTCCTTTCATAATAAACAATTTTAATAAAAATGGCATTATTGCCAAATACATATTGCAATGTTGGGTTCATCAGGTGCTTGTTAATCTGAGTAACCTTTAGAGAATTTTGAGCTGAACTCTTTATTTAATCTAGAAACGGTAGATTGTTCTTCTGGCCATATCGAGAAAATATCTTTTCAAATTCTCATTTAGAACAGCTCAGTTATTGTTTGTTCCATGTCTAGTGAGTCCAAATATACACAGAACTTGGTACAAGGATGTCACCAAATTCAGGAACCTATGCTTGAATCCACTAGGCTATTGTATCATGGGACAATCCCGAGTGCAGAATTTGGGAGCCTGAAACCTAACCAACCTGCTGAGGAGTACTGCTGGTGGTTATGCTTGGCTGCACTCTTTTTCTAATGTGGTTGTGGGTGTGCAATAACTGAGCAGAAGTAAAAAAAGAACAAGATATGGACATGGTCAATAGAATGAGAACAGTGTATCCCTGGAGATTAAGTAAGGGGTTCGGTTCAATATTCCCTGAAGTTTACTTGCATCAACAAGCGCCTGATGAAGGCTGGAAGACACAATGGCCAAAACATTGTAATATGGACAATAGTCCAAATGTAAATAATGATAACTCCTCATCCTAGAAATCCAGACAGAAAATTTGGATATTTTGGGCAAAAAAGTTTAAACTCTATTGTTTTTTTGTTTTTTTTTAAAAATTTCAATCAATAAAGTTTATTCTAAAGTGAAATATGTAAGCTTTGATGTGCGAATGATGTGATCACAACACAGAATTGGAAATTGGAGAGATGAAATCCACTTTGCTTCATTATATCCACTAATGCACAAAGACCAATAGGCAAGGTACAAATGCACCTGCTTCACACCTGTTATACGTTAATTAGTAACACTTGTATCATTAAATCATAATCTTCTGTTATCTACAAAAAAATTTTACAATCTAAAAATATTTTCTGGCTTTAAATAACCTCAAAAGGTTGATAAGCCATAAAAAACCCTAAATCAATGAGAAAAATATATGTTGTTTTAAAGTCAATGTTTAAAAATTTACATCAATTTATGAGCAATCTGGTATATACGGTAAAATATGTTAATTTGATTAAAAAGATGATCTTTTTTTTAACTGTTGGTAGAAAGATGAAGAAATTTGTTCCGTTCACAAAGAAAAGAACAGGTTCTACACATTAAGCCAAAGATAATGTGATATACAAAAAAGTCTGCCATTGCCTTAAGGACAGATTTATTCATTTCTGGATTAAAGCGGTGAGATCAGGAAAATGTAAATTGCCAAACAGATATGAAAATGGCCCTGGAATTGACACTATCTGGAAAACTTAATAGGATTATGAAGAAGATCAAAGTCAGCTGGTACTATGCTAATATTGAAAATATAGTCAAAGGGAATAAATATGGAGTGACTCCAGATAAACGGGAGAGAAAACCTGATCAAGAGAAACTGATTGTACATTTATAAATCATTCTGAGCCAATTGTGGAGCCAATGAGTGTAATCAGAACTAATCTAAAATTCCTTTAGATTATGGAGACAGAAAATATAGATTAGAAAAAAAGAGAAATAATAAAATGATGAAACATTTGCTGAATTGTAATATAAACAGAAAAAAAGCAAATATACAAGATGTTCATAATAGTCAAAACCATTTTTTAGTTTCTTTTTTTGGAAGAGAAAGAAAGAATTGGAACAAAAGTTCAATTAAGCAACAAATATGTCTATATTTCTGAAATGTGGTATTGTAACTATTTATATTGTTCAGACTGTTGTCCTCATCTTTATCAAGATATTCACAATGCTTTGGCTTCGGCTCCAGACTTCTTCAGGTGATATACATTGGAATTTATTTCCCCCTTTTAGTAACTCAACTCTCCAAGTTTTTGTTCCTTCTGCTCTAGCCAGGTATTAAACTCACAACTCTCTGGGTCAAGTCACTGGATTACTTCAACCAATGCTTTTACCCACTGGGCCATGTGGGGAACATACAAGTGCCAAAACATTATATGACAATAAATATGAGAACAACAGTCTGAACAATGTAAATAGTGTAAATAGTTACAATACCTCATCCCAGAAATATAGACAGATCCTGAACAAGGCCAGACTGTACAATGGCCGAAATGTCGTGAATATGGCAATAAAGAGGAGGACAACAGTCTGAACAATGTAAATAAGTAACAAATATCTTTAAAAAGTTTAACTTTTCCAATTATGGAATTCCTGAGAAAATAAAAATTAATTTTGGGTGAACAGAAATCAAGTGTCAGTCTGCACACATTTGTATGAGCCATGTCTGTTCAAAACCTGATTGACGATGGCTTTCCACAGCTTCCTGTCTTTTGTGACAGCAACATTTGTTCTTTGATGATTCCACTTTGTGGTTCTTCTTTCTTTAGTCATTTGCTCAAATTTGTCAACTTCCCCCTTGTGCGAGTTATATTCTCTAAGCCTTCTTTCCTTGTCAGGATATTCGAGATAAAGAATTATCATCTTTCTATGTTTTGCTATTCGAATTAGCATCTTGTTTGCTACTCTCGCAACATTTCGGTTATTTTATCTTTCAGCCTTCTTCAGGGTTCTCTCTTAGTACTAGTAACCATCTTCAATTAACTGGGGGGGAGATTCATTTCATTTTCTATGCTTTACAAGAGTTAACCCTCACCAGTATTATTAATTTTTGTGTTGTTTTTCCTACTAAATTAGTACATACAATTCCAGAACTACCACACCCAGGGGCTGAACTCATAATTGACAAGGAACCTCAGATGCAATAACAAACACTTGAATCCACTTGGTTATATGTGTCTCTGGGACAATTTAGTGCTGAAATTCTAATATCCATCACATCAGATAGTGGGGTTGTCCGAGTCTCCTGACTTGGCTGGTGGAATTTCTTTTGAATGTTCTTTCTTGATTAGCCACTACCAGCTGGGATTTATCCAAATGCTAGACTGACTGAAACTGTCTTTCATTTCTTTATAGATCTTACATCAAACAGAAAACATTTGAAGGCTAAAGCTGGAGTCGCTCAGTTTACCATGAGATTCTGTTTACAAATATGAACATAGCAATCTATTTTTATAAATTCTTTTTATAATTAAGTGAGCAAGTTTAATTAATTTTTTGCAAAATGGATAGCAAGGAAAACAACCACTCAAAGAGGTTTCATATGAGGGTCAATCTTTACCAATTCTTGCAACTTTTGTCCAAAATAAGAGCAGCTGTTGATTGACTTTATGGACCAATTTTGCCCGTGTCCTTCTGAGAATTGGTACTTGGCATGGAGAAGAACAAGAAAACCCTTATTTTACCTCAATCAGCTATGAGAAATAGAATTTGACCAAATCTTTTAGAAATGTTTGACCTGCTGTATCCATGATGTCATGTTATCTTGCAGGCAAATCTATGCTATCAATTTAGATTACAATCTTGTTTGACAGAAAGAAATTGGTGAAATTTTGATAGAATAAGTCTGTGTAATTTCCATCTTGAAGTATCTTTAATTGCAAAGTCATCAGGTCTTCATAAAGAATTTACAAAATTTGGAGGGTTTTTTTTTTATATTGGTGGCCAAAGTAAAACCTCTGCAAGATGTTTTGATAGAAAGGAGATGTAAAATAACAATTTAATTTTTTTTTAAAATCAGTTCACCCCAAGCAAGGTGATAATACCGCCAAGCCGCAAGAGGCTACTGAGAGTGAAAGAGAATGAGAAGAAGGAACTGGAAACCTAATCCTAAATTAGAAACAAGGGTGTCTATATTTCTGAGATGAGGTATTGTAATTATTTACACTATTTATATTGTTCAGACTGTTGTCCTCATCTTTACTGCCATATTCACAGCGTTTTGGCCATTGTACGCTTTGGCCTTCTTCAGGACACATAATCCAGTGGATAAAAGCATTGGTTTAATCCACTGACTTGACCCAAAGAGTTGTGAGTTCAGTACCTGGCTACAGCAGAGGTGAACAAAAACTTGGAGAGTTGAGCTAAATGGGAGATAACTGATACTGAGACATTTGGAAGAGGCCTGGCATCTTCTCCAGTAGACTAAATAATGGGTTTAGTTTGAAATTCACATCACCTGAAGAAGGCTGGAGTGTACAACAGCTGAAATGTTGTGAATATGGCAATGAAGATAGGACAACAGTCCAAACAATGTAAACAGAAACAAGAAATAAACCTCTACTTTTATTAAAAAGACTGGGGAGGAGTGTGAAATGGGCAAGTAAGCCAATAAAAATAACACTAGAAGGAAAAATATAGATAAATTCCCAAAATTACTCTTTTAGAACAGAGTTTGAAATAACAGAATTTCAGAAAAGCCCCAAAAAAGAAAAAAAAATCCCCCAAAATTTGATGCTGACAATTTAGTACTTTCTTTTAATTTGCATTGTTGATTGGATCGTAAAATAGCAAAGTTCTTCTGGCTTAAATATCAGGCAGAACTTTTCTCAAAATATTCAGGATATTTTCCTTTTTCAAAAGATTAATCAACTTTCTTTTGTTTTTTTGTTTTTTAGTAATCACATCTTTCACCTGCAATTAATTTTCTTAAGCTTTGTCCTATATTACAAAAACTCAAGCTAAATTTCCTTCAACTGAAATGAAGAAATATGACAAACTTTTTACAACCCTCATCAAATGATCCATTTTATAACAGCCATTACATTCTGGCTCTTTTTTTTTCTTTTTTTTACAGTTCACCCTGAGCAAGGCAAAAAATTCACCAAGGCACAGGGGTCACAGAGTGTGAAAGAATATGACAAAAAGAAAACATTATTATCAAACAAAAACAACAAAAGAACAAAAATTAAGATAGAAGAAAACAACTGACCTCGCATTTAAATATTTAATGATCAAAACAAGAAGCTGGAAGTGAGTTCCATAAGCAAGAAAAGCAACAGAAGAAACTATTAGCATAGAACTTATGGTTCCATCCAGTCATTTCAACTGTAAAATGATGAGATCTTGCTGCCAATCTAGTACTATAGAGGAAAGTGCATCTGAACAATTACAATGAAATTATTTATAGAAAAGACGGAGGAAAGCTATATTATGATGGTGGGAAAGTGACTGATGCTAAGATGTCAGGTTAGGGCCAATAAAATTGCAGATTCTTCTTTTGATCTTATCAAGATATAGCAGGATCGCCAGGCCAGATATGGTATCAATATTCTAAGCATAAGCAAAAGGTAGACTTATAAATATGTAAGAGATTCAGGTGAGAAAAATTGTTTAGCATGAGACAGTGAACTAACTTTCTTACCATATATATGGATAATCTTAATTTTTTCATACAGCAATGCCTTTACACCTCGAAGTTTATTTATGTACTTAGAATTTATACCCTATTTATGTTATTTATAGGCAAACTATTATCCTCCTCTTTGTTGTTATCAAAACAATTCTGGTGTCATTCCCTGTGGCCTTCATCAAGCACTTGTTGATGCAAGTGACATTCAGGCTGGTGGCCGCAATGACTAAAACAACAAAGATGAGGACAATAGTCCAAATGTAAATAATATAAATAATAAGTCCTCATCTTACAAATTTATATTCTAAAATCACTTTTACAGGGATTCTAGTTTCTAAATCCTCTGAAGATTTTCTGTTTTCCAAGAGAAATTCTACAAGAATGCTGCTGAGAACGTCAACATGACAAGAGTTTGAGATTGCAAAGAATTGCTTAAGAAATTATAAAATGAAACAGGAATTTGGTAATATGTAGAGGAAACTGAACCTCAAGTTGTGCTAGTTGAAATTTTGGTAGAAACCATTTCTGCATGCCATCAGCAAGGCCGAGGCTAGACTGCAGGAGAGCAAAACACTGTGTGTTTTCTTGGCCTCATATGTTCCACTCTGACTTGAAGTGGAACAACTATATCAAATCAATAGCTGCATCTACTGCAAGGAAAGTTGGGTCACTGTGTCGTGTCAGAAAATTCTTCTCATCAGAATCTTTCCCGTACATTTACAAATCTACCATTTGTCTGCATTGAACACTGTTGCCATATCTAATCTGGTGCTCCTGCTGTACATCTTGAGATTCTCGACAAAATCCAAAGAAGGATCTGCAATGTAATCGATCCTGACCAGGCATCTCGACTTCATTCACTTCCTCACTGACATGACATAGCTTCCCTCTGACTTTTCTACAAATATTTTCATCACAACTGCTCTGACAAGCTATTATCGTTAGTGCCTTGACTACATGAATTTAAGCATGCTACTAGATTGGCAACTAGGTCCCAGCCTTTTACTGTTGAAATAGCTAAATGCAACTTCCACTTCTACTCCAGCAGTCTCTTTTCTTGCACTTCTTACTTGTGGGACTCCCTTCTGATTTCTTGCTTCCCTGATAACTACAATCTTCAGAAATGTAAATGCAACATCAATTGCCATTTTCTGTCTTCTTGAATCTCATTTATATTCTGTCCTTTCCTCAATCCTCCCTATTAGCAGTCTTCTATTTCACTTTCACACCCTGCACCCCCCCCTGCATTCCCACCTTGTTTTGGGCAAAATGATAAAAAAACAAAAACAAAAAAAAACCTCTTTATGTGCCATCTCCCCTCAGGACATTGGCAAATATGGCTCTCTACGGACCCCTATCCTTTGCAACTCTTGTCTTTTTGTTATTTCTCCTAAACCCTAAATCCATTTTACTCAAGCTCATTATGTATGCGTTGTTTTCCGCTATCCCTCTTGCTTCCAATCTGTCCTGTGACTATCAGATTTTCCAAGCCCTCTTTCTTCATTATGTGCCCTAGAAGTTTCAACTGTCACTTCCTGATGTTAAGTATAAGTTTTCCTTTTTGTTTCCATGTTCTCTAAAACTGTCATTGCTTACATGTTTGGTATTCTCAGCATCCTCCTGTAGAATTACATTTCTTTTGCCTCAAGTTTCTTCATCTTTGAGGAGATTGTCCAGCATTCACTGCCATATAGGAGGACAGAGATCATGTAACAATTTAGTACTCTATTCTTTGTTTCTATAAAGAATTGTTCTGTCTCTTAATACTCTGCTTAGCTTTTGGAAGGCATCTTTGTCTCTCCCAAAACACCTTCAGATTTCAGTGTCACACTTTTCGTCCTCTGTTTGATTTTAATATCTCAGATTTGTAATTTACATTTTGGGTTCATAGTTCTGTTAAGAACGATGCATTGTGTCTTTTGGCAATTGATGCTTAATCCTTTCTTTTTTGCTTTCCTTCGTTACCTTATGTAAGAATTTGGGGAGTTTCCTTTCTGTGTCTGCTATCAACACTCTGTCATCTGCATATCTTATGCTGTTAAGATTATGGACACCAAGAATGAATCCTGGTAGGACATCTAATTCTCTCAGAATGACCACACTGTATAGGTTGAATGAGTCTGGTGAAAAGACACATCCTTGTCTTACACCCCTTTTTATTTTTGTATATTTTCTGAGCTCATTTTCCACCCATATGCAGGCAGTTTTGCTGCCAGTACAGGTTCTGGGTTACTCTAATATTCTTCCCAAATATGTCAAGACTGCTGTGCCATTCCTAAGAGATTTTAAAGATTTATGTTGAGAAGATAGTTATTATTATCAACTTTATGAATTTAAGTGCAGTGCTAGATTGGCAGTTAGGTATCTTCATTTTATAGTTGAAATTGCTAGATGTAATCTAAGTGCTATGCTAATAGTTTCTACTCTCTTGTGGAACTCTCTTCCAGCTTCTTACTTTCCAGTTAACTGTAAGCAAATATATGGATGTAGATCCGACGGTATGATGAAAAATATGGAAAAGACAAAACAAAATCCGAATATGCAAGTTTACTGTTTCCAGTTAACTTTGAGATTCAAAAATTTAAATGCAATGTGAATCCTTATCTTTGAACTTCTTGATTCCTGTTCTTTTATTGTTCTCTCTCCTTATAACATTTTTCTTTTTCTCATATTCTTTCACTCAGTAACCCCTTGCATCTTAGTGGCTTTATTGCCTTGCTTGTGTTGAAATGATAAAAAAGAACCCAATTACAATTGAAGTCAAACATCAATTAAACAAGTTTAATTATATTCAGACAGTTATTGTTCAATGCACCGATAAATCTTTTTTTAGATGAGAACTTTCACAACACTACATGGGAAAGTGAATATCTATATATGTGAGGAGAGAAGGAAAGAGACTAATTCATTAAAATGGACAGAAATCTTCTTGAGACATACATACTTACACATATGTGTGTGTGTGTGAATGAGACAATCATAGTTGTATTTTCTGTGAGTATGTTGAAGATGAAGTGCCGTAGTTTTATGTGTGTTTAAATGAGTCCTGACTGGGCTATGGCCAGACAGCTGTAATGTGAATCTTCTTGATAGGCAAGTAGCGCTATGTCCAATATAGTTATTCATTAATTTGGTTTCATTAGGACTGCCGTTCCTTAAGGGACATGCAAATTCTTTTATAATATTGTTTCTCTGTTATTTGGATCTTGCAGGTGAGTTGTTGTTGTTGTTAATAGTTTAAAAATTTATTTTTAATAAAATTAATTTTCTTGTTCTGGTCATCTGGGACTGTGTATTTCTTTATAATGTTTCCAAGGGAAAATTCTAACTCTAGAGACATACATTGTTTAATTTGGGAAAGGCATGAATCTATCTTTTCTCTTATTGGGTAAATAGTAAGAGAGACTGGATCCTATAGCCTTAAGTGGCAACTGGTTTAAGAGAAGGAAAAATTGATTTCAAAATCAGCTTGGAGAGTGTTAGCTTTTTTGAAAAGTGGTGCCATATTATCCATTAAAATCTCTTTGTTGTACATATATTTCACTAAAAAATGTATTTTTCACAATTTTAATGAATAGATGGCATATTTATTCGAATCATTTTTTGTTGTATTAAGTGTATTTACAATTTTGCTGTTTCATATAAGAGGTTTCTAGGTGGAGAATAATTTTTTGCCTTGAATTTTCATTCAAAATTTTTTGTATATATATATATATATATATATATATATATATATATATATATATATTTAGTTTATGAAAAACTAGGTAATCCATATGGGTAGACCCAAAGAGGATAAAATCCAGAGAGCTCAATGAAAATCAGAGCTAATAATTTAAATAAAAACAGACCACTTTAAGGTTCCATGTAATATAAGGAGCTAATATTTAGTTTACGAAAAACTAGGTAATTATATGGAACCTTAAAGTGGTGGTCTGTTTTTATTTAAAACATATATATATATATATATATATATATATATATATATGATTGTGTGGGACTTAATGTGTATTGGCTTGACAGTTGTTATGTGGTCTGCTAACCTGTAGATGAAGGGCCTACCTCCAGTCTTTGTGGGATATAAGGTAGATAGAAGTGGGGTAGAGAATGAGATGATATCCAATTGTGGTTGGGGGAGATGATATTTAGGTAGGTGAGAATACCAGATGTTGGAAACATAATCTTGATGAAATTTTCACACGACGACATGCAAACACTCCAAGGCCTTGAGATGAAAAGCAAATGTATTAGTTACTATGGCAGCCAGATAATAATTATCGAATGCAAATGACCTCCCCACCCCAAAACAAAATAACAGCACACAATCTATCAATGGGATTCTTGCTGCAACTATAATATCTATATACATGACAATCTGCATTCAGTGTATGCATGTGTGTCTGCGTACATATTAATAAAAAATATGAAAAATGCAACATATTTTTAGATTAATTAGACAAATCAATTAATAGATTGATTAAAAATATTAAATCATACAAAATAAAGATAAAATTCTTTCAGATGAATTGCATTTCAAAACTGGTTGACAATTTATATTCATCTCATGTATTTACATCTTTTTAATTTTGATGTTTTTTTTGTGCGTGTGTATTGTGTGTGTATATATCTGACGATTGCATTTAGCACAAAAACTATGTCCTGATGATTGTGTTTAGCATGAAACAGACTGTCACCTCTGGGTGTTGATTCAGCATACACCTCTCACGCACAATGTAAATCGCTTGTAATTGCAGGGATAAAGGCAAATGTCCATTGGATGGTGCCTGTAATACGGAAGGAGTGGTCTATAAGGCAGAAGTGGAAGATGACAGTGGACAGATCAAGCTTTACGTGGTATGCATGGAAGGTACATTTCATCAACAATAGTACAACCATAAATCTTCATTTAAATTGGAAAGACACAGGTAGCATACCAAACTCACCAGCCGTGTGTGGGAGTTAAAAAGAAAAAGGAATAGGAGCCTTAACATGAAATGGAGTATTTTGAGAAAGGTCAAGTCTTGCAGAATTGGTAGAAGTGTTTGCAAATTATGTCAAGAGGAAAAGCTGGCCATAGTGCCATACCCGCGGATCGAGAAAGGTTATGTCTAAATGGAGGCATGTCAACAAATATATTTTGAGAAAGGTTAGACATGTCAACAAATATATTTTGAGAAAGGTTAGACATGTCAACAAATATATTTTGAGAAAGGTTAGACATGTCAACAAATATATTTTGAGAAAGGTTAGACATGTCAACAAATATATTTTGAGAAAGGTTAGACATGTCAACAAATATATTTTGAGAAAGGTTAGACATGTCAACAAATATATTTTGAGAAAGGTTAGACATGTCAACAAATATATTTTGAGAAAGGTTAGACATGTCAACAAATATATTTTGAGAAAGGTTAGACATGTCAACAAATATATTTTGAGAAAGGTTAGACATGTCAACAAATATATTTTGAGAAAGGTTAGACATGTCAACAAATATATTTTGAGAAAGGTTAGACATGTCAACAAATATATTTTGAGAAAGGTTAGACATGTCAACAAATATATTTTGAGAAAGGTTAGACATGTCAACAAATATATTTTGAGAAAGGTTAGACAATGTCAACAAATATATTTTGAGAAAGGTTAGACAATGTCAACAAATATATTTTGAGAAAGGTTAGACAATGTCAACAAATATATTTTGAGAAAGGTTAGACATGTCAACAAATATATTTTGAGAAAGGTTAGACATGTCAACAAATATATTTTGAGAAAGGTTAGACATGTCAACAAATATATTTTGAGAAAGGTTAGACATGTCAACAAATATATTTTGAGCCAATATGAAAATCAGGGTGAATACAACAATAATTTTTTTTTTGCTTTCAGTTTGAATTACTCTTGCCATACCCCTTCCCCTTCTGTGGATCTTCCTGTTCTGATGTTAGCTTTATAAACAATGAAATGAAGTGTTAAAAATAAATCAATTTGCCAATAGCACCTGACAAAATGTTATGCTTGAAATCGGGGTCATGTAACTGGTAAATACTCCTCTCTCTCTCTCTCTCTATATATATATATGATAAAATATAGTTTTAAGCTATGCTATATTTATCGGTTGATAGAGCTTATGTAAATATAAAAGAGGACATTGAGGTCAACATTCAGAGGCAACAGGCTGTTTCATACTAAACGTATTGGGTTTAACATGAAAATTATGGCCTGATGATTGTGTTTAGCATGAAGCAGATACTTGCCTCTTCAAATTCTCCTAATAATTTCAAATGTATATCATTGCTTGAACCGGCTTGTAATGCTCTGGAATGAGCAACTTGGTGATAGTAGTCGTGGCTCCGGGGGACACAGTCCTATGGTTAAAGTGAATCTCAGTAGAGTTCCACCACGGAATATGTGAGTGAGCGGCGCTATATTGAGTCTGATTTGCTACCTCTTCGTCACCGGGGCCCATTGGAACAGTTGGTATGGTGTTTGCTTGACAACCTAACTGTCAGGGTTTCAATTCTCGGTAGTGGATGCGCACTGCTGAAGAGTCCCAAATATAGGACGAAATGGCCGTCCAGTGCTTTCTGCATTTTGTAGAGGTTTCAGACTCGATGAATCACTTATATATACACACACACACACACACACACACACACACACACACACACACACACACAATGTAAATCAAAAAGTGAAAGGTGTAGACTATTTGACCAATAAATACTTTGTAAAAGAAAATTGTGTGTAGTTTAATGAAGTGGGTGAGAGAAACTTAAACTTTTTCAAATTCTGGATGTCAAACAAAAATTTGAAGTTAATCTTTTTTTTATACGCCATTAACAAAATACAATATTTTTATTTCTATGTGAAGAGTTTCTATAAAGGGAAATAATCACAAGATTTTTAATTCTTGATAGTAAAGAGCTCAGATAATTATTATCGAGTAAACTGATTTGCTTCTACAATACTAATTTTTTGTCTTCACAAAGATCAAAAGGACGACATAATTAGTAAATAAGACAAACACTCAATTTCTGTCTGGATTTCTGGAATAAAGAGTTATTCACATTATTTATATTCAGACTAATATCCTCATCCTTGCTGTTATTTGAACTTATTTGTTTACTATTAAGATAATGTAAATAACAAAAAACTGAGAAACAGCAGAGAAGAAAGTAAGTAGATCTATTTTTTTTATTTCGCATTCCGAAATAAAATTTGAATAATTCTGCAATCCTCTTTAACAAATGTTGCTTTTCATAAAAATGTTTTACAGCTACAGACACAATTAAAAATCTGATAATTGGTTTTATGTGTTTAAAATGGATCTGCACATTGAATATCAACATGAAAAGCTGGTGGGAGAAAGGAATGCAGAGTCCTATTGGTAGTCCGATCATAAAACAAAAAGTCTTTACCTTGTTCTGCAATTTCAATCTCCCTTCTTCCGAAGGCTGCATGATCAATGTTGCGAACACAGAAATCCGTACTCCCTTTAGAGTTTCGCTAAAAAGAAAAAAATAATTAAAAGGAAAAAGGTTAGACAAAATTGCATCATTACAAAACTGATGAGATATTATTAACATTTGTGAGGTAATTTTGATTGATAAGGCAATAAAATAAAGTATTTCTTTTTCATTGAAGCAGTTATGTTTTAATTGCTAAAATTTTCTTCAGACTTTTTGGTTTTATTATTTCCAGACGCTACAAAGATTTGTTAACGGAAGAACATGCAAATTATTCTTTTTTAAAAGAAAAAAAAATGCTATGTCTCTTCTGGATGCAGACGATCATAGCTCTCCACAACTTCATTTTATTTTTAATATCAGGATTGTCATGACTTGAGAATGATAGTGGCAGGAATTTCTACTGCCTCTTCAGAATTTTGAATTCAGTTTTCCCTTTTCTTAGTCTGACTCCCACCGAAAGACCAGTTTATTCTGCTATTTAACCTATTAAATTGGTAGAAGAGACAGATCCATGCCTTTCCAAATGGAATTGGTGCAAAAGCCAATGCAACAGGTGAAATAAGGATTTAAATTTGACTCCCCAATTTCATTTTCTGCACATCGATCTTTTTTTTTTTTTAGCTAATCATTAGAAAACAGCAAATGTAAAAGCTTTGGACAACAAAAGTCATGCAAAGTGTACAAAGCCCTCAAGAAAGAAATTTACATGTCCTTGTAAGAGATGATCTCTAGCAGGTGTGTGTGTGTGTGTGTGTGTGTGTGTGTGTGTGTGTGTGTGTGTGTGTGTGTGAGAGAGAGAGAGAGAGAATATCTACAATAATAATAATATTCATTTTTGTGCACACCTATGAACCCACTTCAAATATCTCGGTGTATGGATCAGCTATAACAAAGTAAGTATAGGAGAAAAAGAAACTGAACATAGGATGCATCAGGGGTAGTTTCACACAACACCACCAATTGCTACAAAACCAAAACATCAACATGAAAACTTGAGACAGGTTTTTATATAGCCTCATCATATCAAGACTTTTATATGAATGTCATGCATGGTGCTAAACCCGTTCACAAATATCTAAACTGTCAGCTGTATACAACCACTTTCAGTGGTAAAAAAAAAGGCTTTGAGTGAGTAAAGCCTAGAGGGTCTTGGCAAAGATCATCCTTCTTTGAACATTGTGAACTGGTGCTACAAATTCACAAAGAACTGTACCAAATAACAGAAACCACATCACTTGAGGACTACCAACAGCAGCAACAACTAAAATGGATAGCACATGTTACTCGAAGAGAAGATAATGACATAATCAAGATTTTAACATTCTACACCACATCAAATAGAAGGTGTGAAAGGAACCCCCCCAACATTGATAATGGCAAGAGCGATAAAAGCTACCGGACTTGAGAAACCGGTTTTCCTAAAAAAAAACAACATATTTTAAGAGAAAGATTTTATAAATTTCAACCAAAAACTGTACTGGTTGCTTGGTCAATGAATACCAAATGTTTCCTTATAGGGAAACGGCTAATATTACCATTTGCTCAGGAGGCAAAGTAATCCTTGTTGCAGACACCTGATTAGGCATTTTTGTGTTGTTTACACTGTAAATATGCTGAGTGGAACTGAGAGAGAATTCATAATATATTGTGATCAATAGCTTGAAGAAGGCTAGTACATTTCACCCCTCGGTCACAATGACTTGTTATATTGTGCTAGCACAACCATTGACAGCCTCAGAACAGTTCTGCTGACTCAATTTCACTAACAAGGCTTAGATCCACTATAGCTTAGTTTTCTGGCACTTTCAGGCCATATCACTTTAAAACACGGTTTCTTGTATGATCATCAAAGTTGAGCAGTGTTAAGTTAAATAAAAGATTAAGCTGTCTAGCCTTGGCTGGCAACCAGTGTAAGAGAAGGAAAACTTAATTCCAAACTGTAGGAAAGGCAATGGGGAAACTACTCCACAATTTATCCTAAGAATGCATGGCAATTCTCAAATAAAGAAGAAATAATTGTAGAGACATGATTATAATTGCCTTAGTCTTGAAAGACAGGCATTAAAAAAAATCAAGTTGTGTCTAAATTAAATTTTTCAAGCAGATAATTTTATTAGGTTTATTCTTAAATAATTATTATTCAGCAATTTTTGTTTTATTTTACAAACAGAAAGAAGAACAATTAAGACAGAATCCCTCTCTCGATCCTCAACTTCACCCCCACCCCTGAGGAATTGAAGTTCACGATACTGAAGTTTGGATGCTGTCTTTACATTGATATTATGATGGACAGAGCAAATAAAAAAAAAAGCAAGAATCTTTGTAAAGTGTCTTCGATTAAGGAATAAATCATTAAAAAAAAAAAAATATAAAAAACAAACAGTTCAGTTTTCTTTGGGTAATATATGACAAATATGAAATATGCATAACTTGATAACAGATATTATTATTATTATTTATATAATTAAAATGATTTTACTTGGAGCAAGACTGGCATTCAAAGTTTGTCAGAAATTATTGATAAATTAGGAGTTTCGATTCATCTTATGTGTATATTTAAAAAAAAACTCCAAAAAACACCCAAATTTAAGGAGATACAGTGAAACCAGTTTAATTAATCACATTTTAAATAAGCATTTGTTAGACATTCAATCATAGAATAATAATAATAATAATAATAATAATAATTGATCATCTTATATCAGGTTGCACGATATTGGCACCCACTGAATATAAAACCCGGCATGACAGAGTGGGCCAATATCTGCACTGGAAAATTTGCAACTCCTATGGGAAGGAAACTGGAAGAAATTGGTACGAACACCACCCTGACCCGGTTACGGAGATAGGACCTGTTACAATTCTATGGGACTACACAATACACACTGACAGAATAATCAAAGCCAACCGCCCAGACATTGTTATTAAAGACCACAAACAAAATAAGTGCCTCCTTATTGATATGGCAGTCCCTGCAGACTGCAATGTATCTTTGAAGATATTCGAAAAACTGTCAAAATACAAGGACCTTGAAATAGAAATCTCAAAAATGTGGCACATGGGAACATCAACAATTCCTGTTGTAGTTGGAGCCCTTGGACTGGTTGGAAAAGATTCCAGTAGGCTGATTGAAGGGATCCCTGGAAGTCCATGCCTCAAAGAGATGCAAAAAATTGTTGACAAGTACAGCCCACACTTTACGAAGGGCTTTATCTATGTAATTATTTTTTTTTTTTTTTTGCAGTGGAAAGTGTCATGATGCCATTTCTAACCTTAGGTCCCTGGGCGGGACCTGGAAAGAAATGTGTAAACGCCAGATATCAAAGGAAATAAAAATAATAAAAATAATAATAATAATAATAATAATAATGATAATAATAATAATAATAATAATAATAATAATCGGTTATGCAGAAGGGAATATATTTGCATGTCAACAGAAATGACAAAAAATACTGGAAAGAATTTCATCTGCAGACATAATCATGATGTAATGATGACAATTTATCTAAGAATGATGAAGAAATTAGTAGAATCCAGGCTGCCGGTGAAGAATGGAGAGAAAAAGAAGGAAGGATCAATTTCCTTGCCATTTGGGTAGTTGCTTTGGCAAAGTCACAATTGAACCAAACCAGCCAGACTCTGGGGTTGAGTTTGTTTAGCAATTGTCTCCCACCCCAGCCACCAAAAATGATCAGACAAATATGTCGGGGTGAAAAAATGTCCAAGAGAAAATTCCTGAAAATGGTTGAGGCAGAAAATTTCAATAACAAATCTTTACTTAGTGATTGCAGGAAAAATGATTGAGTCAGATGGAAAGAATCTATGAGGGGGTGCTGAAAAATTAAAAAATTCTCTGCTTGACCAAAAAGCCCTATTTAAAAAATTGTTATTTGATCAGATTTTAGGAAAAAGATCAGGCCCCAAAATCTTCAGTGTCGTATATATATATATATATATATTGGCTCCTGAAAAATTAATTTCGGTTGAGCTCTCTGGTTTGAGGTGTGAATTTGTAAACAGTGACTATTTAAGCTAATATTGCACGACCCTTCGGCAGAATTGAGTCACTGTCAGTCACTGTGTGTTTATCTAAATCTAAAAATAAACACACTAAAATTCACCTTCATCCCTGCTGTGCGCCGATGGCTTAGTGGGAGAAGTTCCGACTGACGCAAATTCAGTCGGGTTTCAATCCTAGCTAGAGGCAACCGGACGTCTAGCCACACTGATGAGCTGTGAAACAGCGAAACAGTCTGTCTGTGGATGACAAATATATATATATATATATATATATATATATATATATATATACACAGACACACACACGTGTCTATATATAAAAAGAAGTAATGGATTTTTATTAATCTGACAGATTTTATTATTTAAATGTTATTTTTAGTGGATACCCATATTTGAGTAGATGCACTATTTACTTATTAAACAGTATATCCCAGTTGGCACAAGAAAACCATTAGATCCAAAATGTTTTAGACCGTCTCATCCACAAAGTGCGTCAATGATCAAGAAAAGCTGGATGGTCTCATATAAATCTATCTCACACTCTCAAAATAATCATACCTGCTCAGTTTGATATTTTAACGACAGTTTATTCTCTATGGTGATTAAAAGAAAGAAATTTTGTTTAGAGACATTTTCAAATTTACAAGGCAATTCTTTGCCCTAGTTAAACACTAATTAAATGTCATTTTCAAAAGCAGTTTTGCTAGTTTTACTTTGTCACACTATCAGATATGCTACTAAGACAAGAGTAAATAGTTGTGTCATCTGCATAAATACCTAGTTCGAATGTGACGGCATCAGGAAGGTAGTTGATGAAGATAAGAAACAATGTAGACAGAATCCTGTGTAATGATCTAGAAGCATGTCTGTTCAACCTGATCTTCATTACACAATTTGTTAGGAATGATTGGAGTGAGCCAAATATACATCCAGAGACATTATAGACCTTGAGCTTTCTGGAGAAATCTTGCATGCAAAACTCTGCCAAATGCCTCTGAGATATCTAGAGCCACATCATCAATTTTGCTGTTCTTATCTAAACCTTGATAGAGAAATTCAGAGATAGCTGTTGACACATCGGAAGTAGACCTGAGGAAACAGGAAGTAATATTGTTTATCCAGAAGGAGGCCATGTGAAGTAAAATGCTTAACCAATTTGGCATTGGTCAGTACCTCTAGTACTTTGCCAAAGACAGGCAAGCGACTAATAGGGCGATAATTCAAGGGTTTAGAAGAGTTCTTAAAGACAGGAACTACAAAGAGGAACATCCAACAAGCTGCAAAGTAAGAAGCAGTGAGACATTTATTGTAAAGTTTGGGGAGAACAGCAGCCAGTTCAGGAATACATTTTTTAAGGATGATTGCGGGGACATTGTCAAATCTACAGACCTTGTGGTGATCTAGTTTAGAAATGAAAACAGAAACCATCAAGAAGTTGTGTGTGGATATTGCTTAGTAGAGAGGAGATCATTCTGGGGGAAAATTCAGCAGAGATTCTTCAATTGAATCAAAAGTGGAATTCCAAGCAAAGTTCTTTGGAAGATGACAACACTTTTAATTAATTGAAGAGAAAGAAGAGACTGAGGATTTACTCTTGTTAAGTACACTCTTGAAGAATTACCATTAATCTCTAGAACTAAACATGTGAGAGGCTATATGGTGTCTCATTCCATAAGCAAATAGTGACACACACACATACCGGGTGTAACAGCATAACTGTCCCTCCCACAAAATGTTTAATATTTAAAAAAACCATTAAACTAATCGAGTTTCTTTTTACAGGTTTTCAGATAAGACATTTCGCAATCTTGACACCATTTGTTGTAAGAATCACTGAAAAACCCTTTAAGTTATTCAGGTAGAAAGACAACAGTTCTAAATCGTTTTGTGTCAGCACCCCCTGTCTTTCCAAATGAGCAATGACGAGAGGAAAAAGATCATTCAGGCCTTTAGTAATGGTACCAACATTCATACACTGGCTTCTATCTTCAAAGTTCATTCAAGAACCATCAAGAGAACAGTGAATAAGTTTTAAAAAGTGGGAACAGTAAAGAGGAAAACTGAATCAGGAGGTCACAACAGCAAGAGGGATCATTATTTCAACCCAGACCTAAAGAGATCAATTAGAAAAGATCCAACTCAATCCATAAAACATTTGGCACGTGAGAAAAGAGTTTCACATATGATATGACATTCCAAAGAACAGTGAAAAAGACATGAAGATGAAATTATATGTAAAACCTGTGAGGTACCTTGTTACTACAGAACAGAAAGTTAGAAGATTAAAGAGGGCAAAGATCATCTTGAATAAGTTGGAATATGAGCCTGGAAAATATATATATATATATATATATATATATATATATATATGAACTTAATTTCAATACTTCATGAGCTTTCGATACTCAGCAGATTAACCTTTACCACGCTAATTTCTTTCTAAAATTGTTCCCGCTGTTACTGCATTTTTTCTTTGTATTGTGTGTATAGATTTTATTTTTTGTATACAAATAAAAGAATGGATGAGTAATATTTTGATGTAATGCATTATGTTTTGCATGCAGGTTTTGACATTGAAAACAAAAAAATTAAAACAAAATAAATACATTAACAATTCAACATTATTTAATTTTTATTACTCCTTGTGGAGTTCTGGGGTGCAATAAGAAGCAAAATGAAGGTTTTCATTTCATTGAAAAAGTGACATGCTTCCTTGTGTTTATATATGAGAAGACGCCAGCATTTGTTCGGTCTTTCTTTCACTTGACTAAAATATATATTGATTTGTCTCGTTGACAAATAAAGTTATTACTTCGTTATTTATAAACAGATGAAGTAATTCACCTTCAGAAAGGCTATCAGGTATACTAATGGTCGACAGTAGCTTCCATAAAATTAGTCAGCCAAAGATGATAGTAGCTAGTCGTCATCAACGTTTTCTTCCATGTCGTGATGCGTGGTTATCATCTTCGACCACTTCACCATGAATATTCACTCAAGTAAAGCCTTCAAAATCATCATCAGAGTCTGAATCAAAGAAAAACTCCTGAATAAAGGCTTTGTTGCATATTGATGCAGCCATTTTTGTTTACAAAAAATCTCAAAAATATTAACATGGGTTTAATCGATGTTACATCTTGAGTAGAGTCTAGAAGAATTCAAAAAGCTTGGAAAATATAAATAAAGGTGTATTTAGGCAGCAATAATTCTTTCCTGGGAAGGAAAGTAGTCAGAAGGAATGAAAGTTGCCAGAAGGAAGAAAAATAGTCAGAAGGTAAAAAGGAATGAGTGTAGTCAGAAGGAATGAAAGTAGTGAGAATGAAGAAAGGAAAGTTGAAGGAAAGAAGGAAGAAAAGTAGTCAGAAGGGTAGAAAGAAGGAAAGTAGTCGAAAGTAAGGAAATTAGTCAGAAGGAAGGAAGTGAGGGAGGAAAGTAGTCAGAAGGAAAGAAGTAAGGAATGTAGGCAGAAGAAGGAAGAAAGAAATGAAAGTAGTCAGAAGGAAAGTATTCAGAAAGAATGAAGGAAGGAAAGAAAGTAGGCAGAAGGAAAGTAGATGGAAACAAAGAAGATATTAAAACGAAAGGAAGGAAAGGAATGAAAGTAATCAGAAGGAAGGAAGGAAAGTAGACAGAAGAAAGGAGGAGGAAAGGAAAGCAGTCAAAAGGACAAAAGGTAAGTAGTGAGATAGAAAGTGGAAAGAAGTAGTCTGAAGAAAGGAAAGAAAGTAGTCAGAAGCAAGAAGGCAGGAAGGAAAGTAGAAGTCGTCAGAAGGAAAAGGAAGGAAAGTAGTTAAATGGAAGGAAGGGATGAAAGTAGTCAGAAGGAATGAAAGAAGGAATGACATGGAAGGAAGAAAAGTAGAAGGATTGAAAGTAGCCAGAAGAAAGGAAAGGAAGGAATGACAGTAAATAAGAGAAGGAAGAAGGGAAGGACATTATTCAGGAAGAGGAAAGTATTCAGAAGAAGGAAGAAGGGAAGGAAAGTATTCAGAAGAAGGAAGAAGGGAAGGAAAGTATTCAGAAGAAGGACGGAAGGAAGGAAAGTAGTCTGAAGGAAGGAAAGTAGTCTGAAGGACGGAAGGAAGGAAAGTAGTCTGAAGGACGGAAGGAAGGAAAGTAGTCTGAAGGACGGAAGGAAGGAAAGTAGTCAGAAGGACGGAAGGAAGGAAAGTAGTCCGAAGGACGGAAGGAAGGAAAGTAGTCCGAAGGACGGAAGGAAGGAAAGTAGTCCGAAGGACGGAAGGAAGGAAAGTAGTCCGAAGGACGGAAGGAAGGAAAGTAGTCAGAAGGACGGAAGGAAGGAAAGTAGTCCGAAGGACGGAAGGAAGGAAAGTAGTCAGAAGGACGGAAGGAAGGAAAGTAGTCCGAAGGACGGAAGGAAGGAAAGTAGTCAGAAGGACGGAAGGAAGGAAAGTAGTCAGAAGGACGGAAGGAAGGAAAGTAGTCTGAAGGACGGAAGGAAGGAAAGTAGTCTGAAGGACGGAAGGAAGGAAAGTAGTTGGAAGGAAGGAAAGTAGTCAGAAGGATGGAAGGTAGGAAAGTAGTCTGAAGGACGGAAGGAAGGAAAGTAGTCAGAAGGACGGAAGGAAGGAAAGTAGTCAGAAGGAAGGAAAGTAGTCAGAAGGAAGGAAAGTAGTCCGAAGGACGGAAGGAAGGAAAGTAGTCAGAAGGACGGAAGGAAGGAAAGTAGTCAGAAGGACGGAAGGAAGGAAAGTAGTCTGAAGGACGGAAGGAAGGAAAGTAGTCTGAAGGACGGAAGGAAGGAAAGTAGTCTGAAGGACGGAAGGAAGGAAAGTAGTCAGAAGGATGGAAGGTAGGAAAGACACTAGTCAGGAGAAGGGAAGGATGGTAGAAGGGAGGAATGGGGAAAGGATGGTAGTCTGAAAAAGGGAGGAAGGAAGGACAGTAATTAGAAGGAAAGAAAGAAGGAGGGAAGTACACTAGTCAGAACGAAGGAAGTAGCAGAGGAAAGTAGTCAGGAAGGATGCAATGAAAATAAAGGAAGTGAGATTTATTTTGTAAAAAGAAAAAGTATGATTAAAAAAAGAAATCGGAAGGTATTTTGATAGATGTAACAATGAATAGTTACAATCTATGGCTGACCTAAATGTCTTAATGGAAAAAAAACGGCTGCTATTTTTGTTACTTAGATGTTGGAATCTTCCTTTTGCTTCCACTGTCACAGATTTCCAGATGTTAGGGCAAAAGAATTTCCTGCCCCGCCCCTTTAGGATTACAAAGAACATATTCAATTCTCTTTCTTTTAGACTTGAACCTAAACACACCTTACTTTTTCAGGCAACTGATACAATGGTTCGGGGGTGGGGGGCTGACATTGTTTCACCACAAACGAGCCAGTGAATAAAAAAATGGAAGAGAAAAAAAAAACAAACAAAAGAAACTAACATGCCTTAGAATTTCTATATTTAGCGGATTTTTTTTCTTTTACGATGATACTCTAAGAACAGGCACCTGTGTTCATGATTATATTTCTTCGCAAATAGAGACCCTGGGGGGTCAGGATGAGGAAGATTTTAAAAAAACAATAAAAAAAACTCCTGATTCTCTAATAAAGTACAATCTGATTGCAGTAAAAGCAAGAAAAATAAAAAAATTATTATTTTTTTTTTTTTAAAGTTTAAAAAAATAAAAACGAAAGTAGTCAAAATATTTGTAACATTTTTAAATTCACTCAATCCAACTTTTTAATCATTTATCAAATGCTTAGAGCTGAATGAATGAAAAAATGGAATCCTTTCTGTTAAAACAGAGGATCTTTGCTCAACTCAAAGTTGTTTACATTATACACCACCTTATTTAATGAGCAGAAAACATTTTTTTTGTATTTTAAAATGTTTGAAATCTTGAATATCTAAATAGTAAGTGAAAGGGTTGGAGGTTGGTCAACTAGTTCAATGCAAATGATTTTCATCAGTATTTCATATGCTTGTAAAATTCTTTTGTTACCTAATTTTAAATACACACTGCTGGCAGAATGATGCAACGGGTCATAAAACACAGTATAATTCATTCATATCTTATTTGATAGTGTTCAAGTGAAACAAAGTTTCAAATTTATACAATGAAAGGCGTACAAGCTTTGTGGTGTATGGTAGCCCAAAATGACAAAACTAGATTGAAAAAGACAATTTGTTGTCTAGAACTACAAGCTTCTGCTGACATTACAGTTAATAAAATCAAAAAGCAACAATTGATAAATTAAGATTCTGTTATGATGGCAAACTATATGAATTTTATATCAAATAACGGCTACAAGAGGTCAAACAATATTCTGATAAGTAGCAGTTAATGAGTGACAAAATACTGTAAGCAAAGCGGTTTCTTTTGAGGAAGGAGCTAATGTTGAAGCCATTGTTAATGACTGTGATCAAATATTCAATGACTTGGCATTAAAGATCAGAAACTGTTCCCACTAATTTCAGTCTCTTTATTTCAATAAAGTGACTATTAAAATATATTTCAACTGTTGCATTCTGAATAGCAAGAGAAAGCAAAGTATTAAGATATAGCTGAGGGATTTCATGAAACGGTGATAAGTGATTTGGTAAAAAATCCTTTTTGAAAAAAGAAAAAAAATCACATATTTTTTTTTTTTAAGCTTTTCACTCCAAGCAAGGCTGGAAGCCACTAGCATGCAAGGGGTTACAGAAGGTTTGGAGGAAGAGCAGATAGGAGTGGTAGAGGAAAGGATGTGGAGAAAGATAGTGGATCGATCAAGGCAAGGGGGTTACAGAAGATTTGGAGCGAGAGCAGATAGGAATGAAAGGGGAAAGGATGTGGAGAAGGGAAGTGGATAGATCAAGGCAACTGGAGATGTCGATTGACGTTACACTTAAATAGTTGGAGATTGTATTTGTCAGGGAAACAGGAATAAGGAAGGGAGTTCCACAGGTGAGATGTGCAAGACATGAAGCTATTGGAGTAGAAGAGACGTCTACATCTAACAGTTTCAACGGCGAAGGGGTGGGAACGGGATGCCAGCCTCGTAGGATGCCAGCCTCATGAGGCCTGGGAACCAGCATCAATAAAGACATAAACTGATTCCTTCCAAACTATTTAAAATGGGAAAATAAAATAAAGAGTCAAAACAATAAAAATTGAGAGGGGGGAGGGAGAGAGAGATAGAGGGGGAGAGAGAAGACAAAATGATTTTTTTTTTATAAAAAGGTAAAAGGGTGAAGAAATTTAAGGGAAATGATTAAAAGCCTGGGAGGCGGGGTCATTTTTTTTTTTTTTTAAATAATTTCATACTAAGGAAGCTAATAAAGCCACTAATATACTAGAGATTACTGAGAGTGAAAGAAACAAAGGGAACAATAAAGGAACAGGATTTAAGGGGGCAGATGACAACAATTGACATTGCATTTCAAATTTGAATATCATAGTTAACAAGGAAGCAAAAAAACAGAAGAGATTTCCTCTTATGAGACGGAGAGAAGAAGAGACTATGTGCATTGAGCTTGTGGTTAAAACAAGCCATTTAGAAGGCAGAAGAGAAGGAGGAGGATTTAGTTAAATGATAATGGTAAAATGAAAGTAACAATCATATATAATCATACAAAATAGGCTTCAGTAAAATTTTAAAACCTTTCAATTCATTAGTCATTTTTTTCTTAATGTTATACTGTAAAAAAACTTCCCTCTTAAAATTATGGAGTCTCATTAAAAGCAAAGAATGATTTCAGACAATTTTTTTTTTTAATTATCAATAAAGCCACCATGATGCAAGAGGTTACAAAGTGCGAAAGTATATGAGAAAAAGAAAACATTATTAAGGAGAGAGAACAATAAAAGGACAGGAATCAAGACGGAAAATAACAATTGAGATTTGCCTTTAAATTTTTGAAGATCAAACTTGACTGGAAAACAAGAAGCCAGAAAAGAGTTTGACAACAAAGATGTGCAATAGAAGAAACTGTTAGCATAGAACTTATGGTTCCATCTAGTCATTTTAAAGTCTAGGTACCATAGGGGAAAGTACATCAGAACAATTACTATGAAAGTATTTACAGAAAAAGCATAGGGAAGTTATGTTATGACAGTGGGAAAGTAATTGAAACCAAGATGCCAGGCCAGGACCCATAACATTGCAAATTCTTTTATATTTCATCTAGAATCTCTAAATACATAGAAGCACCAGACCAGATGTGGTAGCAATATTCAATACACGGATGAATGGTAGATTTATAAATGTATTAAATAGATTCTAACAAGAAAAACTGTCTCACATGACACAGTGAAGCAACTTTCCTAGTCACAGATTTTGCAATTTATTCTTATATATTCTTATATACATATATATATACTGGATTTACAACCACCCGGCTCTCCAGAAGATTAACTATGCATCTAAATAATTCTAGCTCCATTAAACAACATATTAAGTCACATACTGTTTCCCTTACGCAATCTGATATACGTAAAATACTTGTAGAAAATACTAAAATTATAGATAAACATACAGACATTAGACGCCTTAAAATCTTAGAGGCATTACATATTAAAAGAAAAAGACCTCTTATTAATCGTATAGATTATAATATATCTGGTAATATATTGCAATGTTTATAATATATTTAAATTTTGTAGCGTATTCTTCGATCTTTTGGCTTGTATAATAAAAATCTTTTTCACGCTGTCACATGATAAAAATCTACGCCATGCACGTGATAACATCATCGTGTCTTTTGAAATTTAAAAGGATTTTAACGTTTATTTAGTTTGTAAAAAAGTAGCAACATGATTACGCTACAAGATAATTGGCAAATGTTTGTTAAAAAACTTTTGACTAAAAATATTGACCCGGAAGATGAACAATGATGTTCGAAAGCGCTAGGTCATCGTACGGACAATACTTATATCGAAATCATTTTCAAATAAAAAGTCTCATTAGAGAATATGAGAAAATTCAAAAGAAAGTATGCAAGACTATGTTGTCTTTAACATTCAATACAACTTGTTTAAAAGAAAAGTTGCTGCCAAATTACACACACATATATATATATATATATATATATATATATATATATAAAGAAATATAGTCTTAAAATGTGCTATATTTATGGGATAAAGTGCTCAATATCAGAGATAAAGCCTGTGTAAATATATAAAAGTGAACATAGAAGTCAGGCCTGACGATTGCATCTAGCATGAAACAGACTGTCGCCTCTAAGTGTTGACTTCTATGTTCACTTTTATATATATATGAGATATAATAATAACTTACATATAACTATTATAAATTCTATCTTATTAAATAAGAAATGTAGTTACTTCTTTTTTATCAACTTCTGTGATACTTTGAAACAATGATGAAGATTTTATATTAGAAGCTAAAAAAAACTTCTGAGTTACTTGTGACATTTACTGTCATGAAAAATTTCATGGAATTAACTTGAAATTTGTTAAAGTAGATTTCAAAGTAATTCACCAGCAAGGCCATGTCATCATTGCCATTAAACACACATCTTCACATGTCATCATTGCCATTAAACACACGTCTTCACATGTCATCATTGCCATTAAACACACGTCTTCACATGTCATCATTGCCATTAAACACATGTCATCATTGCCATTAAACACATGTCATCATTGCCATTAAACACATGGCATCATTGCCATTAAACACATGGCATCATTGCCATTAAACACACGTCTTCACATGTCATCATTGCCATTAAACACACGTCTTCACAAGTCAAGCGTTCTGCTCCGCGGTGTACTAATAAGCTGTGTGAATTTGAATGACAGGCAGCATGTTGTCATTGCAATGTCAGTTTCTTCTTCTAAATCTTCTCAACAGATGATCATTAGTTTTAGATTTCACAGTACTCAAAAAAAAAGAAATCATCATGATTGATGAATAGGGAAAAATGTCATTTTGACTGCAAAAGAACCGATCACTTGTAAAGACGTTGTTGTTTCAAGAGCAATTTTGGCTTGCAAATCAACTGTACAGAGGAATAAAATTTTCTTTTGGGTCTGGCAGAACATTTTACCGAGACATAGTTAGATTTAACCACAATGTCTATGTTAACAGTTTCTTTTCTTACACTTCTCACTTATGCAACTCTCCTCGGATTTCTTGCTTTCCACTTAACTTTGATCTTAAAAACTTTAAATGCAATGTTAATAGTTATCACCTGTCTTCATAATTCCTCTTCTTTTATTGCCTTCTCTCTCTCTCCTTTATAATGTTCTCTTTTTCTCATATTTCATCACACTCAGTAACCACTTGCATCTTAGTGGCTTCATTGCCTTACTTGGAGTGAAATAATTAAAAATAGAACATTGACTTATTTACACATCCAGTTGCAAAACATTCCACCTTTAAAAGCACAGTGTTTGTATTACATTTTTTATCTATAAAATTATTTCACCTAAAACTTTGAACAAATTTAAATTTATTGATTTTAGAGAATTCCATATGAAATTAAGTTGGGCAAAATTGAGTTTTAGTTTTGGTGAATTAAAGATTGAAAATGTGTAGCAGCCTCACTTTTTTATTAATTGAACAGTTGTGTATTTTAGATAACAACAGGATTAGTCACAAACGACAAAACTTACTGTTACATTTAGTACTAACAGAAACCTTACAGATGGAATCAAAATAGAAGTGGTTTGCTTTGCTTTGTTGTGTTTTACAGCATATCAACCTCAATGGGTCATTTAATGCCGACAACTTTTTTTTTCCCAGTAATATTTTGTTTTGTCAAAAATCTATTTCTGGTAATATTTTGTTTTGTCAAAAATGTATAGCTGGTAATATTATTTTAAAACATGTATTGTTGGTAATATTATTTTTTTTTTTTAAATATATTGCTGGTAATAGATTTTTTTTCTTCAAAAATGTATTTCTGGTAATAATTTTTTACAAAGTATTTCTGGTATTAAAATCTATTTTTACACTTTTATAATGCTTTTTACCTCAGTTTTGGGGTTAACTATTTGCCCATAGCTGGGACCCTAACAGGTGCTACCACCCTGGGTCAGGGTGGACCTGGGAATACCAGCAATTAAGAGGTGGTTCCACGCTCCTCAAAACCTCCTGATCAGAGGCCTTGCTGCTGGATGTAGTTTACAGTCTTACACAAAATAGAAATGGTATAATAAATAAGAGAAAGTGATGATTTTTATGCCTAAGCTCACATATAAAATTTCATAAGAACTGATCAGGTAGTTTCTGAACTTTTAATACTATAAACAAAAAAGGAAATGAATTTTATATTGTAGTTAAAAATAACTTTGCTTTATATGAATTGGAAAAAGAATAAAAAAAAAATGGGTCAAAAATGTTTGGTTCTTTTAAGATGTTTGTGATTTTAAAAATGGACAGAAAGAGAGAAAATAGCAAAACGGAAAGAAAATATAAACATTTGACAAAAGAAACAAGATTCACAATTGTAACTAATCCTGTCAAGCCGAGAAGCTGTGATTTTCTCAGAGAAATCAATAAATGCCTGGGAATTTATCAGACAGAATGAAGAGAATGGAGAGACTGGCTGGAGTGAAAGAAGACAACAAAGAAATCTGTAGAATTTTATGAAAGGAAGAGAAAAATGATGTAAGTTCTCTTATTGCAAATATAGCAGCAGAAGAGGAATAAAATTTTATGAGACAAAATCTATGTTGATGATATTTGAACAGCATTCAGGCATGTATCTGCATGTCCAGCTCCATGGTAAAGTGAGTGAAAGATTAATTAAATTATCAAGAGGCTTCTTATTTTCTATAACATTTTCCAACTATTTATGGAATATCAAATTAAATCCTTTCAATCATCTCCTCCAATGAGAAAGTAAAATCCTTTCAGTCACTACCACCCCAAAGGAAATGTTGAATCCTTTCAATCAACCCCCTCCAAAGGAAATGTCAAATCTTTTCAGTCCTGCCCTCCAAAGGGAATGTCAAATCATTTCAATCACCCCCCACTATCCTCCAAAGGCAGCATCAAATACAAACCTTACATTAAATCTCATTACTGTCGGATGAGTTTCATTTTTTACCACACTGATAACCTGATAATAAATATGGAGTCTGGAAAATTAACTTGAGTATTTAAGGTGGCTGATTTTAATTTCACTGGGTAAGTCTATCAACATCAGAGAGAGAGAGTATATATATATATATATATATATATATATATATATATATAGATATAGATAGATAGATAGATTATATATATATATAGATAGATAGATTATATATAGATAGATAATATATATATATATATATATATATATATATAGATAGATAGATAGATAGATAGATTATATATATATATAGATAGATAGATTATATATAGATAGATAGATAATATATATATATATATATAGATAGATAGATTATATATAGATAGATAGATAATATATATATATATATATAGATAGATAGATTATATATAGATAGATAGATAATATATATATATATATAGATAGATAGATAGATAGATTATATATATATATATATATATATATATATATATATATATATATAAGTGGAAAAATAAAAAGGAGAGAGAGATAGAGAGTGTGTGTATGTGTGTATGTTTGGCAGGCATAAACACCTACTGCATTTCTGGAATCAACAGTTGCCAGTATTTCCCAAATAACAATCAGCTTATCCAATAGATTTTTCTTTTTTTTTTTATCTGCATCTAAATTTTATATTTGTTAAAGTTATGGAAACTAAATAATTGATATTTAACTCTGAAGAGGAGAAGACCTTCCAAAAATACTCAAAAAAAAAAGGTTTCATCCTCCCTTATTCATATAAAATTTATTTATAAATCTAAAAATATATTCAAAATGTCTTTTTTAAGAGAATAAATATGGACAAAGCTTATCACATTGAATTATGTTTTTGATTTGTTTTGGCAAATTTAGTTAAAGAGGGAAGAAAATGAAATAGCAAATTAAAAAAAAAAAAAATCACTTTTAATCTTCTTTAAATTTTAAGACATTTGTCCATCCCAAATTATGCACTGGTTTCACATTTATAGAAACCATGGAATTTTTTGTTGCAGATTTAGAAAGTAATAGATTTCTAATTTCTCTTCACTGTCAGTTTTTAGAATTTATCATCTACTCCCCGCAATTATTTCAAATTCACTTTTCTTTCTTTCCCACTCTTTAAATCTGACTTTTGGACATTATGCCTCCCAATATAACCTTTGACCTATTATCCAAATCATTTTTCAAGAATATCATTACCTATATCAACAATGATGACTGACTGCCATAAGAAAATGAAGACCATTTTTCCTCAGTTGTTCTGTCATTGTAGGCTGTTAGCCTCAAATTGTTAGCCCACGCCAGTAACCAATGAACCAAATATTGTAATTAACTAAACATTTTGTATAAAACGTTGTGAAACCGAGAATAAGATTTAAGTTGTCAAGGACATGGAGTGCTTAGAGAAAGTCTGTAACAGGTGAGGGTTGCGTTTGGTGCGATGGCAGGATGTGTGTATGTATGTGTATGTGTGTATGTATGTGTATGTGTGTATGTATGTGTATGGGGGATCTTGGGCGAAAAATGAAGCATTTAAAAGGAAAGGTGTGAATTGGTTGAGAGAGAAAATGATGTGTGAAGAAAGATGGTGAAGGTGTTGCTTCTGCTTGAGTATCTACAGGAGAGTAGAGAGAGAGGGAAGAAAAATGTGGGAGATGTGGGGAGACAAGGAAAGAGAGAGGTGGACGCAGAGAAAGAGAGAGGGGAGAGACGCAGGGAGAGAGGAGAGACGCAGGGAGAGAGGAGAGACGCAGGGAGAGACGCAGAGAGAGGGGAGAGACGCAGGGAGAGGGGAGAGACGCAGAGAGAGGGGAGAGATGCAGAGAGAGGGGGAGAAGCACAGAGAGAGAGGGGAGAAGCACAGAGAGAGAGAGGGGAGAAGCAGACAGAGAGAGAGAGAGGGGGGGGGAGGCGCAGAGTGTGAGAAGCATATATGACAGCCCTGATGAGAAATAATACTTGTTATATTTATTGAATGAAATGCGTATGCAAATATAAACTATTGTGGGTCATGTATAATTATGTCGAAAGCGGAAAACTTCAAAAGAAATACTATTTTCCCTTGTTGATCCTGAAATATTTCTTTTTTAGCTAGCAAAAAAGAAATGTTATCTGTATCAATTTCATATTAGTTACAACAGCACACTTTTTCGTTCCTTTCCCAATTATCAGGCCACTGTCTGCAAATCCTTCACCCCCACCAGAAGAAGTACATCTAACCTCTGCACACACATTTTTTCATCATTTTGCCAAGCAAGACGAAGCCATTAAGATTCAAGGGGTTGACGGAGTGGGAAAGAAGATTCTGTCTCTTTGAATCTATTTCTTTGTCTTCTCTCTTTAATAAGGATTATTCTCTAAGGCTTTCATTCTCAGCAACCCCTTGCATCTTAGTGACCTTGCTGGGGGGGGGGTTGAAATGAGAAACAAAAAAACAAAACAATACAAATTGCAGAATAATATGGAAAGGAAGACTGTGCTGCACAGATCTTTAGAGTGGGGAAGGCCTACCTTCAAATTTAGCCACTGAAATCACCGTATTTTATCTTGGCTTAAACACCAATGGAAACAACTTGATGCAGATGGATTTTGTTATTTCCCAATTGTGGATTTATAGGCGATCCGAAAGCAGAAAGCAAGAATTTCAAATGCTGATTTTCAAAGTTGACAGGCAAGTTAACCGTTGTCTGCCTAACTGGAGTGGTATAATATTCCCACTCCCATTTCCCCTTTAAGATGTGGCAGAGTGGATGAGGGAGGAAGGAGAAAGAGGTGCAGAGCATATACCCCTTTACCATCCCTTGTCTCTCTCTCTCTCTCTCTTCCTTCATCGGCTGTGCCATCTCTTGTGTTTTTATCTCTCTCGGATCCCCTCTATGAATCGGAGTAGGAGAGAGAGAGAGAGAGAGAGAGAAACAGACAATTGAGGCCAAACGGATACAAAGAGAGATTAAAAAAGAGAGGCAAGTGAGACCAGAGGGGATCAGAGAGAGAGAGAGAGAGAAACACATGAGGGTAGAGGAGATGGAATTCTTCTTTTTGAGTGTCCTTTCTTTATTAATCAGAGGCTCCCAGGTCGTATTCCTTCCTACACTAGGCTGACTGAGGTTGATTGGTTTGCTTTTTACATCTTAACACTATGTTTTATTTAAAGCTGAAAAATATATTGAAGTGTAAGAATAATTCCTTTTTTTTTGCAAGTGAATATTGTCTGAGAACAACAATGATTTTTTCCAAGATACAAGCCCTACTATTTAACCCATAGTTGGGCAGAGAACAGTTTCCTGCCTTTGCCAAGGGTATTGGTGCATAATTGTTGGCTAGCTGATTGTCCCGAGCAAGCACACTGAAACAGTCCCGCCAGCCAAGACGGCATCCCCCCTCATCCCACTTGAGTATATTGGGTTTCAGGCACCATAGTTGTACAACTGGATTGACCCAAGTGATAAATGGATTAGTGGATTAGAGAACTCATTAAACCATCAAGAATTTAATCTTTGGAAGTTCTGGAAAGTTATAGACTCTGGTTCAATTGAAGAAATAAACAAGCTGCCCCTGAAGATTAATAAGATCGGTGAATACTAACAGGCAATGTACATATTTGTGTACCAAATGTTGCACATTGTAGAGTAATGGATTGTGGCTCGGACTGAGGAATTGCAGAGCCGTGTTTGAATTCCAGTTGAGTTCATTACACTCACTTATGTGCTAATCTCCTTAGGAAAGGCATGAATCCAACTTTTCTCCTTCCAGCTATGAGTAAGCAGGACAGACTGGTTCTATAGCCTTGAATGGCAACCAGTCTAGGAGAAGGAAAACTCTGAATTCAAAACTGTATGTAGCCCTGGCAAAGCACATACTATGCAGTTAAGGAAAGGATCGTTCACACTGACTCGATGATCCTGACTATGGCCAACTGTTTTCTTTCTCCTGCTGCAGCTGCTGCTGCTGCTTTTGACTAAAAATTTGTTGTTTAGAGTTCCTTTCATTTTGATGTCTTAAAATACACAAAGTGATTTTCATGAAATGCAAAAAATTTGAATTTCACCAAAGAAGAAACCAATATTTGATTTACCTGAACTTTGTCTTTAGGGTTCGTATCTTCTTCATCTGAAGAACTTCCGGTATATGATGCTGAAATAAAGGGAAAACAAGGAAAATTAAAAGTCAAAATAGAAATGAATCATAGAAGCACATTAACATCTGTATGAGTCATGAAATTGCAAACAAATTTTAACAGTATTTGCATAGAGATAAAATTAAGTAAACTCCAAAAATTTTCTATAAAAGAACATAGCATAATGAAAAAAAGAACCCAAACTTGATAAAAACAAAGTTTTATTGTCAAAATGTTTGATATTATTAAGAGGAAAAAGCAAAAGTAAATTTTAATGTTTTATTTTTGGAAGATTTTTTTTAATAAAGAGAATTACATTGCGATGATGAAGGACGACTAAAAAAGGACACTAATCAGCTATTTTAGCAAAAGCAAAATCCTTCCAGTCAAATTAAATTAGTTTTAGAGATGCAGCAAAGTATTTTGCTTATTGGAAATCTTAAATTTAATCTATTTAGCTTGAAATTAAAGCCTCAAGATTTTTCATTTTATAAATTCATTTTAAACCTTAGGTATTGTTTTTTTTTTTTTTTTTTGAGGTACCAAGATAAAATGGAAGCATTTTAGATCATTGAAGGAAAAATTAAAAAAAACAAGACACGTTAGTATAAAACTAGGCTTTGTATAAAAAGAAAAGAAAACAAAAACCCTTCAAAGTCATTGGGTTTTTTTTTGTATTTCTAAAATCTGTGATAGCCATGTATATAGAAGAATGAAAGTCAAACATTTTGAAACCAATGTTAGAATTTCAGGAACAAGGAGTTATTCTGTGTGTTAAGACTAATGTCCTCATCAATGTCATCACAAGACAATAGCCGAGTTGATTAAAGTATTCGTTTATTTGTGAGCAATAACTGAGCAGTACTAAATGTTGAGAGAACTTTAGACATGGATAGTAGAACGAGAACAATCTACCCTGATAGATTGTATAAAGAGTACAGTTCTAAAATTTTCAGAATGTTACCCAAAGTGATAGACACATGAAGAAGGTCAGAGTGTACAACAGTTGAAATGTCAAAAGATGAGGACATTAATCTGAATGTAAATAATACAAAGATATAAAACACAGCACTATCAAAATACTTATAGATCCAAAAAGAAAACAAGATCCCCACCAAAATCAAATGGGAAATTATAAAAAGGGTACTTCCATACAGTATTAACAGCAAAAACGGCAAAATAGGCTTAGAGGAAAAATTACAAATAATTAGTTTTAGAAACCCAAACAAACTATTAAACAAGAAAAATGAAATAATGGGTAAGTGCAGACATATCAACAACTATGTAATTTGCCATTTAAGCATTAATAATAAATAAGGAAATAAATTATATATATATATATATATATATATATATATATATATATATATATATATATATTCAAAAAATGTTATAAATCTAGCCTTCCATAATTAGCACCCTAAGATACCATCAAGCCAGGTAAAAAAGAAAAAAATAATTAAACAAGATAATCAATAAGAATATATCTATATTTCCCAAAATTATGCTAACTTAAAAAAATCCAAGAACATTCAAGAAAACAAATTGCCCTAAAAAACATTAAAAAAAAAGTTTCAGTCTATGATACTGGAAATGACATTGTTACATTATCTTTGACATTCGCAGCTGAAATAGAGAAAAAGGTGGAAAAGAAATTGAGAGAGAGTGTAAGGAGACAAGGCAATGATGCAAACGATAAATAACCACCACGTCTGATGAATTCACACTCACATAAAAAGAGAGAGAAAAAAAGTTCAACCTAACACCAATAAGTGCATCTCAATGAGTGCATAAATTAATTACTTCAAAGATTAAATATTAAAAATATGCCGTCTCATCATCAATCAATGCTATTTCATGTTTAATAATAATTTTTACAAACAAAAATTTGGATTACCAATGGGATTGCCTCTCATGGGAGAGATAGCATGTCTGTTCTTAGAATTTCTTGAATCCAGTCCTTTCCCAAATATTTTACTCAATCAACATACTTTCATTATATTGATGATGCTATATATATATATATATCTCCTCATGATACTGATTTACCTGACCCAGTTGATCAACTAAACAAAGCTGAACACATGATAGAATTTACATACAAAATAGAAGAATACAATTCCCTACCCTTCCTAGATGTAAAGATAACAAAAATAATGAGAAAATCGGAAGTCAATTGCTGAAACCTCCTGAAGAGTGGACTGAACAATTATGGAAAGGGTCGTTTACAAAATCTGAAGGTGAGGTGCTGAATATAACATAAGCTAAGTGAAAAATTCTTTAGCTGTATTAATTTTATATATATATAAATGAACATTGAAGTTAACACGCAGAGGTGACGGGCTGTTTCATGCTAGATGCAATCATCAGGCCACCTGACGATTGCATCTAGAAAGAAACAGACTGTCACCTCTGATTGTTCACTTCAGTGTTTACTTTTATATTTAGAAAAGCTCTATCTCTGATATTGAGCACTTTATCCCATAAATATAGCACATCTTAAGACTATATTTCTTCACACACACACATGTATGTATGTATGTATATATATATATATATGTGTGTGTGTGTGTGTGTGTCTTTTCTACCTGACTGATTTTGAATTAAAAGTTGTTTTCTATATGACGCAAATGAGACAAAACTTATGAACAAGTGTTTAAAATTATGCAAAAAGTAGATTAAGAGTTGATGTGAAATCTAATTTAAAAGACTTGGTACATAATTTGTATATATATATATATATATAAAAAAACAATTGACAAATTTATGCTAATGGGATAAATATTCCAATCATTTCATTTTTCTATTGCTGAAGTAGTTCTATTTGATGTCAAGTGTTTGCAGGTCAAATTTGGGAGGACAGTTTTATTGTCAGTTAATGATGAAGTAAAGAAGGTAGGCTTACAGGAATCATAAAAACTGTGACACATTCAATAGAGGTCAAAGATCCGGACAGAGAAATTTTTTCAAAAAGCAGAACAATACTTGGCATTCCTTGTAATTTATTCAGTTTAAAGACAGAGTGAATAACAAAGAAAACAAAAATGAACAGAATGCAAGCAATGAAATAAGAGTTGTCATAATATTTGAACGTCTAACAGACTGACATGTAACCAGTTTGTTATGAAGTAATTGTTGTTGACCAATAACAACAAAATGAAAGCTGACTGCCAAGTTGAAATTCAATTTGATATTATATGATTATTTGTGGGTGAAATACAAGTGTTGGCATGATTCAATTATTTCCTGGCACAGTATTTATTTGGTATTTAATGTTTAACGTTTTCTTTTTTCTATAAATACTTTCATGTTAATGATTTTCATGAGCTTTCTTATTTGGCACCTAGACTTTATGAATTTTTAGTGCATACTAGATTGGCAGTTAGGTTTCATCATTTTACAGTTGAAATGGTGAGAGATGTAATCATAAGTGATTTGTTTAACAGAAAATCAACTCCTTTATGGGTCAGCTAATTCCAAAATTTAATTTCCTTGGGAGCTTTGAAGTAATAAAAATATGATATGTGTTATTCTGCTTTCACAATTGAATACATGGTAGCTGATACTCAGCTTTTGTTCATATTCATGTTTTCGGGGACTTAATTACTAGAGGTGGTGATGTGCATGTTTTATCTTGTAGTTTTGTTGAAGTTATATTTTTTGGATACAGTTTGATTTCTTTAAGAAATTGGATATATGAATTAATGTCATGAAAAAATTCTTTCATGTTGGTTGTTTGGGTGATTTTGTTTAGCGGCATATCAACATCTAAGTGGGTTATTTAATGCCGAAATTTAAATATTTTTAGCACAATTTTATGGCTTCAACTAAATATATTTTGATCGCAATTGTATGCCTTCAAGTATATGTAAAATGTATTGTTGGTCATTTTACTATAAATATACATTGTTGGTTATTTTTTATATAAAAATGTATTTTTGGTATTTTTACTATAAAAATCTATTTTTATACTTTCATAGCATTCATTTTGTTTTTTTGTGGAGGTTCCCTATTTGTCCATAGCTGGGACCCTGACAGGTGCTACCACACCGGATCAAGGTAGACCTGGGAACAATAGCAATTAAGAGGTGGTTTCATGATCCTCAATGTTGTTTTTGCAGTTTTCAAATTTAAAAGCCAAAAGAGAAATCTATAAAGAGCAAGATAAAAATGGAAATCTAAAGACATTTTTGGCTGACTATGGCAGAGGAATAACAATGTGCCAATTCCACTTTAATACTTTTTTCTATAGTCACCAAAGATACATACAGCTTAGACTTTTTCTTGCCTAATTCTGGATGTGCTTCAATTAATCTAAATGAGAGTACTACCATTCTCAGTTACTTGAAGAAACTCATAGACAAGGACTCTTTTTCAGTGACTACAATGGATACAGCACCATCTTTGGTCAAATAACAGCCTTTGGTACTATTAGAGTTTAATCATTTGGTCTTGGGTTCCACATTATTGTAAAATATCCACTTTTCAATGATGGTTGCAATGTGGAAGCCAAACATCAATGAGACTAACGTAACCAAGCTGCAACAAATTTTCAGTGCTTGATTTGGATATTTTAAGTACACTGGTTACCTTCCATATAATATCAATTCTTCTCATGTCAGAATTTGATATTAAATCCCAACTTATCTCTCTGGTTATTAAGTACAATTCAGCATAAAATTTTGCAAAATCATTCACAGAAGCTTCTTTATAAACTGAACAAATCTTTCTTCCATCTTCACCTGTCTTAAAATAAAAAACGAATATGCCATAAATGTTGTTTTCCAATATATTTAATGTTAGAATAAATAAAAACTAACCCATTTTGAAAATCATTGTTTTTTAAATACAACCTGATGTGACAGTTGTCACAATGCAATCAAAGGTGTTCTTTTTTTAATGAAATTAGTTAAAACACTTCTAATACTACTTAGTGATAAAATAAAACAAACCTTGTTTGCCAATATCAATATTTAACAACTTATTTGTACAATTATCTTCATCATTATGGTCTTGATCACAATTTTAGCTTGTAGCTGTTCAGCTTTTCTTGCCAGTCAAAACTATAGTTTTAAACAAGAAAAAAGAAAATACTATATTTGACTAATTGACCAAATAGCAACACACTAAGATCTTCAGAAGATTACTATTGTTGCAGACAGCATTTCAATTCAAATATATATTTTTAATTATTTCCCCCAAGAAAGGTGATAAAGTCACTAAGATGCAAGTGGTTACTGAAAATGAGAAGACAACAAAGGAAACTGAGAAAAATGTCAGTGAAGAGAAAGGACAAAATTCAAGGAAACGATGACTGACATGATATTTAAATGTTTGTAGATTTTAGTTGGCAAGAAAAAGAAGCTAAGAGTTCCCAAGGTGAAAAATGTGAGAGAAGAAACTATTATAATAAAAGTCAGATTTCAAAATTTCAACTGTAAATGATGAGACCTATCTGCTAATCTAGTACTGCGCTTCAGTTCATGAAATTGAGTACCAGCTCATCAGAATAATCACCATGAAAATATTTGTAGAAAAGGCACAAGGGAGCTAGGTTACAGTGGGTGGGAAAGTAATTGAAGCAAAAATGCCAAGTCAGGAACAATAATGTTGCAGATTCTTCTATGGATTTTGTTTGTTTATTCAAAGTCTTTGATATTTTTTAAACAAATTAACAGCAGATTTTTAGGCAAAATCATTGACAACATTACAAAAAACACAGGTGATGTAAATAGTTTTGAGACAGCAAATAATTCAAACACTGGTTTTAAACATTTAAGCATCAGGTTGGGAAATATACATTCTAAAAATGCTGTTGACGTAAATCTTAGTGGGAGAATAAAGACCTTATAGCCTTGTATATGTGTGGATGGATGCTTCCAATGACACAATGAACAGTTGGCTCCAGGTGACAAGAGATGATCAAAGAAAGAAGAAAAAATAACTTTTATTTTTCTTTTTTGCTTCTGGTTCAGTTTTATTATCTTTATTTCAAAATGTCCAAGAAAAAAAATGTTGACAGGGGCAATTCGTGACTACATAGAAATCTCCTGAATGTACATAGCATATGATATGCAGACAAAAATGGGGTCATTCAGTACTTGGGAGATAACCTGAGAAATTATTTTCTTGGGTGATATTATTTAGTCAGATGCACTTTCAACAAAGGAGATAGATATATCTGGACATTATGAAGAGAGGAGACTTGTTAGAATTCAGAGTTTGAGATATAAGTATTTTGCACAGGATCAAAGTGTAGTAGATGTTATTTTGTCAACAACAGCAAAAAAGTAATCAGCTTATGTGAAATAAGCAATGGGTTAAATAGCAGAGCAGACTGGGCTCTGTAGCTATGTTTGGCAACCAGCCTAGGAGAAGGACAATTCTGAATTCAAAACTGCTTGTCGAAACAAATCATGGTTTACCATTTGGTAAAGCATAGCACTGAGAAGCCAGCCTTGCCATGGTTACAGTGAAGATATTGGTAGCCAGAAGTTGGATGTGGTCAGTGGCAGAAACTAATAGACCAGATATTGCAATAGTATCATACAAAAAGATCGTGAGATCTAATTATTCAGAGTCAGATGGAAACTGTGAATACAGAGTATGGCCTGTGCCTCCTAATATACATGCAACTGAAACCTTTGTGATGATATATGGGAGGGGTGGGGGTCCCAATGGATGACCAAGTTAGTTTGTAGTTAAAAAAGAAAACATTAAAGAACATAATCTTAAGATAAGAATTAGATTAATAATCTAGATTAATAATTAAAAGAAAACAACCAAGAACACATTCTGAAAGATAATCCAAGACTGTTAAAGAAAAGCAAACACCACTGTAAGTTTCATGCAATGAAAGGATCCTAAGACAGTTCTCTGAATATATATATATATATTTGTTACAACCTGTGAGAGCCACAAAAAAATAAAAATTAAAAAAATAAAGTGGATCATTTGCCAAGGATATGACCTGGGATACACTACGATAGTGTATTTTTCTCTGACACGGTCAAAAATATGTGAATAAGGAAACCCAGAAAGACAAATGTAAAGTGCAATTAAATTTTAATCACACATAAAATAATTAGAAGCAAAGAATATCTGAATGTAAAAAATGTATGTGGTGTGTGCGATATGAGTATGAAAAAAAAAAAACCTTTTTCAGTTGACTGAAATTTTTTTCTCATTTTTTTCTTTTCTCTCTCTTGTTATATCTTTCTTCTTTGTTTTTTTTTAAATATAATATTTAACATCTTATATTCTCATGGAAGTAACTTTTATATTTTTAGGATTTTGTCTTTTCTCTTCACGTGTGCAAAAATGTTCTATTGTTTTGTTATTCTTTATCTCCTTTTTCATTGACAGTATTCAACCATGAACACTGGTCACTTCTTCTATGCTTCTTTTGCATTAGGTTGATAACTTTCCATCTAGAAATGATCTTTATCATATTAATCATCACTGACTCCACTGAATTCTGTGTAGGCCCATTTGGTCACAAAAGTGATCTCTTAACTGGCAGTTTGTGTGCGTTGGGCATGGAATCCATCATCTTCATTTTGGTGAATCCCTTCATATGATGATTTCATGGATGGTCTGACTTCCTCGGGTTTTCTTGCCCCAACTGACTTACCACATTTCTTTTGGACATAATTTTGAATATAGAGTCGGGTGACTTCATGTGCATAATTATTTTTACCATCCATGGGACATGTATGTTAGGGGTCAATCCTTTTAGACTCTACCAGCTTTCAGCTGACTGCTTTTAGCTTGTTACAGAGAAAGAAAATTCACTATAACAACTTAACCTCTATGAATTTAGTGAGTTTTAATTAGTACTGGTATAGTATTGTCACATCCCCCCTACCCAACAGGAAAAAAAATGTTAATTTTTCTGTAGGCTGATGTGCAGTCAGACATGAGATAAGGCATCAGTGCATTTATTTTTGATGCCTTTAATATGTTGAATTTGTTAATTAAAATCATTTAATGCCAGTCTCCAAGCTAGAAATCTATTCTTCTTGTTTTTCATCTTATTGATAAAAATTAACAGGTTGTGGTCTGTATAAATAACCATGGATTTAGTGAGTTAATTCTGGTGTCTGTGTAGGATTGTCACTATATATATATATATATATATATATATATATATTTTTGTGCATTTAGGCAGTAATCCTTCTTTCATGTATGTTTTACTGAATATGACAAACAAGGTGCTTTGATTTAGTTTTTTTTATAAAATTTCTCATGTGATCTTATTTTTTTCTTTTGAGAGAATAAATTATATAAAAACTGTAAAATTGTTCTTTCTTTCCAATAATTTATTTCAATGTGGAAAATAATGTATAGCCAAAAGCGCTTGGAAAGAAAAAGCAATTGGACAGTTTTTATACAATTTATCCTCCGAAAAGAACTAAATCAAAGAACCTTGTCTGTCGTATTCAATGAAACATGCATATTTAGATATATATATATCATTTAAAAATTCATCACATGAAAAAATATTCTATGAACACCGTAATTTTTATAATAAAGCTTTAAAGAATAGTGGCTATAAATGCCTTGACATTAAGTAAATAAAAAAATAAAAAGAATAACCAGAGATGAAATAGAAATTTTTAAAAATCATTTGGTACACGACCCCCACCCCGCACCCATTCAACCATATGGTTTGTATTAAGTTAGGACAAAAAGTTCTTGCTTTAACTGAAAAACATTTTCCTAGAAATAATACACTTAGAAATTTTTTTAATAAAAATACCCTAAAATTAAGTTATAGTTGTACTGAAAATTTACAAAAAATATAAAAAAAAATATAAAATTTTAGAAAAGTAAATAATTTTTTTAAGAAGTTATTCAACATCGCTTGAGAATTGAACAAAAACTTTAATTCTAAGTTTAATTTACGGTTTAGGTTCCGAAACATGGTAATATCTGTGTTGTGATGAATACATATTTTTAAATAATAATAATATTAAAATATTATGCTCTGCTGTGTATCGAGCACTGGTTTTAAAAATAAATTGTAAAGGACTCTGGATTATAAATCTGATTGTTCTTTCTTTATATATATAAATATATATATATATATATATATATATATATATATATATAAAAAGGACTCTCCTGTCAATTTCGACATATGAGGATCCAACAACCTCATTCAGTTTTTATGTTTGTGTTGCATGTGACATTTTAATCCTACTAATGACTTGCATACTAGTCCACATATTGTGCAACAGTCAGGATCTTGGCTCATAGCAAAAGGAATATTTGCTGACGCTTTATGCCATTGTCTTTTGTCTCTTAGCCAGTCAAAATTTCTAATACCATTCTGTCTGGCACAAATATCACCAGTTTTTTCTATTCATGGAAACTTGTTTGAAGTTACATTTTTGTCTTTATAAACTAGCCACGGTTGTCCAACACTTCTTTTGTCTGCTGTCAAGCTGGCTATACATGAGGACCTTAGTTATTCTGTTGTCATGCATCCTTGCAAAATGACCAGCCCAGTGAACTTATGACTGCAACTCTGTGTATATATGTTTTTAATTTATTTGTTTAAATGTTATTATGTGTGTATATATATTTTTAATTTATTTGTTTAAATAATGTTGTTATGTGTGTGTGTGTATATATATATATATATATATATATATATACACACACACATACATACATACATTGAATATTATAGCTCCAGTTATGTATTGACTAATTTTTAGCAGAAATTCTACTGGACTAAAAACAAGCTAAATTCTCATAATTTTTTTAATTTGTTTTAGCCATATATATTTTATAATATAAAAAAAAACATATGGTTAATTCAGACATGCCCACAAGTATGTTTTTTAATTTTTAAATTAGGGTTTACCCCCCCCCACACACACACACCTTTTTAACTTTCAAATGAGGTAATGATTTGTTTTCTAGTTTCCCAAATAAATCATTTTCACCATAAGCTGTCTATCACTGCCTGATGAAGGATTATAGTTCCAAAACATGAAAGTTTTTGTGTAGCGATGTAAAATCTTATAATAAAATCATTATAATAATATTTTGCTCTACACAATATTGAGCACTTTAAAAAAAAAGAAGTAAATGCTAAGAACTGTGGATTCTTAATCTATCAGAGCGAGTAAATTAAAATTTTACAATGGCCAGTTTTTAAGCCATGACTGATGATTGCCTTGTGCATGAAACTCAGAGCTGCACTAAACAGTGAGGAACAAAATATGTGTATGTGTGTGTGTGTGTGTGTATATATATATATATATATATATATATATGAACAAATGAAAAACCATTTCATTGAAACCAGATTACGTGTTTTGTCTTTAATAAACTTGATCAGATGTGTGTATACTTAAATAATATTTCATTGAAATCTAGTTTCAATAAAACAGTTTTCCATTTGTCATATTCTTCAAACTTTCTCTGGATTCTCTGATTTTAGGACACAGACGCACACACAGAAACATCTCTAAACGTTAGAAGGCCCCAAGATACATTTTTCTTTTGTTTTCCATCTTTACTGCATATAGTTCACAGCACACATATATACATTGTTGTTCCACTAACACGAGCCAATGATAGAAATTAAATTCAACAAACGAACCAAAGCTTTTTGTCATCTTGCGTCAGAAACAAACATATTTTGTTCTGTTCAGATGTTGATGGCTGAAAATCTGACAGGAAAAATTGATGAGAATCGAAAGGCTGATAAGACTGGAGAGAAAAAAAAACAAAAAACAAAAAAAAACAAGCAGAGAGTAAGGGAAGGAGGTGAAGAGTGGCAGTAGTAGGAGGAGCAAAAGTCAATTCAACTGGATTTGATATTTAATGTCTTCTGCAACTGATCAAGTCCTCAAAAATAAATAAAAAATTGCCAAGGAGAAAGGGGAGAAAAAATATCTACAAATGGAGATAAATAGATGCAATCAATACATTTGTCACTTGAGGTTTTATTTTTTTTATCAGGTTTCATATTGAAGGATATAAAAAAAAAAACAGCCACTAATCAATTACCAGGACCAAGTAACACATACAAACCAGGTGTCGATAAGAATTTCTTCAACGGAAAAATAATAGACAAAATGGAGACATGTTAAACCATTAATATATTGAAAGACTCAGTCTTGTTCGTGCTTGGAGAACAAATATGATCAGTTTTTGAATTCAGGAAATGCAGAATGCCTCTCATTTTCATAAGAATCGTGTGTTTCAATTCTATCGGAAAACACTATGGAATTTTGGTTGAATCCAATATATATGCAAGCATACAGATATAAATGCAGACACATATATGGTGGAAGTCGATTCATGACCAAATAAGACCATCTTATGCACTCGAACTTTCTTTATCCCCCCCACCTCCACATTTTAAATATTATCATTTTGTCACTGATGACATCTAAAACGGCTTTTAAGATCTGTAAGAGTCTTGCAGTTCTTCCCACATTGATGCAGTCTTCCTTCTGCAGCGTACCATTCTGGAGGCTGGCTGTGCAAATGCCATACAAGTCCACATACACATATAGATATACATACATACATACATACATACACACATATAGTCAGACATACATACGCGTATGTACGTGAATATGAAAATGTTTCCAAACATATTTCACAAACCAAAATACAGCAATATTAAATGTTGTACGGATGAAAAAATATAAACTATGAATAAACAAATTTTAAACCAAGTGGAAAATAATTCTGAAAATTGTTTCTTGTTTCGAAAAATTTCAATTTCTTTTAATTTTTTTACTCCAATGATTTAATGATTTGATCAAACACCCAACTCCTCCCCCATGTCTAATAGCGAAATCAGACACAATAAAAATCATTTCAGAAAAGGATTACTTCAAAAAAGTTTAAGATTAATTCAAGAAGAAATAAGTGCATTTGTGTCATGTGATCATTTGACTGTAAATCTTACTGAAAATAAGCAAGCAAAAAAGAAAAACAAACTTTCTATATGCTTTCAAATTGATTTGTTTTTCTCATTAAAACATGATTCTTCCAAAAGTGCTGTTCAAAATTTCAGAAAAGGCATATTAACAATGTAAGACATCGTAAATCAGGTAAATGAGATTTTACTCAGAAGCAGAAAGTCAATAATACTAAGTAAAAATAATTCAACTCAACAATTTGATTTTTTTTTAGAAGACAGTTGACCATTAAAGATGCTACCAATCCAGAAACTGACCGATTTGTTTTTACGGTTTACCAACCCTTTGTCAGTTATTTAAAGTTGAAGACTTTTTATGATTGTAAAAATAATTCCTTTTTTTTTTCTTTTTGAGTGAAATTTTTTTGGAGGTAATGATCTTTCTACATATGAGTCCTACTACTTAACCCATATCTGAGGAGGAAGAGATGTATTTATACATTTCCCAAGAATGCTCACACATAGTGAATGTAACAAGCTCAACTGAGATTTGAACTTGGAGCGCAGATTTCTCATTCTGAGGTACTATCCATTTAACCACCCACACCCCCCCAATCCAGAGAGATTACAACAAAAACATGTCAGGATTTCAATTAACCATAACGGAATAAAATCTCATAGGGAACGTCATAAATTCATGCATTAGTTTCAGAATGATAGAAAATTGAATGGTCAACGTTTTCATGGCACTAATGACTCAAAGAAAGCAGCTTTATTCTAGTTTTGGAACTGCTGATTAAATGATTTGATCATCTTTCTCTTTGATCTTTTGTTCTTTCTTCGAACTGGATCAGAAGCTGAGCTGATCTGATGAACAATTTTCTCTTCTGGGTCATGTTTACAATAACAAACCTGTCTCACTCTTGAATAACTTGAGATTTAAGTTTCACTATCACAGGCTTATGGATTTTGCAGATTATTTGCTGTCAAATCTTCATTTCTCCAGGTAAATGTAACCAATTAGGATATCCTTTTTTCACTGAAACTCCCCTTTATCGGGGGTGGGGTATATCATGTTACCTTTGACCTGAAAGTCCTCAAACATCTTGTCAATGTCATTTTTGAAGTCTGAAACATTTTGGTCTACAGATCCCCAGTTTCAGATAACATCAAAGCATGCAGCAAACAACTTTTCAGACTAATCAGATTCAGTGCTGAATATTTTTGCCAATAGAAAATGGTTCCAGAATGTGTAAGTTGTTGGGGATAAAAAAAATGGGTCCTTAGAAGGTTAATTCAGGAAAATATATATATATGTATATATATATATATATATATATATATCTCAACTAATCAATAATGGAGCAATTTTTCAACAGCTGCAGAAGAAAAGGTTTTTTTAATTTTCTTTTTCCTTCTTTCCAATTTTCTTCAGTTATAAAGTTAAAGTTCTTTTTGAAAGACTAGCCTCTCCAATAGTAAGCCGCCTTTTCTCTTTACTTTAAATACAATAGAGATTGGAAATGATTAAAAGAAATTCTTGTATTAAATTACTTTTCAACACACGGAGAATGTAGGATTTTATCTCTGAATTCAGGTTAGTGATTCCAATCAAATGACTCAGAGAAAAAAATTATTTCAAACCAAAGCAACAAGTAAAACGAAGAACTGATAAAACGACCAACTGATTTTGATCTCGATATTCAGCTCCTTACGGTAAATGTTTTTCTCTTTTCATCATTCTTTACAGAAGAGTCTGGAAAAGAAAACTCGGTGTTTTGTTATTTGATCTAATTTTTGGAAGTGGGTCAGACTGAGAACTTTTCAGCATCCCCTCATGTGGGTAAAATAGTAAGACACGTATTAGTACTAAGTAACTAATAATAACAAAACAAAAGTCATTGAAACAAAGCAAGTTCAGTCGACCATTGATGACAATTCCAGAACAACGTAACTATAAACAATTTTTTCTATCCTCTGCCAGCCGCTATGATGGAGAAAGCATTACCTCAAACCGTCGCCAGAGAGACACGCTGTAAGAGCCACTCCGTTTCGCGAGGCTCGTTAATTTAATTGAGACGCAATCGCGCCAATCCTCCGAAGGAACGCCATCAAACGAGGGCCAATAACCCCTGAAGTCTCCACTGCTACAGGAGCAAAAAAAAATCTTTCAGCAAGAGAAGAATATTTAAGTATTTTTTTCATCTCTGCTCAACTGCGGACCTGATCAAATTACCGGCCGAAAATGTATCCGCACAGGTCGCATCCCAAATCAACGACTTACCAATTTTAAAAGGGAAAATGGTAATGCCATCCGGCCGCTTTCCATCACCACGGTCGAGGCCTACGGGTTCGATTTGAGAAGGGAACCCAGCTGCATCCAAACCTCTTTTGATGATGTCGTTAATTGCTGCATGCCGTGGAAAGCGGCCGGCACTACGACGACAGGAGAGAGAATGCAAGCCAAACTCATCGATGGAGGCCCACATCTGCATCTGTGACGCTCACATAATTTGAGTCCAAGACGGATCGCGACTCCGACCCGAGTGCACTCAGCATCTAGAACGTTACCGGTAGATGAAGAGGGCACTGCGTTGAGCCAGGCGCCACTACTCGGTTGTGAAGCAGATAGTAGACAGGCGAGGCGATGCCGATGCAGAGAGAGCCTCAAATTAGTAAAATTGGCCTCGCATTTTATTTTATCCCAGCTTTTTTGTTTTGATGTGTCTAGTGGGAAAGAAAGTATTAGTACTTGTTTGACAGATGTGCACTACTAGTAGATATTAGCATTGTTTTCATAAATATTTGTGTGCGCTAAACAAAGTCAGTCTAAAGACATAAAAATGGCTGCCTCCCATTTTTACCACCATTTTTTTTAATCAATTCACCCCAAACAAGGCAATAATGCCACTAAGACATAAGGGCTACTGAGAGTGAAAAAGAATGAGAAAATTTTAGAAGGAATCGGAAACCCAATACTAAACTGGAAGCAAGCAATAAACCTATACTCTCGTTCAAAAGACTGGGGAAGAGTGTAAACCAAGTGATAGGCAGACCGATCTAATTAGTCATATTAAGAAAAAATGGGGGGGAGTGGGGGGCTCATCTTTGTTCATTTTTATGTCACATTCTATACAATTCTAATTCTAAATTGATGTTTCGGAGCCTCTCTCTTTCACTAATCTGAATTTAGAAATGGTTCAAGACAGATACTATAAAGTAAGTATAAGTAATTCAATGATAATTTTACAAGTGGACATTAGCATACCATTGCGTCAAAGAGATGGCAAATTTATTAGGTTAGTATAATCATCATTCATAATTTCGTTGACTATGGATAAAATAGTAACAGCAACAAAGGCGAAAACCAAGTTTTAACTTTAAAAAGATTTTACATTCTGGGTGGTGTTTATTAAAAAATCAAATCAAAATCAAGATTGGATCTCATTTAATAAGTACTCAAAATCTGGTAATTTTAGTGTATAGCTACCAGTCTCGACCGATCACAGCTTTTTCTTACCCAAATAATAACATGATTTATATAACAAATTTAGTACAGAAGATAAAGAAATTGAACATAGAATAGGTTGCATGAGGGGGGGGGGTAGTTCCGTTCAACACTGCAAATTTCTATGAGACTTTCATATGGATGACATGCCTGGCATCAAACTTGTTCAGAAATATCGAAACTGTCAATGCTATATACAACTGCTTTCTCAGGCTAGTGGTTAAAATATGGCTTTGTGTGAATGAAGCCTGCGGTTCTTGGCAGAGACTATCCTAGTTCAAACCTTGTGGACTGGTGCTATAGGATCACAAACAAAGAATTGTACTAAATAACAGAAACCAAATCACTTAAAGACTACCAACAGCAGCAACAACTAAAATGGACAGACTATGAAATTAGAAGAGAAAATAATGACACAACATACTGACATTTCGCACTGCTACCTCAAATAAAAAGGTTAGGAAGGAAACCCCCCCCCCCATCAATACTGGAAAGAACAATAACATCTACTAGACTTGAGAAACCTATCTTCTTTAATAATGTTTTAGGAGAAAGGTTTTATAAATTTCATCTGATAGTAGTACTGACTACTTGGTCAATGAACATCGAATGTTTCCTTATAAGGAAACAGCTGATATTATCAATTACTATTTTATAAAAAAGCAACAATCTTTATGAATAAAAAGACAATGTATGTTGCAGATACGGATTTTTGACCCCTCTTGATTTACACACATCATTTCCAGATGTTGGACTTGCGAGGCTGATTCATAACCTTTTTTTTTTTTTTGGATTTGAACCTCCCCTATTGTTGTTTTTCTCACACGAGCATTGCGTTTTTTTTTTTACTCTGGGAAGGACAATCAATTTTGGAGTAAGGCATGTTTGAATTCAAACTAATTGAATGTGGGGTTTACAACTTTACCCTGTAAAACATACTTATGGCTGAAACAGCAGTGGTACTATATAGCGCAATCTTGCAGCAGCCTTATGCTCTCTCAGTAAATGACAGATTATATGTGTATATATATATATATATATATATATATATATATATATATATATATATATATATATATATATGATGAAAAATATGGAAAAGACAAAACAAAATCCGAATATGCAAGTTTACTGTTTTAATGTTTTGTAAACTTGCATATTCGGATTTTGTTTTGTCTTTTCCATATTTTTCATCATACCGTCGGATCTACATCCACATATTTGCTTACATTATATATATATATATATATATATATACATACACTGACATAACACAGGGCTGCAACAAAATTGCACTATATAGTGCCACTGCTGTTTCATATATATAGTGAGAGAGAGTCACATGGCTTCCCTCTGTCTTTTCTACAAATATTTTCATGGCACCTGCTCTGACAAGCTTTTTTTCCCTGGTGTCCTGATTACATGAATTTAAGCATGCTTCTAGATCCAACACTTTTATTACTGAAATGCAACCAACACTTCTACTACAGCATTTTCTTTTCTCACACTTCCTGTCTGTGGAACTCCCTTCCATTTTACTTGCTTCCCTGATAACTACAACCTTCAAAAATTTAATTGCAACATCAATTGCCGCCATCTATCTTTTTGAATCCCATTCAGCTTTTCTCCTTTCCTTAACCTTCCCTATTCTCAGTGTTCTCTTTCACTTCCTGTGTACTAGTGGCATTCTCACCTTGCGTGGGGTGAAATGAGATATTTATACTCTGTTTTCCATAATTCTGCTACACGGGTTTCTAGTTTCACAACTTTCTTCATGCAATGAGTAAATATTTCTACATGTCTTTCTTGGATTAGTGATAAGAGTTTATATTTAAACTATAAATTCTTATCACCAGTCCAAAAAAGACTCATTTTTATAATATGTGGAAATATCTACTCTTTGCTTGAAGAAACTAGAAACCCGTGTAGTAGAATTATGGAAAACAGAGTATAATATAGATTTTAGATTAAAAAAATGCACATTTCAACCAAAAACATTTGTGGTTTATATTTTTAAGATAGACACTTTTCTCTCGTTTGAGCAACTATAACCTCTTCCATATATATATATATATATATATATATATATATATACCTTGCACTGGTGTCAATAAAATAGTGGTTGATGTAATATAACAGAGCTATTAAATATATATTAATAAATATACATTTTTTTTCCTCACCGGTAGCACTCATATATATATATATATATATATATATATACACACACACACTACTAGAAAATTCTCAGCTCTGACCAACATGATCAAATGAAAATTCAGAAATGGTGGGAAGGCTGGGAACTTTTCAGCAGTCTTTCATATCAAAGATTTATGGATAGTGTTAGAATTCAAAAATTTTTTTTTTTTTTACATGAGAGTGAGTCTAAAAGAAATTTTGTGGTAATGTCACTTAGCACTGCTTAAGCAAAGTAGTTCACTACCTAAATTTTACAAGTATTTGCTTACACACATAAAAAATATTCTTAATTTTGGAAGAAAACACATTTGGAAAAAAGACGTCCATAAATCTGATGAAACTTAAACCACCAATTGAGGGAATCAGAGGTACATGCCTTTTATTGATAGACAATACCAAAAATCATCATTGCAAAACTGAATACAATGTTTAATGAGAACGGGAATTGGAAATTCTTTACAGAAAGAAACCAACGGATTGAATAGAAATTTACTGAAGAAAGAGAAAGAAACTGCGAAAAAAGAAGAAATCAAATATTTCAGCGAGGCAACGTCATCAAAGTTTCATCACGGATTAAAAGAGTTGTATCAGGTTTCTTTTCCGCAGCAAAATAAGGAAGAAAGGTGTATGGAATCATTTGAAATGTGTAACTTTAAAACTTCAACCTTTACAGGTGAATATCCCAGTGTCAGCCCTTTTCCTCCCACAAGCTTTGATAAAAAAACAGGTGTCACATCACATGACGTGGGACCCAAAGGTATGAAAAGGAAGTGAATTTTAAAATACAGGGACAACTGGATAGCAATTAACAATGCCAAGTTTGGAAGCAAGAAGAAAGGGTTAAGGGGCAAAATGTAGAAATAAATATGTAGCTAAACAAAAGGGGGCAGCGGTCGGGTTTGAGGTGGATTGTTGGTTGGTCTTGTGTGTTTGTTCACAATTATTTATGCAAAAAGAGTATATGTATGATTGTAAATTCTATATAAGATATTTCATAGATATAGATGAGGGGGTAAAAAGAAAGAGACTGAGATCTGAAAACAGGGAAGAAAAGGGATAGAGAACAGAAAGAGAGAAACAATCTTAGAGGGTAAGAACTATGAAAGCAAACATACCAGAGAAAATGTATGGAGGAGGAGGATTTTAGATTTTCAATCGATGTTAAAAGATGTAACAGGAAATTATTCTCATTACTAAATTTACGATGATAATTTAGATAAAATATCAATTTTAAAAAAATACGGCCATTTATTTGAAAAAAAATAAAAATGAACAGTTTTTTTATTAAAAATATGCAAAAAGAAAAAATAAAGAAAATTGATCTGCAATGATAAACATTTAGGAACATAATACAAAATATAAAAATCCTTAACAAAAAAAAAAATAATATACATATATCTACATGAATTAATGAAAGAAGTCAATAATGTGTTTGTGTTAATAATCATATCTATAAATATATAGTGTGTGTGTGTTTGACTGCAGTGTGCATGAAGGTAGTGTACCTTCATATTTTGAATTGAAATTCTTGAGAATAGAAAGTGTATTATTACCATATTTGTGTGAGTGCAGTCTGTCTTGTTCCAAGGAAGACCACCTGTTCTCCATTCTTAGCGTGAGTGCCAGCTAGCAGCTAAAAATGGTAAATGCAGTCGACAGTTGTGGTTACGACCCAAATTCCAAGTATCCGCCTTTTACGCGTGTCACTCTTAAATTTCTTTTCTTTTTTGTTTTTTTTTTTTAAAAAGAAAAGGAGAAAATGTGTGTGTGCATGTGAGCGTGTGTTTGTGTGTGTGTGCATATATAAAGAGCAAGGATGAAAATGAATTGTCCCCAGTGTGTGTGTGCGACACAATTTGTGGATTTGTGTGTGTGTATATCAGCTGTTACTTCCTTCCATATGACAACAGTCACTGGCTTTCATTAATTCCAAAGCTGAATTTGACAAGAGTTGTTTATAAGCAGAGAGAATAACTCTACAACATACATGAAGGGATAAATACAAACATATGCCGCCGCCACCACCACCTGTTATAATATGAAGAAGAGAGGAAAGGACACACACAACCTCCGAGAAGTACAAACACACACTGTATACAAGGAAACTGGAGAGAAAATTCCTTTTATATAATGCTTGGAGATGGCTTTTTTAATGAACCTTTATTACTTTCATTTTTCACCACAAAAAGGTTTTCGTTATTGGATCAAACATGGATTTTTAAAACCTGGCAGTTGTATCAAACTGACCTAAAGATGTTTTATATATATATATATATATATATATACATACACACACACACATGTACAATTCTTTTGTTTTATTTGACTTGCACTAAATTCTGGCACAACACTATTTTCTCTGAAGCATCGAATAAGCATATGAAAACTGCAATTAATGGTTTGTAAGATGAGCTTCTAAAATATTGCAGTTTTTCACAGATGTTTGTTTAAAAGTATGACAGTGAAAAAAAATTAAAACCAAATAATTTTTTTGTTTTTTTAATCAGAAAAATAAATTTAATGAATTTATAATTACATAGTTAAACATTAACAAGTCTACAGTGACAAAAATACAACACAATTATCATATTCTTAACACTGTACACATGAGGCGCGCGCACGCACACACACACACAGAGCAGATAAACAGGTGTGTGTATGTATGACATTGTTGTTGTTTAACAATGAACACGTGACATTTGAAGCATCAAGGTGAGAGTATGTCTTCTTCGATATATTTGACCAGACATATTCTAGCAATGTTTGTTTATATCCATTTGTGAGTAGGCGTACATGTGTTATAGAGGGTGTCTTTGCACAACCAATTGATATTATTTACATCCTTGTTGCCTTATTAGAAGAATTCTGAGTACTGAGATGCTAACTACGTAGTGACAGAGTTGGTAGTAGCAGGAATCACCAATGTCAGAAAAATGGTATCTATTTCTTCATTACGTATTATCATAGAACTTATTATGTTTTAAGCAAGGTGACCTTTCATTGCCTGAATTGGAATGATCAAGTTTTTAAAAAAATATTTATAAAGAGGAATATTGTTCCCTTCTTCTATGAGTCATCTCCTTTCAGGAGGTGGGCGATCATAACTCTACACAATTTCCTGTCCTTTATCGTTTCCTTACATACCAATATCTATATGGGTCATGTAATGAAAAATATTAATTTGCAAACACCATTTAGTAAACAAATCTGAGAACGTATGTTCTCTTCCCCTATACAAAGTTGGAAAATATTAGTAAAGAGTTGATTTATGATAAAACAGATGGATAAAAATCTGCTTCCCAAAATCTGATCAATCATAAAATTCCCTTCTTGATAGGATTCTAGATTTAGGGAATTTTATATCCACCCATCCCCTCATGATTTTCTAAGAAAAAAATTTGAATAATTTCAGTGTAATTATTTGTTATGGAAATTGATTTTATAGAATGAATTCATGAAATCCATCACCAAGTCAAATAAAATAGAATTATTTAAAAGAAATAAAACTTTGTAAAGCATAACTTGCATAAGACAGCTCAAAATACTTTAAAATTGAAGACCTAGATAATCCAATAATCCTAGATAATCGAAACAGTTCAAGGAGAATTACATTTAATAACAAAAAAGTGTTAATAGAAACTAAATGTTTCCTTTTAAAGCTGAAACATCCTGTAATTTTCAATAATTTATGGAGATATGAAATTGTGTAAGTCATGGCAATGAAAAACTGACTCACCTACAAATGTCAACACAAACTGCTTATCAAATTTTCTTTACTCCAAAATAGCTTGACAATAAATACTTGGTCATTGTCATGCCACATCTGAGAGAAAAGAGTGGGTGGATGAGAACTTAGGAAAATCACTCTCCCATCATTACCTAAATATAAGCAGCAACAATTTCACAAAAACCTGATCAAAAATGTCCATAAGAGATAACTGCATGACAAAAAATGAAACCAGTTTTTCTCCAAGAAAGTAATTTCCATTTGCACTCAGTGATTTCAACTGAAGTGGAAAAGAAAGAAAGGCAATTCATCTAAGTTTATAATTAGATTATAATTAATTCATCTAGTTTATAATTAGATTATAATTAATTCATCTAAGTTTATAATTAGAAGTGTTGTGTTGGTTTACATGTACATACTTTTCTGATTTTTACATGTTTTGTGTTAGAGAGACCATAAAATGTAAAATTCATCTGGATTGACACACTTTACAAAATTAAAAAAAAAGATTAAATGAAAGGATAAAATATTTTGATAACAAACCTCTCACCCCAAATTAGATTTAGTTAAAAAAAATATTTACAGGTTTCAAGTAAAAATTGCTTGAATTTACAAGTCATCATCATTATTATTATTAATAATTGATAAGAAGTCACTTTGATCTTATCTTTGATCTTTTGATTATTATGTGTTTTATCACCATGTTTTGGTTCATAAATTCTTTAACCTTCCTTAAAAAGATAAAAGACTCCAAAGTAATTTTCAACATTTCTCTTCATGAATTAACTCCATAAAATTGAAATAGTTTTCAAGATCAACATTATGAGTAAATGCTGAAAAGTTCAAGGCCCAGCCTAATTCCCAAAATGACCCATCATCAGAAGATTTTATTTTGAGAGAATGTCTTTTCTTGATCAGGCTTAAGAAAATTTTCATCACCCTTTCACTAATTTGTTTATTTGTATCTAACAGAATCTTTAAGCTAAAATTGGTTTTAGGAAAACCTATGTTTGTATCCCAACTTGGTTTACAATGGCGTCTTACTTCAGGAAATTTTGCAGTCTATCAATTTCATAAAACTATGGTTTCTTTTTTTAAGTAGGCATAAAATCTGCTGCAATTTATTTGTAAAGCGCAAAAATTGAACAGATACTATACTTTAATCAAAAATACATAATCTGGTTGAAAGACACTCTCTCTCTCTCCAAACTTTTTCTCTGTAATTTCTTTGTTTTAACCCAGGAAATATAAAAAAGTATTTAACAAATTCCAACTAGTTTGATAATAATTCTGACAGATATTTTAATCTGGGCAATTCAAAGTAACTTTGCTGCGGTGGAGAAGAGACTGACTTCAGAATAATGATGATGAATACAGAAGTCAGACAAACATTCACAAATCATTCAAGTGAGAGATGGGGTAAAGAGTGAGATCAACACTCAGCCAATTATAGACAACATTGGGGAATCAACATGCATGACCCCTGACAGAAATAACTAATGACATTCATCAGAGATTTAAATTGGATTGTGCCTATTTGTTAATCTTAATCTGAAACAAGATCATCATTTGTTATGATTGTAATTATCTGAAATGGGCACACATTCAAGTGGTTAGAATAATCCCTTTCTCAGCATGAGACCAAGGTTCAAATCTCACCATGAGGAATTTGTATCGTTGTTATCATCCTGCAGAAGCAATCCTAGAATGTAGCACTTTTGCAAAGGGCCTGAAAGCAAAACCATGGGATGACCCAAGCTATATGTCTGAAGTTGGGTAGACAGAATTGTGCATTGATGGTTGAGCTAACACAAAGTCACAAGTCATCGTGGTTGATGATTTGAGCGTAGTGGCCTTGTTCAAATTGTTGATCATGCCAGATGATATGCTCTTTCTCAGAAACTGTAATTAATGTCAACTCAACATAGTTGCAGTATAAACCATGTACCTGAGCAGGCATCTTCAACAGGGATTGGCTAGCTGCCTCAGCAGATAGGCATACTCTGATACAAGTTGACTGCTATTAATTATATGTGAGATAACTTTGTCAAACATTGCTCCACGGTGAGGAGAGATTCAACCTTGAATCGTAAAGGTTCAAGTATAAATGAGGAACATTCTTAGCATTTTGTTAAGTAATTAAACACTTCACTATTATCCTGAAAATTTTGAATCTTTCTGGACTGGTGCATATCAAGTGAGGAATGAGTATCAAAATCATTAACACTTCAAGAATAGATAGGAGGTGAAATCTTAGATATTTGCAAAGACATTTGCTTTTTACTTGACAAAGTATGATATATGTGTTGAGAAACCCTTTGCCTACACCCAATGACGTTTCAGTGATGTTTGGGTGTAAATATTGCTGTCACATTGTACAAGCTTAGTGTGTCGCACTCTCATTGATGGTTTGTGTTTATACCCTCGTTGACCTATTTATAAACTACTCGCTTTATCCAAAGAGAATTGGATCCTGCCTTCTAGTCTACCACTAACTGTGAAACTTTTTTTGCATAAAAAAATCTATGCATAATCATGCGGTTATTGTCAGAAGCATTTGTAGCAGGTGTTTTATTAAAAGCCTATACCAGAATAAAGTAACATCTGTTGATAACTGTAAGAATTACAATCTTCTCTGGACACCTATCGAGTGAAAAATATTGTTAATTAGTTGCTGCCTCTGATAAACCTGTTGAAAGAAAGGATGCAAATCCAGTTGACACTTAGGAAATCTGAAAATCTGAATGCTTCATCTAATAAGCTCAAATTATAGTACAGCTAAGATACAACCTTGGCAATGAATGATACACAGTAAATACATTATTGAAGGAATTATTTAACAATATTTGAGGAAACAGATAAACAATACACTGGGAACATACTGGGGGGGGGGACAAATATTCATACACATCCAAATTTTTAATTTATTTCAAAATTAATGAAAAAACATACTTTTCATATAATTAACTGTACGCAGATGCATAATAACTAAATATGCATAGAAAACAGAAGAAAAATTTTGATTTAATAGAAATAAATCCCACTTATCCATTTTAATTGGGTGAAAAATGGATTTGTACAATACAAAAAAAGAATATGTAATCTTCATTTAATACTTTGTAGAATCGCCATTATTCACTTCTACAGCAACCAACCTCTCAATTAGTGATTTGCAAATTTTAGTTGACATTTTGTTTCATTCTTCTTCACATATGATCTTCAGATATGGGATGTTTGTTGGAGCTCTCGATGGGTTTAAATCTGGGGACTGACTTCGCCATTTCACGATATTTACATTATTTTTAGCAAGCCATTTCTTCGTAGATTTTGCAATGTGCTTAGGATCTTTATCTTGTTGGAAAATCTAATCGGGAGGAAGTTCAAGATTTTCAACCAAAATCATTAAATTTGCTTCCAAAATATTTTGATAAGCTGCAGCATTCATTCTACCATCTATTACTGATATGTTGCCAGTGCCTTTTGCAGAAAAACATCCCCAAACCATGATGCTGCCAACACAAAATTTCACTGTTGGAACTGTGTTCTTTTGTTTGAAGACATCACCATCTTTCCTCCATACATGAATTCTAGAATTACGTCCAAACAATTGAATTTTGGATTTGACTGTTCATAATAGTCTTTTCCAATGTGATTTTTCCTTATGTTCACAAATGAATTTCAAACTGACATCTGTTTCTTTTTAATAACAGTGGAGTTTTCCGAAGGGAACGTGACTTTAGATTGTTCCTATGAATTTCATTGCTTATTATCCATTAAGTGACTCAGATTCCTGATGAAAGCAAATCATCTTGCAAAAGTTGATGAGTAACCATTGGATTTTGTTTAATTTGACACATTAATTTCTTTGAAGATCTTGTAGAAATCTTTTGTGGAGCACCTGTTCTTTGGTTTTCAACAGTTTTGCGTCTTTTATACGTTGCAATGAACGAACAAATGGTAGTAAATGGAATATTCGGGTTGTTTGAGATTGTCCTGTACCTTTTGCCTTCTTTCCACCAAACCTTAACAATCAGTTCTTTTTGCGAATTTGTCAATTCTTTACCTCTTGCCATGATGAAAACCTTCTTACATGAATATCAATTACAGAATGTTCTGTTTGCATTTTTTAGGCTAAAAATACATACTGATAACATTATTAGAACATTCGAGAATATTCCACTTGAATAATGTAGACTACTAGAGCAATTTAAAAGTTTTAAAATCTGAAATTTGAATTGTACAAATACATTTCCCCCTTTAAAATGAATAAATGAAATTTATTTCTATTAAATCGCCCCCCCCCCCACTGTAAGTAATTATTTATGAATCCTATTTGGTCAACTACTTTTATTGAACATTTAGGCAAGTTAGCCAAATACTTGTGATAAGTTTAGATGGAAATTTCACTCCAGTCTTCTTGGTTGAATTTCTATAATTCTGTTATGTCACTGGGTTTTATATTGCATAAGGATTTAGATTGGTTAATTTTAAAGGTCATGGCAAAACACTGATCTTTTCATTCATTTTCCACCTATAAAGTTACCATTTTTTAATTTTTATTTGGAATATCCAGGTTCTACTCTTGTGGAGAATTGGGTTTAACTTTACTGATTACCCTTAAGATATCCAGAGTTTTTTGGGGTTTTTTTTCATGGTTCCTTTCATTCATACAATTTGACCAACACTTTCCCCCCTAAACTCTGACCCCATTTTATAATTTAATCTGTTCCCGGATTCACTGTCAGAATGATGCTTTTGTCAGCAAATGACATGTTACTTGAAAAACTCTTTCCTTCTTATTAACATTTAATTGCCTGAATTTGAAGCTCAGCTTTTGCCATTGTAGTACAAGTTCAAAACAATTGCTATATGAATACATGATGATACTTCAAACACAAGCCTTAATGATGCATGCAAGTAAACAGCAATATTAGACATTTCCTTATAAGGAAACATTCGGCATTCATTGAGTGAGCAGCCATTTATATTAGAGTTACATTTACTCATCAGGTTGGGATCAAAGTGTAGTATCTGTTCTCAGATCGCTTGCTTAATGATCGCCTTTTGGCTGAGATTCGATCACTGATACATGCCTGGCACAGGCATGTATCAGTGGAAACAATTGCATTTATTCCATATGATTGGCAATTTTGACCAAATATATTCGTTTGGAGGTTCAGGAATGGAGAAAAACATGTCTAGTTTTTATTAATAAAATCAATTCAAAATTGTCTGTCCTCAATTGAAAATTTGTAAACTTTTGAATCTTTGCAAATTAGAACCCCCCCCACCCACCTTTCTCTAAAAGTGGCATTTTGAATTGTATCTTTGGTTTTATTGGTTTCATTATTCCAATGAAACGTCCTACGTCAGGAAGGAACTGGATGAAAACTGGTTTTTGAACAATGCTCATAAAAATATTATCATGGCCGTGAAAATATAATTTGGATTTATTTATGTGTTCCAAAAAGCTGACAAAGACTTTTGTGTTGGCTACAATTTTATGTTGCCAAGAATGTACCTACAACTAGGTGTCAATGAGGAGGAATTCTATCATTTAGAATGATAGAATGCTTCATCATGGAGATCTCATCTGGCTCTTATTTAGAATGAGATCTCTATACCTAGACATGGTCAGCAGAACAACAAAAACCTAACCCCATAGATTCGGGGTCCAGTTCAAAATTCTTTGATGAAGGGCAGAGAGCAGAATAGCTGAAATGTGATAACAACAACAACAAAGATGGGGATACTCGTTCACATGTAACCATATGTAAAAGAGTGTATGTGTGTGTGTGAGAGAGAGAGAATCATGGCCATAATTGAGATATTTTCCTTTGAAGTGATCAAAATAGTCACAAATGTAAATCCAAAACATGTTATAGCATATGGTGGAGTAAAATGGTTAGCAGGTTGGTTTGAAGAATCGGTCAGCAGAGTGCATTACATTTACTTATGTAGAAATGGGAAACATTACTTGGGTATGGGTACATACTTGGGAAAGGTATGCATCCATTTCTTCTTCTCCCAGGTATGGGTAAAATAGCAGGCCAGACTGAGTCATATAGCCCTGGATGGCAACTGGTTGAGAAGGAGAAATCAAAATCTGAGGAGGATCATTTGGGGTCCTTGCAGCACATTATGTGCACCAAGCCTCTGTATTCAGCTCACCCCAAAAAGTGTGGTTGCTTCTGCACAAACCTTCAGCACTATAATCAAATCAGATGTGAGTTTGTCTGGCTGTTCAGATTTTGGAACTGAGTTGCTGTACCTTCACAAATTAAAAACTATATGTATATATAATAATATTAACTTTGAACATGGACATAATATCTTGACCGTGTTTTGAAACAAAAAAATGAATCACTTTATAAAACATACACATAAACTATTTCTAATTCTAACAGTTGAAATATAATCCTTGATAATGGCTAAATGTATAACCGAAAGCACTCGGATAAAAAGGACTTTCGGACAGTTTTTATATAATTTATCCTCTGAAAAGAAAAACTTTATTAGATCGCATGAGAAATTATATAAAAAAACTAAATAAAAGCACCTTGTCAGTTGTTTTTAATGAAATGTGCATGAAAGAAGGATTGCTGCCTAAATACACAAATAAATATATCAATATATGTATGTATATATATGTGCACACTCATTAATATACAACCATGCCTAGATGCGTACATATGCTGATTTTCTGAGCATAGTTTAGATATGGCACAAGGCCATAAGTATGGGGCATCCAGTGAGGATCTAACAAACTACTCAGTCATAATTGTTCTAGCAAAACAAGCATGTTGAGGTGCCCCTAGATATGTACATATGCTGATTTTCTAAGGATAGCTTTGATATGGCACAAGGCCATAAGTATGGGGCATCCAGTGAGGATCTAACAAACTACTCAGTCGTAATTGTTCTAGCAAAACAAGCATGTTGAGGTGCCCCTAGTACATATGTACATATGTGTGTGTGCACCCACACATACTTGTATACTTAACCTGTTTCCGCTATTAAACATTACTTATTAAATCCTCATTATTAAATAACCTCTAAACATTTTAACACTTTTGATGAATTTATTCAATCCATACGAAACAAGAAATGGAATGAGACTTTTTACAGAATTGGGATCAGCTGCTCAAGTAACAGAAAAGTTAAAGACTTAAATAAAAAAAAGTGTAAAAATGATTTCAGTGAAGTAGAAAGAGGGGGAGAGAACTGGAAAAGGGAACTGATAATAAATAAAGGTAATTTACAGGTGGGAATTGTTTTTCTTACATGATGCAATGACAATAAATAAAAAAAAAAAATTCTCAGTCAAAAGATTTAAATCACAATTTTATTTGTTCATGGGGAGTGGAAAATCTGTCAAAAGAGACGGTAAGAGAAACGAAAGGTGTGTGGAGATAATTATTCAGAATTTATCATTTAATTTACACAGGATGAGAAAAGTAGATTGAAAGTGAGTAGAAACATGTAACAGCCACAATCTGGAAACAATTAATGGTGAGAAGAATTCGATGAGAGAGATTGGGAAAAGAAACTCAGGTTTTTTGAGGAACCATGAATTTGTGGTTTGCAAAGAAAAAAAAGGTTTAACTCAATATAATTCTTGATTCATTTGATTTGATTTTTATGCCATTACCAACACCAAACGTAATTTGTGGATGTTTCTAATTTACTCACAACATTTTACTGACTTAAAGTTACTGAAATTTTACACACCTTTTAGCATTTCATATCCGATATATTCTTGTCATAAATTTTAAACATTTAATCAATGAAAGAGAGATAAAAAAAAAAAGGAGAGAGACCTAACTATAGGTCAAGTGCATTTCAAAGAAAATAAAGAAAAACTTTTTGTGTCAAACAGACTTAAAAACATTGAATCTACAATCAAATTAGAACACATATCAGAAGTTTGCAGTGGGGGTGCTGAAAAGTACTTGGATCAGCCTATTTCCCAAACTCAGGCAAAGAAATTTTCAGCACCCCACTTGATATAAAAAGGTTATATAACTCTTGAATTTGGAATAAGCTGTATTTGTTGTGGCAACAAAACAGAAGACATTACGTTTGTCTTGACAAATACAAACACCAACGTCTCTTTGCCTTCTTCTATCATGTAAATTCTTAATGTGCTAAAAGATTTTTTTAATAAAGGCTTTGACATGAACAGGACTGTCCTTTTGATGGAAAATTTGGGAAAATAATAATTTAATAATTTATTATAACTCACTCCCAGAGACGGGGGGGAAAAATAAGAACTATTTTGGATTTTGTTTAGTATGCATCCTGCTGTCAGTTTTCATGTATTCATAAGATCCAACAAAAACGACAAAAGCAGGTGAGATACTTTAACAAATCTGCCTTTGAGTTTTGAGATTGGCCCTAAGCAAGGTGCAATTTAGAATTTTGGTTATTATATTAAACATGAAAAATCTAGGTCAGAAAACCCACCCAATAGTATATGACCATTATATAGAAGTCAATGTGTCATTAAATTTCAGATAAATCATATCCTGTCAGAGATTTTCTGGTAAAGTTCAGAGTCAAGGGAATCCAAGTGGAGTTAATCTGTGAAATATATATCTAAGCTGCAGAGATCTCTTCACATACAATTAGGTTAAGAGTTGCAAGCCATTGACAGCGAGTGCTTTATAAAAGCCAGAGTTTGCCAAATTTAGTGTTGTGGGGGAGGAAATCAAAAGAGAAAGTTGAAAGTTATCGTTATTTAGCAACCATTCATTATCGATTGCACATTTATAAATTTAACATTTATCCATGCATTGAATATTGCTGCCACATCTAGTCTGGTGCTCCTGCTATATATCTCGAGATTCTTGACAAAATTCAAAGAACGGTCTGTAATGTAACTGATCTGACATGGCATCTTGACTTTAGTCACTTTTCCACTGCCGAAATGTGGCTTCTGTCTTTTCTATGTTCGGTCGACCACTGACATGTTTATGGGCATAACTGAATTTGTAGACCAAACTCTTGATAATAACAGCAGTTTGAGTTGTAGCTCTAGATATCTCGACGGTGTTTGATAGGGTTTGGCAGGCCAGCCTTCTACATAAGCTTCAGGGATATGGTATTACAGGACGATTATTTGATTTAATTCAATCATTCCTGTCAAACCATGAAACGACGGTTGTCCTGAACAGGTTCTCTTCGAGTTCTTTTTTGCATCTGTAGGTTTTTCTTGTTTGAGTCCATCCTTCAAGTCTACTATTCATCCATGCATTGAATCCTGTTGCCATCTCTGGTCAGAGACGGATATGCAATGTGATTGGTCCTGACCTGGTATCTCGAGTCACTTTCTCACCGGCATAATGTGGCTTCCCTCTGTCTTTTCTATAAGTATTTTCATGGCATCTGCTCTGATGAGATATTTTAACTAGTGCCCTGACTGCATGAATTTAAACGTGCTACTAGCTTGGCATCTTGGTCCCATCCTTTTACTGTCAAAACTGTTAAATCTAACTGCCTCTTCTACTCCAACAGCTTCTCTCTCACTTCCAGACAGTGGAACTCCCTCCCTCTTACTTGCTTGCTTCCCTGATAACTATAATCTTCAAAAATTTAAATGAAATGTAATGTCAATCGACATTTTCTAATGCACTGATTTTGATCCCCATTATGCCTTTTTATCTTTTCCTCAATCCACCACCTTTTCTCTTGCTTTAACTCTCTGTAACCCCTTGCGTGCTAGTGGCACTCCTGCATTGCTAGGAGTGAAATGCTTAAAAAAAAATAAAATAAAAAATTGTTCATGGTAACTAGTGTGACAAGCTTTTTTACCTTGTGCCCCGTCTACATGAATTTAAGCATGCTACTAGATTGGCAACTTGGTCTCACCGTTAGTCTTTCTTCTCTCGCACTTCTCGCCTGTGGAATTCCCTACTGGTTTCTTGCTTCCCTGCCAACTACAATCTTCAAAAATTTAAATGCATCAACAATCACTATCTTCTGTATTCCTGATGCAGTTCTTTCAACGTCGTTTCTTCTCACTAAAGTTTCCTCATTCACTTTCACTCTCAGTAACCATTTGCATCTTAGTGCAAATGGTTACTGGCATTTCACCTTGCCTGAGGTGAAATGATTAAAATAATAATAAAAAAGAAAGACCAAAAGGCTTTAAGGCAAAAAAGAACTTTCTGATATGAAGGTAAAAAAACAAAATTTTCCTCTACAAGTACAAGAGAGACATCTGTATCAACTGTAAAAATAAGCAAACATTACGATAACAATGAAAAAAAGAAAGATGCTACTTGAACAGACAGTGATTTTTAAATGTGCAAGTTGATCGATTTTTAATGCCCTTCACAAATACAATAAACGAAGCCATGATTTGTGAAGGGAGAATTTTTACATCATTCATTAGGTGCATGTCGTTCTGGGTAACCTGTAATAGTCTAGTAGATTAAAGAATTGGTTTGTGAATTTGGTGATATAGTAATTCCGTGTTCAATCCCTGAGCTGGACACTGTGTATTTAGACTTATCAGAAATGGGGCAAGAAATAACTGAGCAGTACCAAATAATCTACTGCTGTAGGTTAAGTAAAGGTTTTAGTTTGAAATTCACTGAATGTTACCTTGATTAACAAGGACCAGATGCAGGCACAATGTGTTAGCAACAAGAAAGATGATGATAATTGATTAAATTTATTAAAACTAAATCTAACTTTTCATATTTTTCATGAAACAAGAAAAAAATAGGCTACTTACATGAAGATGTCTTTCTATCAAGAAAACACAACTAGCTTTCCTTTTTATATTATTTGAAACGACTGACATTTGGTTATGATAGCGGGCTTAGACTGCTTTACTAAATATACTAAATCATAAAAAGTTGTATGAACCTGCCATCATAACCAAATGTAAAAATCAATAACATTGAATATAAAAAGGCTAAAAAAAAAAAAACCAAACAAAACACCATTAATGTTCTTCAGTACAGTGGCATAGTGATTGGTTATACATGTGTTACTGTCATCTAATGGTCATGAGTTCAATCCTTGGATCTGTTAGTGAAACACCAATTGAGTAGAAATGAACAACTGAGATCACAGGTACAGAATATCAAATCAATAGATATCCTCTATCATTCAAATCAATAGATATCCTCTATCACTCAAATCAATAGATATCCTCTATCATTCAAATCAATGGACTACTGATGATGACCACAAGGTATTTGGTCAAAACGTTTTATCTGTAATGACATCCATATCAACCAAGATGAGAAGAATAGTTTGAAATAATACAAAGAACACCAACAATTACTCCTCTAAGAAATGAAATACTAAAAACTTGCTTTATCATGTAAAAGACTGAAGAGATATCTCCCTTCCTTGCAACAAACACAGACGAGTCATGCATGTGAAAAAAGAAAAGTATAAAATATATTTACCTCCACCCCCTAATTAAAAAGAAAACTGTGTCAAAGAGTTAATGGCATTGACATCTAAGTCTATAGTTCTTCAGATAGCAAAGTTCCTGTGAAATAGAGCAGGAAAATGTGCTTGTTATTTCCCTTAAAGTATTCACTAAAGAGGTGACATGTTTATTAAGACCAGAAAAATGACCTCAATATGGCAATCTGTGTGTGAATAACCACATTTTTATTTTCTTCATTCGAAAACAAAAACTTGTCTCTCAAGTCAGCAGCCTAACTCTGGACAGGAAATTCTAAAACCATGAAAATGATCAGATTCTGCATATAAAAAAAAAACATTGCAAAAACTTTTCAAATTATCCAAAAGAAGAAAGCAGAAATCAAAACATTATGCAAGAAGAGTTTGTAATGAAATACAATCATTCCTTTTTGCTTTTCTACACTCTCGGATTTTATAATATCAAACAATATCCAGACTATAAGAATGCCGGTTAAAAGTTTCAGAATATAATAAATATATACACTGTGAATTTTGGCTTACAATATCCATTATTAACAGATTTTAATAATGACTTGTTTTCACCTGACAAGTTTTATGATGCAAGAAAACAATATCAACATGAGTTTTTATTTATAAATGAATTCGAATGATATCAGCCACAGGAAGATAGATAGACTTGATTAGCATTATATGCCATATAGCTAGATAAATTCTTATTTGACATATTAACCTGGACTCCTTGACATTTTAGACGCTTCATTAGTCTTACACATATTGATTTTATTTACTTTTATGCTGTTCAACTTTAACATTTGCAAGTTTGTTTTTTTTTATTGCTTCCCAGGGAGCTTCTTTTGTGCTTGAATATTGTTTTCATCTCATCTACATCTCTTTTAATGATGGATCAAAGGTTTTCTATGAGATTAATATCTGGGTAGATAACGGGTTAATTTGGTATCTTTGAAAAATTCTTTTTAATTTTAATTTTTTTTGTTTTTTTTGCAGAATGTGAGGGAACATATCTCATATGACAATAGACTTTAGCTTTGAGTTTCTTGGGGTGACTCACCATTCTCAGCAAAGTAGATTTCACATGATTCCACACCAGGACCACATAGTTTCTTGCATGAAGACACCTGAACTGCTTGTGACCATACACCTCCCTCATTATGTATATACCAGGGTTTCTCTAGTGCTTCAGTCACTGATGTTTTGTGAACTGTACAAATTGCTGGCCTATTTTTTTCTTTAACTTAATTCACCCAATACAAGGCTCAAGAGTCACTCAGGCTAGAGGTTTACTGAATTAGACTGATGTAACGAAACAGGAAGTGCCTAGTATGAGGATATGGCAAATAAATATCAGTTGACCCCTGACTTGAATAAGTTAAGATTGTAGTGGTTGGGGAAGCATCCTCTTGGGAGTCTGTTCCACAAAGTAACAGTTCTGGGGGAAGGAGTTGTCTGAGTTGAACACTCCTTACTAAAAGAATATGAAGGGAGTGGGGATGATCTGATGCCGTAAACATGGCACGGTGGGTCCTACCTAGGAGGGTCAGAGCTGGTGAGACTAAGGAATGTAACTTGTTTGAAATTATAAATTATAGACTATTTTGTATCATTTTTAATATTATTTCATTGGCTTTTTTATTTGTTATCAGAAATCAGATAATTATTCATTTTTTATACATAATTTTGTATCCTACTCTGCTTTTCTAAATTTCTTTGCTATTTGATTTGCGATTCAACGACTTTTGACGCTGACAAAAATTACAAAAAAATTTTTTCTTTCTTTTTTTTATCCCCCTTCTTGATCTGCTTTATCAAATTGGTTCAGTTTTTCTGCAGGGATATTTTAACGAATTAGCATTTTAATCGGAGAGCTTCGTTCATTTTATTCAACTCTTCCAGCAATTAATTAACACCAGGATATTTATACATAAATTAGCATCAAATAAAAATCCATACCTAAGAAAAGAAAAAAGAAAAAGAAAAGAAAAAAGAAAAAGAAAAGAGAAAAGAAAAAAGAAAAGAAAAGAAAAAAGCAAGTTGTTTTTTAAAACCAAAAACAATTATATATAATTTGTGTCTGAACTTCTGAAATGAGGAATTATCATTTATACTGTTTACCTGCGGACTATTGACTTCATCTTTTTTTTGTTGTTAGCAAATTTCAGGTGTTGCGCTATCTGGCCATCATCAGGTGTTTGTCAATCCTTTTAACCTACAGGGAATTCAAAACTGAACACTTTAGTTAATCTATGGGGGTAGACTGTTCTCGTTCCACTGACCATGTCTAAGGATATCTCATCTAGATCATATTTTTAATAACTGAGCAGTACTAAAAATAAGAACAAGATGAGATATCCCTAGACATATGCAGTGGCACGAGAACAGTCTACTCCTGTAGATTTGGTGACATAGTGAGTTCAATCCCTGGGTCGGGCATTGTGTACTTGCATTTGGTGGAAATGGGCGAGCAATAACTGAACAGTACTAAATAAAAAATAAGAATGAGATGAGATATCCCTAGACATATGCAGTGGAATGAGAACAGCCTACCTCCCGTAGATTAAATAAAGGGTTCAGTTTTGAATTCCTTGTAGGTTATCCGGGTCAGCAAAATCATGAAGAAGTTCCAGAAGGCACAGCTGCCAAAAATTTGTGATAACAACAAAATAAATAAATTTGTATAAATATTCTGAAGCATTTCTCCCATCAGTTTTAGATGTTTGCTCTTTGAGCTGTGACAGTTTTTGATGGCAGATAGAAGAGAGTTAGGAATATAATTCTGCAATTCTTTTTTTTTCTGTTATAACTCAGTATGTGCATATTTTCTATATAAAAGGGTGCTGAAAATTTCTTGGCATGAATGACCAAGCTTTAGAAAAAGAAAAAACAATGATGTAATTTGGTGAGATTTTAGGAAATGAAAGAGGCTTAGAACTTTTCAGTACCTACTATATTATATATATGTGTGTGTGTGTGTGTGTGTGTGTGTGTGTGTGTGTGTGTGTGTGTGTGTAAAACTTTATTTCTCTTTCTGTTCATATAATTTTGTTAATATCTTCTATTTTATATTTATAGATGACTTTTATATATGAAGTAAATTCCAACTTTAGAAGAAAAATTGGGAAGAGAATACATATTTGGTAATGAGAAGTTTTGGAGCCAAGTATTTAGGAAAGATGAGGAGAGAAAAAAAAGTGTCTCACTGTTCATGAAGCCAACTTTTGCCCTTTTCGTAAATAATTCCACTGACCTCTAAATCATAGCAATCTCATTAACTACCAATTTCCTTATAGACCAAAGGGTTTATTAGTCTCTCTATCTACTTTAGAAATTTTTTTTTAAGGAAAAAAAATGTATATAATAAAATTACAACCAAAATTGTTGTAATTTACTCTTATTATGGAAATCGACTGACAAGGCTGTCGACTAATGACTGTTATAATGAGGAATTGTTATATCAGAAGGAGAAAGATGACGAAAACCTGGCAGAGGCACAAATACTAGACCGATTCTTAGAGAAGATTTCTTTTCAAGTTCAATCAAAACAGGTACACTTTCTTCTTTTTAATAATTCTTTCCCCAAAAGAAAACTATCAAAAGTTTTCAAAAATTAATCTACATAAGAAACTTCAGAATCCAAAAGGCTGGAAAGTTTTGGAAGTTTTTTTTGTCTGAAATACTTAGCTAATTGAAACCTACATTAAGTGTGGATATACAAGAAGGTTTTAAAATAACGACAATATCCTAAGAATTTGAAGAACTCAAACATTTTAGCTTCCTTGTATTGATAACTTTTTTTAGATGAACTCAAACTTAGATAATAAATCTTTGACAGAGGTTAGAAGAAAGTTTGTCATCTCAAAACATTCTAAACATTTTTTATTTAAAAATATTAAGTGACAAGTTGTATTTACTTTAGAAATTACAAATTTATAGTAAACAAGACTGGGTCTTTCAGTCCTTTAACGAAAAAGATTCTTGTTATCCATTGGAATAAGGAAAACTGAATACATTTTTGGTCAATTTCAGTGGCCCCTCACCAAAAGAAAATTCTTTGTTAAAGGTTTTTTGCAACCTACAGAAAAAAGTGGTTTTTGTCTACATTGCTATAGAAACTTGGCAAATGAAATTAGGATTTTGACTTATGTGCTTTTAAACTGAGACGCTTACATTTTTCATAAAGCATCAAGAGAAAATAAGATTGTCATTTTGTTGACTCTTATAAACTTTGTTAGAAAAGATATTTTTACTTATATTAATAGCATCACGAGGACAATGAGCCACAGAAAGAAACATGTAAAAAAAAATTGTTCAATCTTTGGCCTCCATTTTTAAAAATAATATCTGAAAATAAAAGTCCAAGATGGAACTTAAAAGAAACAAGGTTTCCAATTATTGAAAAATCTGTGTTTCTTTTATGTCAAATTGAAGTGCAACAATGATGTAAAAATAGGTAAATCCTGTATCTTTTCCAAAAGAAAAAAATCAGAAATAGTCGAACATTTAGAACATTTTATTAAGAAAAAGAAAGAAGTCTTTAGAGTGTGATTAAATAAGCTAAGAATAGCTTTTCCTCTTGTCTTTTTATTCATTGCATTATTTTACATATATAGTCTGAAAATAATTTACACACACATTTCATATATATATATATGAAATGTGTGCGTGTGTGTATGTATATGCACATGTGTGTTTTATTGAAGATGACTGAAAGTATTGCGATTAAGTTTTTTTATCATATTTTTTCTTGTATTTGTACAATTGATTTCCTTCTTGGATATAGAGTGTGTAAGAACTTGGATCCAAATGATCTGTGGATCAATGAACTTTTGTCTAATCTGTTAGTCATTATCAAGGATGTTTTTTGTCTGTCTAAATATGTATTTTTTTTTATAGCAACAGAAAGGTTTTAATTTTCAACTATTCAGAAAATGTAAGTCATCTTCAATGAAACCTGTATAAAAGAAGGACTGCTAGCCAAACACAGACACATATGTATTTCCAAATATGCGTGTGTGAAAATCATAAATAGAGATTAACACTGAAAATGATTTTATAAAAACATATTTAAGCAAATTTTCATCTTTATAAAAGGAATATATTTATGCGCACATGTAGGCGAGAGAAATATTTAATTTCCAGGGAATATTTTTCTGCAAAATGCCTCATTATTATTCCACAAAAGAGAAAATAAAATTGAAAGCTAAATAACGGCAAGTGAATGTTTGGGATATCATTTTTGACAGAAAGGTTGCAGCAACAGGAGAAGAAGCTGATGAAAATCAATAGACTGTCAAGATGATTCCATCGAGATTATTTGTGACACAATTAAAAAAGAAAAAAGTGACAAGATAAAGAAAGAAAAAGAAGAAAAGAAAAAGAAGAAAAGAAAAAGAAGAAAAGAAAAAGAAGAAAAGAAAAAGAAGAAAAGAAAAAGAAGAAAAGAAAAAGAAGAAAAGAAAAAGAAGAAAAGAAAAAGAAGAAAAGAAAAAGAAGAAAAGAAAAAGAAGAAAAGAAAAAGAAAAGAAGAAAAGAAAAAGAAGAAAAAGAAAAGAAAAAGAAAAGAAAAGAAGAAAAAGAAGAAAAGAAAGATAAACAAGAAAAAGAAGAAAAAAAGAAAGAAAGAATCTGTGAGAAGTGAATGACTGAATATGCAAAGTGCTGACTGCATCGTTCAACAGAAGAAATAAATAAATAAAAAAAAATCTCTGGCAACTTTAGTTTTCATGGCAGGAAGTACTTGGGCAGTTTTAATGCCTTGTTTCACCATCTCAAGGGGGGGCTAATTGCATATTTAAGAAAACAGTCATTTAAATCTAATGTTCACTGTGAAAGAAGAGTTACTCTATGCAAACAAAAGCAGACAGACATGCAAACAATGGAAAGCAAATATTAAATATATAGATATTTACTTCTATTAAATTCATGCAAACTACCATCATGTATAAGCAATTGCAATTTGTATGAAACCATAGAAACATTGCATTCTACAGAGAGAAAAAAATAAACCAACAGTATAAAAAGGGCATTGTATCTTGTAATAAATCTTGCATTTTCATAACCACAAAGCCATATACTATCAATACCTTTTAAGTGATTTCCCAATAAAACTTTCCGGAAAATCCAATCTAGCTACTTTTTTTTTTTTAAGGGGAGGAGGCATCATTATGAAGCCAAGAACTTTTCAACACTACTGTATGTATTTATTTAGTATTTATAATAATAGCATATCATACTAATTGCTACAAAGTTTTAATAGTAAGATGCAATGAAACAAAAGTCATCCCAACTTCCATGGAGTTAGGAAATTGAGCCGGGAGGTCCCAGTGATGCTGAATCTTGCAAAATCTTCCAAGGCACTCATTATAAGTATTTTATAAGTTTAATATTTTTAAACCAGACTTTATTTAATTTTAGATTTTAAATCAGACTCAAAACCGATTAACAACTCTCTCCTCTACTTCTTTACTTAGAATTATTAAATCTCTCAATATCCAAAGTCACTAACAGCTTCCTATACACTAATGCGACTGGCTCAATTAGGACTGCTTCCTATGCGCTAATGCGACTGGCTCAATTAGGACTGCTCCCTATGCGCTAATGCGACTGGCTCAATTAGGACTGCTCCCTATGCGCTAATGCGAATGGCTCAATTAGGACTGCTCCCTATGCGCTAATGCGACTGGCTCAATTAGGACTGCTCCCTATGCGCTAATGCGACTGGCTCAATTAGGACTGCTCCCTATGCGCTAATGCGACTGGCTCAATTAGGACTGCTCCCTATGCGCTAATGCGACTGGCTCAATTAGGACTGCTCCCTATGCGCTAATGCGACTGGCTCAATTAGGACTGCTCCCTATGCGCTAATGCGACTGGCTCAATTAGGACTGCTCCCTATGCGCTAATGCGACTGGCTCAATTAGGACTGCTCCCTATGCGCTAATGCGACTGGCTCAATTAGGACTGCTCCCTATGCGCTAATGCGACTGGCTCAATTAGGACTGCTCCCTATGCGCTAATGCGACTGGCTCAATTAGGACTGCTCCCTATGCGCTAATGCGACTGGCTCAATTAGGACTGCTCCCTATGCGCTAATGCGACTGGCTCAATTAGGACTGCTCCCTATGCGCTAATGCGACTGGCTCAATTAGGACTGCTCCCTATGCGCTAATGCGACTGGCTCAATTAGGACTGCTCCCTATGCGCTAATGCGACTGGCTCAATTAGGACTGCTCCCTATGCGCTAATGCGACTGGCTCAATTAGGACTGCTCCCTATGCGCTAATGCGACTGGCTCAATTAGGACTGCTCCCTATGCGCTAATGCGACTGGCTCAATTAGGACTGCTCCCTATGCGCTAATGCGACTGGCTCAATTAGGACTGCTCCCTATGCGCTAATGCGACTGGCTCAATTAGGACTGCTCCCTATGCGCTAATGCGACTGGCTCAATTAGGACTGCTCCCTATGCGCTAATGCGACTGGCTCAATTAGGACTGCTCCCTATGCGCTAATGCGACTGGCTCAATTAGGACTGCTCCCTATGCGCTAATGCGACTGGCTCAATTAGGACTGCTCCCTATGCGCTAATGCGACTGGCTCAATTAGGACTGCTCCCTATGCGCTAATGCGACTGGCTCAATTAGGACTGCTCCCTATGCGCTAATGCGACTGGCTCAATTAGGACTGCTCCCTATGCGCTAATGCGACTGGCTCAATTAGGACTGCTCCCTATGCGCTAATGCGACTGGCTCAATTAGGACTGCTCCCTATGCGCTAATGCGACTGGCTCAATTAGGACTGCTCCCTATGCGCTAATGCGACTGGCTCAATTAGGACTGCTCCCTATGCGCTAATGCGACTGGCTCAATTAGGACTGCTCCCTATGCGCTAATGCGACTGGCTCAATTAGGACTGCTCCCTATGCGCTAATGCGACTGGCTCAATTAGGACTGCTCCCTATGCGCTAATGCGACTGGCTCAATTAGGACTGCTCCCTATGCGCTAATGCGACTGGCTCAATTAGGACTGCTCCCTATGCGCTAATGCGAATGGCTCAATTAGGACTGCTCCCTATGCGCTAATGCGACTGGCTCAATTAGGACTGCTCCCTATGCGCTAATGCGACTGGCTCAATTAGGACTGCTCCCTATGCGCTAATGCGACTGGCTCAATTAGGACTGCTTCCTATGCACTAATGCGACTGGCTCAATTAGGACTGCTCCCTATGCGCTAATGCGACTGGCTCAATTAGGACTGCTTCCTATGCACTAATGCGACTGGCTCAATTAGGACTGCTTCCTGGTTATAGTTTTTCTATTTCTTCTATTAAACCAGTTCATGACTTTTCAACATTTTACTAAATTCAGGAAATTACCAAAACTGTCTGAGAACCAGAACGGTCCAAACAAATAGTTTAATCCAGTGGTGCATTTTTGGAGTTTTAGAAATAATTTGTGCACTCAGGTGGCAGAAATTCCAAGTATCCCTTCTCCATTATGAAATAACAGAATAAGACCAAACTACACCTGTTGATGGAATAAAGGGTTTGGTAAAAAAAAAAAAAAAAATCTCTGGTTACTGTATGTGACAAAAACCTGAATAAGGTCAAGAAAGTACAACAGCTGAGACACAAGCATAACAGCAGCATGTACGGTTCTGAATGGAAAGGCGTTTCATGATAATTCCTCAGGTCATTTGGTTAGATTTAGGGAATCGAGTTGCACTGAATTTTCAGTACCCCACCTAAGATCATTCACCATTGTTTATGGTGATTGGTATGTGGAGGTGTGAAAATTTATCTTGAAAAGAAAGATAAATGAATAAAAATAAAAATTAAATAGTGTCATCAGTGTCAGGATATAGAAGAAATGAATTATGCTGGGATTCGTTGTTTGGTTTTCATAAAAGGAGATAGATTTTTTTTTTTTTTGGTCATTCTCTGGCTTTTATTTTTACATTTGTTTTGGTCAGAAAATTTACCTGATGAACCATGAAAAATGGAGATTATTTATTTATATATATATATTAGAGAACTGCAGAAATTGTTCAATCAACTGATAACTGTACAAAGTTCGGTAAATAAAGTAAAAAAAAAATTCTATCATGGTTCAGATACAATAGAACTCTTAAAGGTTTTTTTGCTATGTTCATTATTTCATGACCAACATTAAAAAAAAAAATCTACATAGTAAATGGAAAAAAATGGAAACAATGATATCTATTTCTATAATAGTCACATCTGATGCCTTGAAAGAAAAAAAAATCCTGATTTGCACAAATTGTGTGCACATGAAGAGAAAGTATTAGAGAGAAAAAAAGAAAGCAATCAAAATAATAAAAAATATAAAAATTTATTTGCTGCGAGAGAAATTTTCTGTCTTGAAGAGAAAATCAAGTTTCAGATTTGACAATAAATGATTAGCATAAACACAAATGAATATGAAAAAAAAACAAAAAACAGATCAATGAAAGGAGCAAGTGGAAGTGAACACAGTAAGAATTTTATATCTCTACATGCGCAATGTCGCAGCCTAAATTCACACATGAACACAGATTAATAAAACTAATTTCGTTATTCTGCTTGAATATAATTTTAACTTTTTTTCTTTTAAAGAAAAGAGCAATTCTTCATAACACATTTACATTTAATTCACACAGAAACATGATTGTTGCTTTTTCGTATTTTGATGTCTGTTAATCTTTGGAAATGGATATAAACGCTATTAATAAAAATCAACATTTCCTTAAATGCCAATTATTCTTTTTTTATATTGTCATCCGCACTTTTTAAAAACATTTTTGATGTCATCAGTTCCCACTCGGTATTTATGCTGAAAACTCGTGTCATACGTCCCATAAGGCTGACAAAATAAAACTGGCAGCTGCTCTAAAAAAAAATGACTTTCAATCCGTTGTTAACTGGGGCAAGAAAGGGTTTTTAAATTTCCATGCCTTCAAAATGAAACCAATCTTTTAACCATCCTTTTTGCCCTTCATCTACATGGCTGATGCTAACCTCCAGGAGAGCAACTCTTTGTACCTTCTTAGTCTCACATTTTCTGCTCTGAAATGGAAGGCTTCCATGGAATCAGTTTCTACACCGGCTGCTAAGAAGCTTCATTCACTGGGTCATGCCAGAATCTACCTTGCATATTTATAAATTTACAATTCATTTGTGCATTGAATATTGCTGCCATATCTGGTTTAGTGCTCCTGTTCTTGAGATTCTTGACTAAATCCAGAAAAGGGTCTGTGATGTTATCAGTCCTGACCTGTCATCTCAACTTCAGTCATTTTCCTATCACCATAAGGTGCTTTCCTTCTGACTTTTCTATAAATATTTTCATGGCTGTTGTTCTAATGAGCTCTCTGGCTTGGTGCCTTGACTGCATGCATTTAAGTGTGCGACTAGATTGGCAAGTAGGTCTCATCATTTTACTGTTGAAATAAATGCTAAATGCAACCACAAGTTCTATTCTTTTCTCATTTCTTGCTTGTTTTTTGCTTCCTTTCCAACTACAATCTTCAAAAAGAAATGCAACGTCAATTGTCATTTACTGTATTCCTGTACACAGTTCTTTTTTCATTCTTTGGGGTGAAATGATTGAAAAAAAATAAAAACAAATTCTTTAGAGTGTACCAGAAGATCAAGCATTGACCTACGTTGTCACTAAATAAAACAAAGCAGCCACACATGTTGCTATCATTTTTATTCCTGGTATCATATTGATGAAAATGAGCATGGCTGATTTGCATGCTTTAACCTGCCATATATGAAAATCATTCCTCGTAAATCAAGGCCCTGACAGCAGGTTTGCAGCTCAGTACCTTGAAGCGGTGTCAATCAGCAACAAAGAAAAAAGGTGAGGATAGGAAACTCAGTCAGTTATGTGCCATGCGTGATACACACTTAGGCGACCAAGTATCTTTCAATACTGACTGACAAGGTAGATCTTTTCCCGCAGTAGGTTGCTATTTCTTTCTGCGGTAGACCAGTTTCCATCCAAGGCTGTAGAACCCGGTCTATCCTGCTATTTATCCATAGCTTGGCGCGGTGGGGGGGAGAAGAAGAGGATTCATGCCTTTCCCAAGGGTATTAGCACGTAAGTGAATGTCATGGATTTGATTGGAATTTGAACTCGGCTCTCCAGTTCCTCAATCCGAGCCACTATCCATTACTCCACCGTGCCTCCTCTCGATAGGAAACCACCGAACCCAATTACAATATAATTTCTGTCTGAATTTCTGGGATGAAGAATTATTTACACTATTTAAATTCAGTCTATTGTCCTCATCATTGTTGTTGTTGTTATAAAGAAAAAAAAGAAAGACAAGTGACAGCAAGTCTGCAACAGCAGTTAAATATGACAGGTGGCTCAACAGCACTAATTAGCAGGTAGGTGAGGTTTAAGGATCTAAGTTCACTACAGAGAATTGTCCTACAGGAAAGGAAAATTTTCCATCAACCAGAAGATGAGCATGGAAGAAAGGGTCTAATGCAAAGTGGATAAAGAGGGCCTTATATGCCTTATATGCCACCTCTATAACATATTTGCTTGTGATATACAAACAAGATCCTATTTCCTGGCAGATCTGTGGTCATATACTTGACAGAGACGGTGAAAATGAAGAGTGCTGTTTAGGTTGATGCCTGAACATGGTTTGGTATGCGCACACTCATAGCAGGACTACTGGGTGACAGGAAGCAGATTCTTCAAACATGTTACACAATGGATGCATTAATTACTGATTACATGCTAGTTTGAGTGCAGGCAAATGAAGAAAGGCAAGACAGCAGCAGAAGGACCACTCAGAGCAGCAGCGGAAAGACCACTCAGAGCAGCAGCGGAAAGACCACTCAGAGCAGCAGCGGAAAGACCACTCAGAGCAGCAGCAGAAAGACCACTCAGAACAGCAGCAGAAAGACCACTCAGAACAGCAGCAGAAAGACCACTCAGAACAGCAGCAGCAGCAGCAGAAAGACCACTCAGAACAGCAGCAGCAGCAGCAGAAAGACCACTCAGAACAGCAGCAGCAGCAGAAAGACCATTCAGAGCAGCAGCAGCAGCAGAAAGACCATTCAGAGCAGCAGCAGCAGCAGCAGAAAGACCACTCAGAACAGCAGCAGGACCAAACAATGTGATACAAAGACACCTCTCCAATGTGAATACAGGTGGCAACAACACCTGCTGCAAATGTAATGCTGCAAATCCAATGGCAATAGATTTTGCTTCAACTAACAAGTTAGACAATAGGAAAGATGTATCAGTTGATATCAAAATGCAGTAGAGATTGCCACACATTTCAAGAAAACTGTTTGGGAGGGAAAAGAAAAAAGGCAGATAACAACATATCAGGATGCTCTCATCAAAGTCTACATCAAGAAGACACACTCTACTTGGCTCTCCTTCACTCTAGCTGCTCTCAGTCAATAATAACACATTTAGAATCTACCTCTGATTATATATCTAGGTAGGTATCAATAAGTGCATAGCTAATGAAAAAAAAATCATAGCATTTATTTTTTATATAAAACGAATTGTTTTTTTTTCACTTGTCAATGCACCTAATTAATCATGAATACTAATCACATAAAATAAATATTTCATCTAATAACTCTTGCTTTGGCTACAAAATTACTGATTCACCTCGTGTGTGTGTGTGTGTGTGTGTGTATGTATATATACATATAAGTATCATTTTTTTTAACTTAGTATAAAATAAATTATAAAACAAATTATAAATTACTTTTTAACTTATAAAAATAATGAATGAGAAAATCTGCAGTCAATTGCTGAAACCTCCCGACTAGTGGACCAAATGAAAAGAAAAAGCTTTCAGACACTCCGGAGTTAAGGCACTAAATATAATATCAATCAGATAAGTTTATGTCCTTTTTGTTCGCACTTTCTATAGGATTTATTCTTTGCATATGCAATCTGAAAATGGTATTCTCAGCATCCTTCTGTAGGACCAAATTTGTTGCCTTCAGTCTTCTCATCTGTCAGGAAATTGTACAGCTCAGCACTCTTTTCTTTTTCCTGGAATTTTCCTGTTTCTTAATGCTCTGCTTAACTTTTACAATACCTCTTTTGCTATACCAAAACGCATGTTCGGATTTCAACACCTCATTTTCCTTCATCTATTAAAACACTTCCTAGATATTTAAACTGCTGTATTTGTTTGATTTTTGACAAAAGTTGTAGGTTGCGTCTCAGGCCTTTTCTCTTTTGCCAAAAACCAGACATCGTCTTGTTGCAATCAATTATTAGTCCTTTCTTTTTTGCTTTCTTCCAGAATTACTTTGCTTAAACAGTTTGGAATGAAATACATTTTTTGTTATTCTTATATATATATATATATATATATATATATATATATATATGAGAGAGAGAGATAATATTAGTGGTCTATATATATATATATATATATGTGTGTGTGTGTGTGTGTGTGTGTGTATATATATATATATATATATATATATATATATGAGAGAGAGATAATATTAGTGGTCTATATATATATATATATATATAGAGAGAGAGAGAGAGAGAGAGAATATTAGTGGTCAGTGTATATATATATATATATATATATATATATATATTTCCAAGACGATAAAATCAGGTAGAGCTTCATGCACAAGACCGAGCAAGAATATAATATAAAAGGCTCAAACACTAATATTCCATAGTTATAATTTATTACACTGGAATCATAATCCTGATCCAATTCATCAGAACTACAAATATATATAGTGTATTGGGCAGATTATTATTCAAATATATATTGTTAACGAATAATGAATGTCTATTATGTTTGATCAGGAGCCGTTCTAAGTTTTGTATAATGGCTTTAATTTCAGGTAAAAATAAAGACAAAAACATGTTGGACAGTTTTTGTCTTTATTTTTGCCTAAAATTAAAGCCACTATACAAAGCTTAGAACGGCTCCTGATCAAACATAAGACATTCGTTGTCTGTTATATTTAACAATATATATTTGAATGAATAAATGTGTGTATGTATATATATATATATATATATATATATATATATATATAATTAGAAAAAGGAGCCACATATGCTTCATATACTTTATAAAATAAAATAGATAAGTTGATCAATAAAACAAAGTCAAATGAAAGGGTAATGATGAAATACCTATATGTATGTGTGTGTGTATGTGTGTGTGTATGTAATAAAATAGGGAGAGAATGCTGGTAGAAGTAATGGAAATTAAATTTATACAAATATACTTTTGTTCCTCTGACTACTCTCTCTTGATATTGCTACAGCAGATGTTTGGATGAGTTACACTCCTTAGCTTCACTAGTTGGGACCCTTTACAGCTCAGAGCCACCCTGCCATGTTCAGAGTGGCAAACCATCCCCATTCCCTTTGTCTTTCTTTGATAAAAAGCAAGATTCACGCAGACAAGCTTCTTAAACCCAGAACCGTTCCATCTGCAAGAGAATGCTTCCCTGCCAAACCAATGCCTGTCTTACATATCCTCATAATATTTACTTCCCCCTTCCCTTAACATTTCACTCAGTAACCTTCTACCTTGAGTGGCTCTTGGGCCTTGTATTGGATGAACTAAGTAAAAATATATATATATATATATATAGAAAAGGAAGTAAATGCTGTGATAAAGAATCTGTACAAAAACATGCACATGACTTGATACCCTGATTGGAAATCAGTGGCAGTCACGTATGTGATTTTAATCAGGTAAAATGCAAAAATAAAAAAAAACTGAGCTTGTTACAATTCTGACAAAATAACAAACACCCCTGGAGAAGGAAAACATAATTGTGGATAATGTGTCAAGGACATACTGTTCTGCTGGTCATCAGTACACGTTAAATTGCCCTACTGTTTGCTATCACTTGAACGCTATACTTTGCTAGAACTTTTGTCATATTCTCAAGAGAGAATATAACAAGTGTTTGCATCCTGTGTCTGCCTCCCCCTCCTCATTCTGCTGAGTGCAAATCCCAATTTAAATTGATTTGGCATCCCATTTGCTTAAAGCAGCTGTATCATTTGAGAGGCAGCATTGACTTTAAAGATCCTTTTTCATCAGCTTCAAATAATCAATACCTACTATAATAGATAAGTTTTCTCGCTTTCCTTTTGCTTGTTTAGATATATTTCAAATAGTAACCCAATACTTCAGCCAGTTATTTGTTATCTTTGGCCTCGCCCATATTCGTACATATGGATGGAGGTACTCCATTCGTTTCATCATTTCTTCTTTGTAGAGCCATGGAATGTCCACTAGGTGTGTCACCCCTTATAATTGCCAGGGCAACAGGTAGTGTGAATGCCAGGGTGCAATTATATGGCATGCTTTTGTAATCAAACCATAATGTTTGACTGTAACTCATTAGAAACTTGTCCTAAGGATGCATTGCATCCAATATTTATTCTGCTGTTAACACTGCTTGGATCCCCAATGCTGATTGACAAGTGAATGCTCTGTCCCAATTTATTTATCCTCACCTGGAGCTTTTGATTTTGAGCTACCACATCAGGCAATTACATTATGACCCAATTGATGAAAAACTTAAACACCTTCAGATAAATCTTCTTCATACCAGCCTCTACTTTTTTTTAATGACAAAAAGACAACATTGTCAATTTCAGATTTAACCCCAGTACATCATTTATAGAATTCAGGACTCGGTCTTAACTGGATAGTCAGGATGAGATTTCCAACCAAAGTACAGTGCAAAAAGAACATAAATCTATTGCTTCTGTGGACAAGTCATTGATTGTATTGTTTTTTTATGGATTATCAACCTTTTGTACATTAAGAATGTCATTCAATCTTCACATGCATTGTTTTGATAACTATCTCCATTACATCAATCTAAGAATGCGCTCAAAGGACTTAATATTATAAACTTAGGGTTTTTAATGATATTTTGTGGTCCTTGACTTTACTCATTTGCAGTTATTAATTTGAAGTTTTGTAATTGAAATTAAAGGCATATATAAGTTAAACTTATTTAAATATTAATTATCAAAAATTTAATCAATTATTTTCAACAACTGCGTCCCAATAAAAAGGAAATTTTTCAATTTCATTTTTTTTTTCCATAAATCAGTTTTTTTTTCCCTGAAAAATGTTTGAAGACAGTTTTCAACATTTTTTCTTGATTTTCTGCCATTGATCAAAGTGAATGAAAAATCTGTCGTTGCTAAATTTGGCAAATTGGAAGAATGTGAAATAATCTTCCATCTTGATTTTATTTTTTTATTTTTTTTTTTTGAGTGTTTTGCAGAGTATTACCTTTAATATGACACTGAAGAAGAACAATTTCTTTTTACCAAAGGAGGACATTTCAGACATGATATTTGTTACTCAGTCAGGTTGCCATTAATAAATATCTACAGTTATGCTCCTTCCATGTCCCACAAGATCAGAATGGATGACACCTTTCATATTCTATCAAACACAAAGTAAGGATTTCTGTGGACAAAGTCCTAGTTTTAATGTGAGCATTGGTTTCTCATTTTTTGGTAACTATTGTTTTTCTTGTTTTCATCACCTGTAACAATGTGGAAGCTTTGTATTCTTCTTTAAAAGACTGCTACAGATGGTGCAATATTGTGTTTAGTTCTCAAGTAAAAGCTCATGCAGAACCTTAAGTCTCACTTTGCAATTTCTTCCCAATCAAACACTAAAATGCACTATAAATGACTGATAAAAGAGATGATAATCTAATTCTATATAAAATTTCCTACTATTCAACCTTTGGCTCTGCTTTCGTTTGAGGATTCATAATTTATAACAGTCAAATTTCTAACAATCTGATTTCTCACATATCTTTAGGAGATAAAAGGAAGGAATTTAATTCCACTCAAATATTTGAGTTTCATAGGAATTTTGTCTCCAGTCCATCTTTGAGTCAACTTATGGGTCAGTGTTTCAAGATTCATGTCTCCAGTTTACCTTTGAATTGGAAAACATAAAAATTTTATAAATGATTTTAGATAGTCATAAAAGTAGTCCTTTGAAGATTTGACCACCCATGTGGCTTTGGGGTGGTCCCAAATCTTCCAGAAGGCAAGTGGATGGTGGGGGTGGGACACCAGGATTATCCATATAAGCAGAGAGAGGCAGGAAGTTGAAAAAAGTGGGTCCAGCCATGAAAGAAGTAGGTAGGTGACCAGAGGAGCTGGATCTACCCAGCATAGTGAGGAATCAGGACTTGCCGAGCCCAGAGGCTAGTGAAGTTGGGAAGATAGCAGCCCACATCTTGAAGCTGAAGGAAGGATTCCATGTTTAAGAGAGAAATCGTATTGTTGCTACTTCCCAACATGAGAGTCTTGAAAAACAATTGTCTTCATTTATCTTTTTGAAGACAAACCTGTGCATATAGTGAGTTGGGTGTATATGCAAATACACTCAACCTTGCATGTCATCACAGGTGTAGTGAGTGGCAAACGATTGGAGAATGTCGCCATGAATGGCGTTACAAATAAGTAATTACTTTCCAAACACCCTAATAATTATAATTGAATAAATTCAAAGCAATGCCTGAAAAAGAAATAAAGACATGACAACAATTTTCAATACAGTGTAAGTAATTTTGATAATATTTATAAAAACATGAAAATAAATCCAGTTGACTGTTAAATCTGATGATTATGTTACTTTGCCAATTTCTTGTGTTAAGTTGATAGACATTGTTTCTTAATGAAAGTCTACATAAATTTGTTGTATGTTGCTAGGTTTTGCCTTAAAAGCAAAGAAATAAGATCAGGTCCGACGACAAAGATGAAAACAATTTTACTTAAAATCTGTCTCGGTTGTAAAAAATGAAAAACTTAATGAAAAAAAATATTAAGTAAACAAAGAAATGTTTACAGTTAAATGTAGTCATCTGACATCAAAATGCAACACCCATTTTTGAAAATGAGCAAAAGTTTTGTGTAACTAAATTAAAACAAAAAGTAGTTTTTCAAAAGGTCAACAATTGCCAAAAGCAAATGTAATACAAGCTGACCTCTGTTCCTCCTTCATAAGGTCATTTGTAATCAAATTGCAAAGTCAAACGAAAACTGAAATCTATGCAAGAAGAATAACAAACACTTTAGGTTTTATTTCATTATTAGTAAGGTCATCTAGTATTGGTAGGAGAAAATACTTAAGAGGAGTTAGAGAAAAAAAAAAATTAATCTCATGAATAATTCTTTTTATCAACATACTGTGCCTTTTTTTTTCTAAATCTGACGTTGCAGTATGAAATTTAAAAATAAAATAATGAATATGATGTAGTTCTGAAAGAAGACTTGAACCCTGTTTTAAAGATTCATATATTTCGAGCAATGGCTCTTGATAAATTAATTCATTTTCTACAGCTTATCACGACTTTGCAGATTATTTAAAGCCAGAAAATATTTTTACATTGTAAGAATTTTTTTTTTTTTTTGAGATAATAATGATTTTAGTGATAAAAGTCTTAATTAACCCATAGCGGGGGGAAGAGGAGCTAGATTCACACCTTTCCAAAGGGTAAAGTGAAGATAATGAACCCAACTGGAATTGGAACTCACTTCTTCAATTAACAATCCTGAGCCATTATCCATTACCCCACCACACATCCAAGCTTATAGAACATGGTATACTCAAGCAGTCAACAATCTAGGTACTGACCAGATTTGACATTACTTAACTTTGATACAGGAACCGGTGTTTTAACATGATATGGTTGTAAGCCCACCACCCCCACATTGGTTCCGATTTTACTTGTAACTCAATAAATATTAATTCTAGCAGCAGTTTTTCCATAATTCATAACCGTAAAATACTTAAATAATTTCCAAACATCCTAATGTTTATAATAAAATTATATGAAATATAATCAAATAAATAAACAGCTGACATGAAGTGGAAAGACTATTTTGAATCCATTGCTAGGTCAGCTGTTAAGTTGGTTCACCGAGTCATGCATGACACTTTTTCTCTCCTGAATCTATCTTACACCACTACCATTCGTCCATGCTTAGAATATTGTTGCCATATATGGTCTGGTGCCCCTGCTATTTACTTTGAGATCTTTGATAAGATCCAAAGAAGAATCAGCAATATTATTGGTCCTGATCTGGCAACTTGGCTTCAGTCACTTTGCCACTGCCATAAGGTTGTCTCTCTGTGTCTTTTCTATAAATACTTTCATGGTAATTGTTTGGATGAGCTCTTCGCCATGGTACCTAGACATTTTGAATTTAAGTGCTATACTAGACTGGTGTTGAGATGGCTAGAAGTATGTTCTATGGAAACGGTTTCTTTTCTCACACTTCTCAATTATGGAACTCTCTCCCGGCTACATGCTTTCTAGTCAATTTTAATCAGCAAAAATTTAAATGCAATATTAATTGCTATCCACTGTCCTCCTGATTACTCTTTCCTCTTCCCACTCATTATTAATGGTTTTGTTCCTAATTCTTCCATGCCATGTAACTTCTTGTGTCTTAGTGGCTTTACTGCCTTGTATGGGGTGATACTGATTAAAACAAATCAATTAGATCAGCTTCATGTCTCACACTTCTCGCCTGTGGAACTCCCTCCCCATTTCTTGTTTTCCTGATAGCTATAATCTCCAACTATTCAAATGTAACATCAATTGATGTCTCCAGATGCCCTGATCTATCCCCTAACCTTCTCTTCATCCTTTCCTCTATCACTCCTATTTGCTCTCGCTCCGACAATCTGTAACCCCTTGCGTGCTAGTAGCTTCCCGCCTTTCTTGGAGTGGAATGCTTTTTTTAAAAAAAAAAAAAAAAAGCTTGAACAATTTTTTAAAATTTATGCCATAAAATAATATTAATGATATTTTAATTATTTTATTGATATTCAATATGGCAACTTCTTAAAAGACCATCTGTATGCAAAAACATGATTTTAACTTCTAAGTTTTTAAACACCAAACATTATGTTGACAAAACAAAGATTTTTTAAATTTTAAAACTAAAACATATTCTGTTCTTGAAAATGACCAGTAATGGTTAAAAGGACACAAACATATATACTGACAATTTTTACACACCTTAGACTGAAATGGCTATATAAAAAGAAGAGAAAGTACTTAAGAAAAAATCCAAACCAATGTGTGTAGGCTTAAATAAAACCTGGTAAATGTAAGTCTGCACAAATATAAGATGGATTTTAATTTCTGTGTCAGGAAATATAGGGATATTTTAATGCATGAGTGTCAGAAGATTGGAGACGTCAAAGTCAAAAAGTACAAACATCTAAATATGATGGAAGTGTTTTAACAGATGACAGAAAAAAATACGGCATTGAAATGTGAATATACATTGGAACAGTAAATCATTAAGAAAGAGATTTTGTTAGAAACAAAGAAAAGCGTAATGGATTACTATGTGATAGCAGTGAATGTTGAACAATTTCCTCACTGAGGAAGAGAAGACTGGAGACAATAAATTTGGTTCTACAGAAGGATGATGAGAATACTATGGACAGAATGTGTAAGCAACAAAGAAATCTTAAGGAAGATGGAAAAAAAAGGACAGATACTCAGAATCAGGAAGAAAGAGCTGAAATTTCTTGGACACATTACAAAGAAGGAAAATTTGACACTCCACATGATATATTTAAGGTAAAAGATTGATTCATTTTCTTATCAACCCTTTGCAGGTTATTTAAAGCCAGAAAATATTTAGATCACAGCTTGGGAGTAAAGAGAATTAAACAACGTGTAAAATAGAAGTAATGTTTTAAAAACAAACAAATAGAAATTATAATGTGTCTAAAATAACTCTTAGAATGTTCAAAACCTACCAAACTGCTTTATGACAATATCACTAACGTAAATGAAATGTGGGGTAAAATGGCTAATTAGTAAATAAAATTTAATATTGGATTTCAAGACAAATTGTTTTACTAATCTTCCTCCAATTAACTATTTGTCTATAGATCTGAGATGAGGTATAATGTACACTATTTACATTATTCAGACTATTGTCCTCATCTTTATCACAACGTTTCGGCCGTTGTATGCTCCGGCCTTCTTCAGGTGGTTGGAATGTCGAACTGAACCCTTTATAGACTGTTCTAGTTCCACGTGTCATGTCTAATGGATGTCAGTTATCTCCTGTTAATTCCCCTCTGAAACCAGGTATTGAACTCACACTCTTTGGGTCCTGTCACTGGATCTAACTAATGCCTTTATCCACTGTGCCATGTGTCTTTGAGGACATCTGTGTATGAATTTCTGGGTATTATAACCCTAATGTCTTCAACCATTTTTTACCAGTGCTCATATTGCAATGTTTGCTGTTATTATTGCATTTTTTTTTTTTTTACCAGAGCTCACATTGCAATTTTTGTTGTTATTATCGCTTTTCTCTGACACTCTACATTACTGGTTCTCATATTGTATGATTCCTTAAATTTACAAATTTTCCAATGATGTTCAATGATGGAGGGTTCAGTTCGACATTCCAACCACGTGAAGAAGGCCGGAGTGTACAACAGCCGAAACATTATGATAAACATGGTGACAAAGATGAGGAAAATAGTCCAAATAATGTAAATAGTGTAAGTAAATATTTGTTGTTTAGCTACTTTCACTGGTTTCCAAATTGTATGAATTTAAGCGTGCTACTAGGTTGGCATCTCGGTCTCACCCTTTCACTGTTGAAATGGTTAAATGTAGCCGCCTCTTCTACTCCAACAGCTTCTTACCTTGTACTTCTCGACAGTGAAACTACCTTCCTTTTACTTACTTCCCTGATAGCTATAATCTTCAAATATTCAAATGTAATGTCAATCGACATCTTCTGATGCCTTGATCCTGATCCCCGTCCTTCTCTTTATCTTTTCTTCAAACACTCCTTTTTACTCTTGCTCTCACTCTCTGTGACCCCTTGCATGCTAGTGGCACTCCCGCCTTGTTTGGGGCTATATGCTTAAAAAAACCAAAAAAAACTGATAAGTAAAAATTTACTTATAGGTGACAACTAAGTGGAGGGATATTTTGAAAATTTAAATCATTTTCCGTCTCCCTCTTTTTTTTTTTAATACATACTTTGAGAAAAATTCCACCCCAGCTCAAATATTAAGAACCTCCCCCCACATACACCACCATCAGCTTGTATTAGCTACCCAAGAGTTCAGATTATCGGCCCAGTTACTTTCAAACAATTATCTCCATAGAAATCTTAAGTCAGGTGAGAAGGAGATTCTTATCTGATACGGGTTTTCTAGCCGCAAGAGAAAAAAATGTTTGTTAATAACATGTTTATAAGTCATAGTTTACACTGGATTGTTTTGGCCTTATCAGAATTCACCAACGAGAAACTAACATATTGTAGAGGAGAAGGTCACCAATCTAGGAGCATTCAGATGATATTTGATAAGAGACAAATAATGAAAAAGAAAAAAAGAAAATCAATGTGACACTCTTCCCACTCGAAAAGCATAGCAAAATCTCTATATTGTGAAACCGATAAACATATTAACTGAATTTTTCTCTTAACGCAAATTGGACAATTAAAAATCATAGAATGCTGTTTAGGGTATAACAATTTGGGTTAAAAGAGGATCAGCTTTCAGAAAAATAGAAAAACAAAAATTAATTAAATCTTCTTTTTCCATGTCTTGACATCTGTGGCAAAAGAATTGAGAAAAGGGGATGAAAATTAAAAAGTGTGTCATTATCATTTTTGGAACGAGTCAGTAAAATCTCGTTTTTCTTTTACTTTTAGCCAATTATGAACAGAGAAGATTGAGAATTTTATAAAGAGAAAACACAAGCTGAAATCATGATTGGAAAGAGAGGAGGGAGAAAAAAATGGGACCAAGGGGTCGAGTAATAACTGATTTGCTAATTGTTGCTGTAGTGATGAGATTAAAAAAAAACATTCACATTTTGCAAGCATTTTTTTGTTTTCTGCTTTAAACAGCCAGTTAAGAAGAGATCCTCTTTTTCGCATTTTTTTTACAGTACACCTGAGGAAAGTCAAATAGTCGATCAGCCAAAATGTGTTGATAAGATCAAAGACATGAAGAAAATTGTCTCCAAAACAGTTGGGAAGTTTATCTTCATTGAAATTTTGTCATTCTACAGAGAAGCAACAAGACGAAATATAAACAAAAAAAAAAACAAAAAAATCTATTTGAACTAAAATTCTTTAACAAAGCATTTCTTCCTCTCTCTCTCAGAAAGAAATAGCTTCTATATTAAATGCACTTTGTGCGTGTGGAGGGGGGGAGTAGCAATACTTCTTTAATACATGTTTTGTTGAACAAGACTGATAAATGTATTTGTCAGTTTTTTATTTTTTATTGTTTTTATTGTACAAGTGCTTTCTTTTCTTGACTTAATGAATGTAGAAATTGTACAAATGTTTATTGGTTCTAAGAACTTTCGGTTAAACTGTTAACCATTATCAAGGATTATTGTGTGTGTGTGTGTTAGAGTTGGTCAGTTTGGCAATTTAGGTTTCAGTATCGGTTTTTCTGTTTTTTTTTTCCCTTCATACCAGTTTTCGATTCGATTTTTAATTTAATATTTTTGCTTTCTAAGAAAGCCATTCATTTTCTTGGGAAATGATAGCATTTCCAGTCAATATCTGATTTCGTTTAAGATTGATAAATTAATTTGCAACTTAGTCCATTCAACTCAGAATTTCTCATGTATTTCTTATGCAATCTTTAAAATATTCATACGACTGGGAAGAAAAGAAAATGATCTTTCTAAATATGTAATTTGTATGTGCTTTCATTCATTGAGTTATTTTTTTTTTTTTTACAGCGAGTTAAAATGGTATTTTGCTTTGAACAGCCAAAAATGCAAAATATAATTTTTTTTCAAGACTAAATCTTACACATTACTTCATTTTGCAAAATCAAAGTGACCAATCTTTATCACTATTCTTACAATTGTTCACTCAATTAGAAGACACCTTAAACTACAACCAGGAAGATGTTCATTTCTTCTCTGACCTGTGGAAGCAAATTCCTTCAAAAATTATAAAGTAAACAAAAAAAAAGAAGAGCAACTGATAGCGATTTTCCATGAATAGCTTAGATGTGGCACAAAGCTGAAAGTATGGGGCACCCAGTGAGGACCGGACTCACTACTCAGTCGTAATTGTTCTAGCGAGACAAGCTTGCTAACCATTCCACCACCTCGAGGTGCCCATAGAGCAACTGATAGTAATAAATAAATGTGTGGTAAAAGAACTTTCAAATTATTGAAACTTACTGACAGACACTTGAAATCAATGAGTTACTTTTTTCTTCTAAATAAGTTTGTTTTTCTCTAACAAATACACCTAAAATTATATATTAAAAGTAAATAAAAGCTTTTAATTGCATTTTTAGAATAAAATTTCATTTTAGATTTCCAAATCTGACAGTATCACCTGTTCTTTTTTAGATACACATTTTAAAACTGAAATTAAAAACTATTTTAATAATTTTCATTAGTATAATCTTAAGTGTATTTGCCAGATAAAACCATAAAGATATTTGTAAAAATAAAATGAATTTATTTTCCATGTTTAAAAGAATTTGATAGGCAGAACAGTAACAAACACCCATCAAACACCAGTGGCTAAAAAAAGAATAATTTTTACTTTGGGTTTAAAAAATGACTTGCAGTTTTGTAAATATACACATTTTAAAACTGAGATTAAAACTTACTTTATTTTTTTAATATCTAATTTTAGGTGTATTCGCTAGATATACATATATATTATTTGTAGAAAACAATTTTACTACACGAGAGATGTGCATATCTGGAAATATATACATTTTAAAAGTGAAATTAAAAACTATTTAAATTATTCTTAATATCTAATTTAGGTGCATTCACTGGATAAAAAACAAATTTATTTATAAAAAAAAAACTTAATTCATTTTTCATGTTTATGATGACTTTATTTCATGATTGGTGTACACTGACTTATTAGAAAACAATTACAGTGTAACCCGGATATAAGAGAGTTGCCGGGACCGGAGAATAAGTATCTTATATCCGGGTTTCTCTTATATCCGGGTTTGGTCTATTATATATACATTAACACAGGCTCTAATTTGGGACCAGAGAAAATCTCTCTTATATCCGGGTTTATCTTATAGCCGGGTTACACTGTATTACCCTAACAAAAAAAAAAAAAAAAACTTTATAAAATTTAACACTAAAACGAAACTGGCAACTATTTTTTTTATTTTTTACTTGCTATTTTGTTGTTAACTTAATTTTACCACAATTTCTTTTTTTTTTAACTGAAACAAATAGATTTCAGACGTCATGCCATATTTACTTTTTTTTCTGTTTGTGTCGTATTTCCTTTTTTTCTTCTTCATTTCTTTTGTAAACAAATAGATTTCACATTTATTTCTTAAAATTAAATGTTTTTAAATATTTTTGTTCAATCTTTTTCTCTTGCAATGGTCATATAAATGTTGATAAAATTTAATTTTATTAACATCCAAAAGTCTTTCTCAATAGTGTTTCTTTGGATATGCTCACTCAGTAGTGACAGCAGTAAACCAAACGATTTCGGTTTTGTAAAAAATTTTGATGCGGTTTCACGGTGTGAGGATGAAACCGAAAAAAAGTTGTTTCTTTCGTTAAAATCTGCCTATCTCTAGTGTTTGTAGACACACACACACACACCAGTATGGACAGACATCCAACTGCTTCAAGCCAGGATTGAAACTCAACCAATTTTGCACCAGTCAGAGACTCTACCCCTAAGCTATTGGTGCATGGCAAAGAAAGGGAATCTTTTAGTGTATTATATACATGATGTATATAAACACCAAATCAGCAGCCCAAGTGCTCAATTTATAATTGAAGAGCAATGCATTATAAGCAGGAGCAGTCATTGTTTTTAAAATTTCATTTTCCCCATAATGTTCAATTGGCGAACGAGAGCAAATGCAACTTAATTCAACAGTAGGATAACACCTTATCATTTTAAGTGTATTTTATTGTTAAATTTGTCAAGTTTCAGATTAAGTCCTCAATACATTGAGGAAAAAAAAATCACCTTTTAGAAGGCTGAAGAAAATGAAGAGGTTTGTCATAAAAAGAGTTACGGTTAGTTACAAAAGTTTAGATTATGAAGGGAAATAATTTTAAAATTTGCATAAATTATCATTTAATTCAAGAAAATATTAATTTCTCAATAAAATAGAATTTATAAATGTATAAAGTGTAAAGCAACATTTTATATATATATATATATATATATATATATATATATATATATATATTCATGGAAGATTTAAGTTTAAAGATAGTAAAATCGACCTTGCTAACCGGACGCTTCTCTGTGGCCGAATGGTTAAGGCACGTCACGTGAAATGACGGTTCCGTATAGGATACAGGTTCGATTCCTGTCGGAGAACAAATATTTTCTATGAAAATTTCTCGGACATTCAGGCCGGTAAATGTTATTTAATACTGTTTATTATAAACAGAGCATTTACTTAAATACTTGTATCTATAAAAAGAACGTTAAACATATCAAAAATGTCTTTAAATAAATTGTCGGACTCTGTCCAATTCAAAATATATATATATATATATATATATATATATGTATGTATATATATATAGATATATATGTGAGTGAGAGAGAGTGAGAGAGAAATGCTTCAATCCCTCCCTTTTTAGTTTAGTATTATCTGTGCATCTGTTAAAAGCCTACTGAATCTGTTTCATTATGAATCCAAGGCAAGACTCTTTGTTATATATATATATATATATATATATATATATATGTGTGTGTGTGTGTGTGTGTGTGTGTGTGTGTGTGTGTGTGTGTAAATAAAAAGAAAGAACAGTAAGATATATAATCCGGTGTTCTTATTGATATTTTTTTATTTTTACAAAACAGTGCTCAATGTAAATTTACAGAGCATAAATATTATAAATTAACTGATTTAAAATGTTTTTTTTCGCTACAAAGTAATAACCATGTTTCAAAAATGGAAGCTAAACACTTCAAATTTAATTTTGTAATTAAATTAAAAGCATTAGTTCCATTTCATCTTCAAGCAAATATTGGAATAACTTATTTTAAATTTAATGAGTTTTAAACACACAAATAAAATGGAAATTAATAAGAAAAGCTAGAATATGTAGGTCATTAAATGACCCATGTCCTTTGTACTTACATGAGAAACTATATATTACTGAGATAATAGATATTAGTTATCTGTTATACATAACAATATATGGTTTAAAATGTGTGTGTGTGTGTCTGTGCTGATATATATATGTATGTGCGTGGACATTTAGTTCCACACCAAATGACAAACTGTTTCATACTTGAACGCACACATAAAACAAGCCTGAAGATACCGTTGAAGCATGAAACAGACTGTTGATACTTTGTCTTGACCTCATTGCCCACTTTTCCCTCTAAGTGTAGCTTACCTAAAAACTATATATATATATATATAGAGAGAGAGAGAGAGAGAGATGAGAGAGAGAATGATTCCTGGAAAATGGGCCAATATGACATTATAGTAGAAGGAAACAAATGTCTGTAAAATGTCGATTTTATAATCTTGTTAATTAAAAAATTTTGTTCTGCCATTATTCAAAATTCATTTTCAGTAATGCCCATGAATATGTAGCAGAAGATTACTTACAGTAGTTTTGAAAATATACACATACTAATTATGAAAGAAAAAAAATGTTTCTTTAGAAACTTGCTATGAAAAATAGAAAATATATTTTTTCTTTTCTTTTTTTTCTTTTGGTTAAAAGCACAAATGTTTTTTTTGCCCAGCCATTAATTATAAAAAGAGCAATTATAGCCAGCTACAAAAAGTAATTGCTCCTTTAAAAGATATTTCCACATCAGAGAAAAGAAATTGGTTCCCTTTTCATGTGCAAAGAACAAAAAAAAAAAAAGCCCTTCCCTAAGTCTAGTAGGTATAAATATCAAATATGAAAACTCAACATGAAACTAGTAGAGCATATAGCAAAGAAACGTTTCACATTTATATCTATTCTTTCACAACTGTCTAAATAATTTCAGCTGAATGTTACTTGCTTTCACAAATCAAAGTTTTAAATTTGTTCTCAAATTCTGAGAAACCATTTTGATTTATTGTTGTAAGCAACAAGAACAGATTGCACAATGACAAAAAAACAAACTTTGCATGCCAGAGCAAAATAAAAATGTCCTTTTGTATTACTTTGTCTTTCTTTCTTGGCACCGTTTACTTTAATGGGTGCAAAATTTATTTCTGCTTTTAGTCACTTGAAGGTTGGTCAAGTTTATTTTGAATGGACACTTTTTGTAAATAAAAGCTATTTCATTCAAAATAATGATTTATTAACCAAATCCTCTTCAAAACTTTTAAATTTATGTATAACAGAAAGTAATAAAGAAACTAAATGAGTGCAATGGCTGGAGGTGGGGTGGCAGAAGGAAAAAGTGAGGATGATAGGTAGGAAGGGGGTGGCAGAAGGAAAAAGTGAGGATGATAGGTAGGAAGGGGGTGGCAGAAGGAAAAAGTGAGGATGATAGGTAGGAAGGGGGTGGCAGAAGGAAAAAGTGAGGATGATAGGTAGGAAGGGGGTGGCAGAAGGAAAAAGTGAGGATGATAGGTAGGAAGGGGGTGTAGAAAGATAAAGTGAGGATGATAGGTAGGAAGGGGGTGTAGAAAGATAAAGTGAGGATGATAGGTAGGAAGGGGGTGTAGAAAGAAAAAGTAAGGATGATAGGTAGGAAGGGGGTGTAGAAAGAAAAAGTAAGGATGATAGGTAGGAAGGGTGTGTAGAAAGACAACGTGAGGATGATAGGTAGGAAGGGGGTGTAGAAAGACAACGTGAGGATGATAGGTAGGAAGGGGGTGTAGAAAGAAACAGTGAGGACAGTAAGTGTGAGTGGGACAGAGGAAAAAAAAGAAGGGTAGATGGGAGCATAGAGAAAAAAAATAAGGAGAGCAGAAGGAGGTTGACAAAGAAAGTGAGGAGGGGAGAGGTAGGAAACGAAGTGAGGAAGAGAGAGGGGGGGATGAAATAAGGATAAAGAAGGAAATCACATATCTCATGATTAATTTGGGGATTTTCAGGAACTTACTGTAGATAGATTATTTTCACAAGGCTGAAGTAAGAAATTTTTTAAAACAAACCAATTCATTTTAACCTGTTCATGAAAAATTTGAAGACTATTTTGAGGTGTTATCAATGCTGACTCTTGAGGCCCTAGCTAACATTGAACCCACCATCCTTGGCTAACAAATTTCTGAAAATATGAGACTCGTACTCATTTATTTACATGCTTAATGGATGTGTTTTAAACAGTGGCAGTAGCAGGCTTGTCTCCTTTCCTGTCAAAGTGGATTTAACCTTTAAGCATTATTTAAGTTTATTGAAATATTGCCTCAGGGTAAAATTTTCCTAGTTGTCTGATAAAATACTGTCACTCAGTTTATTGATCAAGATCCTGTTTTATTATGAGGTTTATTCAATATTAATAAAAAGCAGTAGACATTGGCAGAAATTTCGGGTTAACAATCTTCCCTTTTTAGTGTAATAAGGTTGGTGCAGCCATAGGGTTGGAATCTCTTATTACAGTACCATGAATTGTCCAAAAGTAAAAAAAAATATTGCAGAGGAAAACAAATACTACACATTGATCCCTGTCAGTATTTACCCCCCTTCCTATAGTGGTAGGATATGACACAAGATCTGTGAAATATAAAGTGTGTCCAAAAAGCCTAGAACCCCAGGATCACTACTTCACTGGTATCAATATTCACCTTATTTAGTTCACTGAGAAAGATGTTACTGTAGGGCCAGAATCCCTGGGACCAGGCTTCCCTCATAACTTTAAAAGGAAGAAAACAGATACTACAACTTGATCCCAGTCTGAAGCCTGGGTAAAGGAGGTCTTTACCAATTGACAAGTCAAGGTAAATGTTGGTTATTTAATCTTAGATGTTCCAGTAGAAGACCAAAGAAAAGAAGCAATCTCACCCATCAGAAGAATATAGAAGCCAGTACTCACCTACAGAAGAAAAAGAAAGAATCGTTAGAATTGAGGACAACTTATTCTATTTAAATTAAATTATTTAACAATTATTTCATCATGTTTTTTTTTTGTAGAACATATCTCTTTAAAAAAAAAAATTAAACATTGACCAAAATTTTTCAACAGCAACCAACACACAAAAACAAAAAAAAACAAAAACAAAAAAAAACAAAAAACAAAACAAAACAAAAACAAAACAAAACAAAAACAAAACAAAAACAAAACAAAAACAAAACAAAACAAAAACAAAACAAAAACAAAACAAAACAAAAACAAAACAAAAACAAAACAAAACAAAAACAAAACAAAAACAAAACAAAAACAAAACAAAAACAAAAAAAAACACAAAAAAAACAAACAAACAAATAAAACAAAACAAAACAAAAAAAAAAAAATCAAAATAAAACAAAATCTGAAAGCAAATTAAATCCGGAGGTAGAAAATTGAGAGAAATTAAAATGGGTTAGGTTGATTTGTTTTTTTACAGTTTATCAACCCTTTGTGGGTTATTTAAAACACAAATATTTGAGATTGTGAGAATAATAATTTTTTTTTTGTGAGTGGATATTGCAAAAGCAAATTCTGATAACAACACCGATTTTTCCAGATATAAATCCTACAATGTAATGGACAACTGGCAGGAAGAAGATAGATTGAAACCTTTCCCAAGGATATTTCTGTGTAAGTCGATTTAACAAACCCAACTGGAATTCAAAAACTCAGCTCTCTGATTTCTCATCCTGAGCTACTGTCCATGACATCAGCCACCCATTCTTGAGAATTTGAAATGAAGTAACAAATTTATGAAAATGGCAGCCACTATATGACAGTCAAGAAACAGTCTGAGCCTCCCTTATTTCATCATTAAACATCCTTTTTATGTTAAAAGTCTTTTAAGATTTTCTTTTATTGACTTTTACAGAATTGCAGGCAAAAGAGAAATGTAGAGTGAGAAGCCATGGCCAAATGCAAAATAACTGTTCAACAAACAGAATTGACAAAGTTTGCAATAACAAGAAAAGAACAGGGCAAAATTAAAGCAAGCAAACAATAGATGCAAAGCAAATTAACAGTAATAAGTTCAAACTAAGAATTGGAGTTGACACACAAAAGCAAGTTCGGACAAATGAATGTAGAGTAGCGTTTTGACTTCAAGAGAAGACAGACTGGGACTGAGTTGGATGAAACCAAGAACCAGCCTATTTTATTGGCTAGGAAAAAATCCCAGCATGCATTTGTGTGCTTCTGACTATAAAATGGGGAGGGAAAGTGTTTTGCAATTATTCTTATTGGTTTGAAACGAAAAACAGTTTTGGGTTGTACCTGAAAATTAAACAATTTCATAATTAAAATTAAATCTTGAAAAAAAGTTGAAGAAAAGTGTCAGGTATTTATTTTCAAAGGAAGCTTTTATTTGAAGTATTTAAAAAATGCTCTTTTTGCACAAAGACTAAAATCACACCACTGAGAGATTGAGTTGCAAACATCACGAGATAAACAAAAAAAAAAACCCAAAAACGATTGCACAATTCTATGGGATGCTGATGTTTATTATAAAATTTAGCCTTTATTCTTTCTCACTATTTTATTAATAGAAACATGTTTATCTAATTTGGAGAGACACTGTCATCGTGGGTGTATGTTTGGGAACTTTGTTTAAAAAAAAGAAAAAAGAATTAAACAGGCCATTTGAGATTCTGTGAAAATGAAAAGCTGTGTTGATGGAGAAAAAAACAAAAAAAAAACAAAATTGAGAAATTATTTGATCCTATAAAAAAAGTATAAAGTAAAAGTAAAATTAAGAATAATAATAAAGAATAAAGGCAAGAGTGGGAGTGAGTAAGGAAGAGGAGGGAGTAGAGGTGTGAGGAAGGATGGAAAAAGACAAGGATGAAGAAAGGAGAGAGAGAGATCAAAAAACAATATTAATACTACTAAAATTTAATACTAGTGATACTCCTACCAATCATTAAAAAAAAATATAAAATACTTCTTGATACTTATGGAAACACAAAAGTACAAAAAAAAAAAAATCTTCCAATTTCTTCATTAACATTTCATTTACAATCAAATTGATCATTCAGATTTCGGAAGAAAAAAAAGCAAACAAAAAAAAAAAACAGACACGCAAACACATTAGTTTGTGTTTATGTTCAAACTTTATATTAATTTGTGAATTGTCTCTAAAAGGGACTGCCAGAAATAACTGTCATATTACTCTCATTTGTATTGTCCAATGAAAAGGATGACTTTTGCCATTGTAAATTTAAAGTAGTGATCTGTTGAGCCACTCCCAAGAGTATTTAAAACCTTCATCATGCTGTCTGTGACTTCATTAGCTATATAAAAAGTTTATCCTGCCACTGAAAGTGACTGATCTCTGAATTTGTTTCAATTTTATAGATGTGTTGTCATACCCTGCTATGGCAACAGAAAACACCTTTGAGTGAAAGTAACGATAAGCTTTTGCAATTGAATGGCTTTGAAAAAGAAATGGAAGAAATATTAATAAGTACAAAAAGTGCTAAAGCTTAAGAACATCGGTCAGCGAATAATGAGAGAAGGGGGTTGGAAGTCAGAAAAAAAATGGAGACTGCTGGCTTCTGAAGGTGGTTAGACAGCTGAAGGGAAGAAGTCTGCTGGCTGCAACATAAGAAAGTGATATGTCACACAGAAGGGATTGGACATCTCAAGTGACTTTGGTTGGCTGATAGAAAAGAGGTAAAGTGACTTAAATGTCAGATACAAATCTGGCTGTGGATGGGCCAAAGGCTTCCACCCAAGAAAATCACCAGCAGAGCAAAAGGCAGAAAGGTCTCAGCATTCTTAAAAAGTATGCCAACAAAAAAAACAAAGAACACCCTTAGGCCAACCATGAAAGAGAAACTTTAAAAACAAAGAAATTGCAAAAGACTATTAAAACTCCCTGGGATTCTAGATGAAAAAGCACAGTTTTTTTTTGCTTATCTATTAAGAGGGTGCACCTTTTTTTTGCTTATCTATTAAGAGGGTGTACCCTTTCTTTTTGCTTATCTATTAAGAGGGTGCACCCTTTTTTTCTAAAAATTTCTTTTTCCAACAGTTTTCATTTCCCCTTCACAAAGTTGTTCTTTCTTTCTTAATTTAAAAAAAATTGTATTGTGAATCTTTTTTTTTGGAGTCAATTGTTTCAATAATTTTGTTCTTAATGAAGTACATGAAAGGAAATTTCTGTACGAGCCTTTTTTTTGTAAAATTTGTACTTTTGTACATTGTTTTATATCTGTTAAATAAAGGTTTGTACCTTTCAAACTTCACAAAGTATCTTTGTGTTTGTAACTGTATGCACCTTTTTTTTTAATATTTGGGATAAGACAGGTGATATTCTTTTCCCACCTTTCAAAAAATTAGTTATCGCAGTTAATTTTTTATAGAAGAAAAATTGAAAATATTGCTCTTAAAATGATAATCGCTGATTAAAGCTTCAGTACTTGCAATCAGATTTGGAATCCCTTCTCCATTTAACTAAAATCTTTTCACTGTTTCATTGTTGCCTGGCTGTGCTGGCAGAATTTTTTGGGGAAAAAAAAAAACAAGAAATTGACATTTACTGGAAATGAATGATTATAAAGACACTGATGGTAATCTCTGATAGGCAACACCATTTTGGTTTGGATCAGGTACTCTCTCCAAAGAGACACCCCACTCCCCAACACACAATAAAAATATGTCATAAAACAGGCTGCATTGCATATGTGTCTATACTGGTTTGGAAATAGCACCATGTGCTGGTTAGATTAAAACACAAATGCTATGACCGACATCCAAGTGTGTCTTGAAAACATATACATTGACGGCAAATATGGCCACAGAAGTGAAGTGTTCGTTTTCTGAGTTTTGAGCAGAAACACGCAGAGGACAAGAAAAAAAAAAAGAAAAAAAAAAAGAGAAAAAAAAGAAAAAAAAGGAGAAAAAAAAGGAAAAAAAAGAAAAAAGAGAAAAAAGAGAAAAAAAGAAAAAAGAGAAAATATCAAATAAGTCAAAAATTTGTCAACAAGTAAATACTTTAAACAAAACTAACTTTTGTCTATGGAAATTTTAGTTTTCATAGAAGCTAATTGATAAAGAATGTTAGCTCTTAGGTGGTAAAGGTAGATGCTTTGGATACTAAGGCCAAAGGTCAGCTGAAACAAACAGCTTTTCTATATCAAATCTCACATATTTACATAAGTGGCAACCCAGTTATCATCTGACATACCCTGTTGCAACCCAATACCACCAATGAAATCCACCCTTTTACAAGATTTTTCTGTTTCCATTGTAAAGTGTCTTTTGGCAAATAACCAGGTTATCATTTGAAGAGATTCTTAAGGATTTTAACATTTCTAAGATGGTGTTTCTGACAGTCACGAATAATGACTGGGGAAGGGTAGGGTATTTACATTCATTGCCCATCATCATTTCCAGATTCTTAAAATGTAACCTTTTAAGACAATGACAACAACAACAAAATGGACTGAGTGTAATAATAAATGAGGAAAGTTTGATAAGCTAAAGAAAAACTTGCATATTATATTAGAAAATCTTACGTGATTTAGGGGAGAGGGAATGGTGGTCAGGTCTGCTTTTGGAAAGTCTTACTTGACTTGGGCACGGGGGGGGGAGTGTGAAGAGAGAGTAAATGGTGGGTGGTTCTGCTTTTAGAAAATCTTACGTGATTTAGGGGAGGGAGAAGGTGGTCAGGTCTGCTTTTGGAAAGTCTTACTTGACTTGGGCACGGGGGGGGGGTGAAGAGAGAGTAAATGGTGGGTGGTTCTGCTTTTAGAAAATCTTACATGATTTAGGGGAGGGAGAATGGTGGTCAGGTCTGCTTTTGGAAAGTCTTACTTGACTTGGGCACAGCGGGGTGGGGGATGTAGGCCAGGTTTGCAGTTTTCAGTTTTCAGTTTCTTTCTTCAGCAGGGAAGAAACTGGAGAGCATTTCAATGAATAAAAATTAGAATCATTTGCATGGTTGTTTGAATAAGTTAAAACAGTTGTTCAATTTATTATTTTTGTTGCTGTCTCTTGCCTCATAAACCGTAGACTTGGCTGAAGTGATGTGGCAAGATCCAAAATACAAATAACATGTTTGGTTTGCTTAAATAAACCTTGGAATGTAAAATTTATTCTTATACAACATGATTAATAAAAAGATTATTTGCAATGCTAACACATGAAAAAGCATCAATGAGAAAATATTCTGATACCCAAAACGATGTCATCCCTTCAATTGAAAAAGGGGCTTCTGGGTAAACAATATTAGTACCTCTCCTATTGGGTGCCATAAAGAAAACATTTAAAAAATCCAGCTCCCTGCCAAAAAAAAAAAAAAAACAGACCTGGCCCTTGTAAAAAGCTAAGCAACACAAGCAAAAGTCTGTTGGAATTATGAGATCATTCATTGATGTTAGGCAAGAAAAACTGCACAAACTTGGGGAGTAGAAATTTCTGATAAGCATGACAAGCAGTTCAAGAATTAGGTTCTGTTTAGCTTCCAAAATGTCCTCCAACTTTGTCCATTTGTACAGATAAATCCCCCAAGGGGATCTATTACAACAGCTTTTCTTTTCTTTTTTTTTTGCTTCATCATTCTTTGAAGCAATAATGCTTCAATCACAGAGCTACTGATACCCATTGTCGTTTGTGGCCACTTTTGGCATTAAAAACACCTAAGGGAGGGGGAAAAAGAAAATTATTCTTTTTAAAAACCTTTTAGGTTCTTTTTGTTAGGCAGGAAAATTGATATTTGATAACTTGTAATATTTTCTGCCAAAGTAAACAGTATTGGGTTTTGGCAAGTATCAGTTTACTTCGAAGAATACAATTATTTGGCCACAATGAAGATCATTAAATCAGAAATTAAGTCTGGCTCATGCAAAAGCCCCGAGCTCAAAATGAATCTTATCCTCCCTACAATTTATGAGGTTAAAAGATATTTTGATGCATCATAAATTCAATATTTCACTTCCTTTGGTTTGAAACAGCATACACTATACTTGTGATAGTGTCTCGCCTGCCAGCCTATTTTGCGTTGTATACTTCTTGGTTGGTTGTTTAGTATAACATCCTGATTGATTGGCTGGTTCTGGTTCCTACCCCACCTGTTGTCTCTGCCAACCTGGATATATGTATACAGGGATTCTCTTGAACAATCTTTTAGGTGACACTTGGGACAAACAACATGCCTGTCTAATAGATTAGCTCTTCCTTTCAATCAGTGAGAAATTCCTCTCCTACCACCCTTCTTCCCATCTCTACATCATGACACGCAGCTTCAGGACAACATGCTTCTGGTAACAGGTGTCCTGGAACTACCTCAACGGACAGTTTGTTCCCACTAATAGGCAATCTAGAACTACTTTAATAGATTGTACGTTATAGAAGCCTGTAAATTGAAATTGGTAACTTCCAAACAAGTAGAACTTGACTGCAAAAGTATTTACTTATTATCTTCTTTCCTTTTGGTTAAGTGGGTGGCCGCTTTGAAAACAGGCTGCTGGTCACAAAAAATGAAAAATTACTTAAGACAGAGATGAAAATCATTTACCATCGTCTTCTATGTGGGCGTTCTGATCACAGCTGTCATGTCACACGGCAATTAATGAGTTTTGCGATGTCAGTGTCAAGAGAAAACATCACTAGATAAAGTAACAGACATGGATCATGATTTCTATTAAAAAAAATACCAAGTAAAACAGGCTATTTCATTGAGAAAAACAATTTCAAATGGTTTGTTGCAAGGAAGCAACTATTTTCTTCAATATCATGATTGTTGAAATAAAGATTAAAAAAGACGTTCTAATACTAATTTTTAAATTCTTCTTATATGCCAATGATTCAAGGAAAATGACCCTCAAATTTTCAAGGAGATGAGGCTAAGAAAGCAAAAAACAAAGTATATAGTATTTGTTAAAAACAAAAATCTAAAACGGCTCACCAAATTCTGTAAATACCTGAAAAGAGTTGAAGAAAGAACCAACTGAAGCTTATCAAAAAAAAAAATTAAAAAAATACTAAGTTTTCATAATTCGTGGAATAATGGCATTACCTCCATCTTAGAACTCAAACTATTTTACAGTTAACAAGACTGACCTTTTGTCACCCTTGAGTAAACTTTTTCTCTCATTTCAGTGGAGGAGAAAAGGGAGAATTACGTATTTTTATTGTGCATTGGGTAAATGAAACAGACACAACTTAAATATTATCTTTGCACAAAGCTAACCTGTCAAAATAGAGGGTTGGTCAGACAATTTTGGTAGCAATGAAAAACAGTAAAGCCAACTATTGTCTGGTAATAGACTCTATAGAGTCAAGAGTAAATAATCTGAAACTTTGCAGACTGTTCTGGCATTTATTGAGAGGAACAATGGTACTGCTTGTCAAGAATTACTCCCAAATTACTCTTCAAAGAGCTGACTTACCATATATACTTGAGAATCATGCAACTTTTGAAGACCTAATTTGACTACAGTAATTGGATAACTAGTTTGGTCAATGGCATAGTCAGGGCCAGCAGTACTAGGCTAATTTTAGATCTTGTATATGAACTGACCACTTTAAAATTACTGAAAAAAAGTTGCATGATATGTGGGTATGTACAGTATATCAATTGAATGCGATATTATGTACAATGATAGCCAAGTGTCATGATGAGTTGCTAAGAGTTTGTCTGTTAAATCTTTTCAATTTGTATTTTTAAGACTGCATCTAATTCATACAATTATTGATTGATAAGTTCTTCAAAATTGTCACACCACTAAAAATAGAAGCATGTCTGAACATGTCTGGAAGTTTTTAGACAAATGTACTTAGTGTCAATTGGCAGCGTGTGTGTGGCAGTCACGAATATCGAGCAGGGTCGGGGAGGACGTATTGATAGGCATTCAAACAGTCCATCGTACAGAATTTCACGGACCTGAAAGGCAGAAATTCTTTTTGCATCAAAAGAATCGAAAGCCACATTACTGAACATAAACAACACAAATGTTGAGGAATCTCAAATTCACAATGGATCTTTGACAGTCTCGACTTGGAACCATCAGATTTTTGGTTTCACCTCAAAGTCAAAGGTGAACTTTAAAAGGTCATTTGAAATTGCTGTGTGCAACTGAATCAAAAGTAAATCAGGATTTTCTTTTTTTTTTGATGGACTGAAAAATATTTAGCACAAAATGGTGAATGTGGTAAAATAAACTTTCACTTCGAGTAGTTCCTTGCGTCTTAACAGCATTATTGCCTTTCTCAGAGCAAATTGAAATAATATAAGAAACATACATAATACCTTACATTGATTGCACAACTCTGATTTCATCTACCTATATTTACCCATTTGGCGATATATATATACATGTATATATATATATATATATATATATATATGTATGTATGTATGTATGTATGTATGTAGCAGATCTTCATTCAAATATGTATCATTGAATAATATAGACATATTATGTCTATTTATTTTTATAACGATCCTTTCCAGTTCTCTAACAAAAACAGATTAGAGGACTGGAATAGATCTGTATAAAAATAAATAGACAGTCTATATTATTCAATGAAACATATATATATATATATATATATATGTAAAAAGGTGCTTAACATTTCTTTACTCAAGTAAGAAAGGAATCCCATCCACCAAAATTCATATGTTTGGTCAGATTTTCATAGTGTAGCCAAACTGAAAACTTTACAGCATTATATATATATATATATATATATATATATATATATATATATATATATATCAAGTCTGAAAAATTAGGAGATCATCCAATTTCACTACCTTTGTTTCAAACTTTCAGTATCTTCATGCAATTTTGGTCAATTGATTTCCTAATGCTTTATTTAAAAATATAAATAAAATGAACACTATTTAAAAATAAATAAGCACACAATGTGAGGTGTGGTAGAAAGGGTGGAGGGGGAGGAAGAGAAAAGTATGTGCATTGGAAATGTATTGGTGGGGGGAGGGGGTAATGAATATACATACTTTCTTTACATCCCAGTTCATATGAACTCAAAAGGAACTTTTTAGTATGCATGCAATGGATCATAATTTCCAGTCTCTCATTCAAAAGGGTTTTGGGTCTGGAAATGTTATAGCCAACTTTTCTTGTTGAGAAAAGTTGTAGATATTACTATGATTGTTGTAAGGTTTGGCTTTCTTTTTTTTTTAAATTTTCCAGTTTACAATTTGATCTTTTTTTTATTTTTTTCCTTTAATTTCCACACATGGTTGGCTAATCTAGTAGAATTCTTAAGACTTTCTAGCTTAAAAGATGACTTGTGATTATACTACTTCTTAAAGTTACCTTCAATACACCCTATATATATTTTTTCTGGCCATTTATATCTATTACTTCTGCTTTGTAAATTACTACTTTAGTTTTGCAAACACCATCTAATGGACATCTACTTTTATTTCTACAGTTGCATATTTCACTGTTAACAATGTTTTGCTGCATGTTAGTCTTGAAATTTTTAGCATTTTGTCTTTTTATTGTGGTTTCTAAATTACTAGGAAAGCTGTAGCTAAATTTAACTGTTTTTATTAAATATTTATTTATATGGCTATGATAACTTTCAAATAGTATGGCATTGTTCACAAATCTAATAATCAAACAAAAACAGGGATGAAGCATCAGAGCTTGATTCAACTGCAAATGCAAACATATGAACACCTCCCCCCTTTCACATGTTTAGTTTAAAGCTGGGGTTAATAAGTGGTTCTTTGGGAATTTTTCCTTTTAATACTTCAATAATCCTTATAGACAATCTTTGCATCAAAGGTTGTTCGAATGCCAATTTAGGATGGAATCATATGAAGAAACTATTGGCGAAATGGCAAAAGCCGATTTTAGACGTAGTTTGTTGCAGATTTCTTCCACTTAAATGAAATAATCTAAACCCAACATTCACACAAGACAATTTGTGTGTCGTATGTAATTTACATGGCAAATTTGGAAAGCATCAGATGAAAAACCAGGGAGTTATGACCGAAACATGATTGCATGATGGCAAATGTTTTGCAACATGTTTGAAGAAAATCAGATGCAAAATGAGAAAGTTATTCAAGTTTTTATTTTAAGTAGTACAAGAAAGCCAATTTTTTCAGTTTTTTTGCAATATTTTGTGTGAAGCCAATGTTACAGGAAAACTATCCAGCACTCAACATAAACCTCGTAACATGAGCTGATGTTCTGCATTAAGTGCAAACATCAGCTCATCCAGTAAAAAATTTGTTCACATGTAACTTTGCCTTGGTTTTTGCAAAAAGTCATACGCACCTTAAGTTTTATCGATTTTTCTGCCAAACAAAGGGAGGTTGAAAAGTTGGTCTTAACCTACTTTGGTAAATTTGTAACATGTGTACAATTTCATCACAATTGGTCGAGAAATATGGACATGCATAAATAACAGATACGCACACATTTTCTGGGGTTATTTTTATATATATCTCAGACTATATAAATAGTTGAGCCTAAACATAATACCATGTGGCCTGAAGATTGTGTTCAAATATGAAATAAACTGTCACCTCTGGGTCTTGACTTTAATGTCCACTTTTATATTTACATACACTCTATGCCTGATATTGAGTACTTTTACCCATAAATATACCGTTCCTTAAAACAACAGATTTTTATTACACACACACAATTATATATACACACACACACACACATGTTACAAGAAGTTTTTGTCCTGATCCACTTCTTAAAATCTAATTAAACACCATATACACAATCGAAACTTAAGATATGATTATAAATAAATATAGCATACACTCAAACTCATATATATATATATATATATATATATATATATAGTGTAACCCGGATATAAGAGAGTTGTCAGGACTGGTGAAGAAGTATCTTATATCCGGGTTTGGTCAACAGTGTAACCCGGATATAAGAGAGATTTTCTCTGGTCCCAAATTAGAGCCTGTGTTAATGTATATATAATAGACCAAACCCGGATATAAGAGATTTCTTCTCCGGTCCCAACAACTCTCTTATATTCGGGTCACACTGTATTTTGTTTTATTAACACAGGCTCTAATTTGGGACCAGAGAAAATCTCTCTTATATTCGGGTCACACTGTATATATATATATATATATATATATATATATATAATAAATCCACCTGCCTTGGAGTAATGGTTAACATGATTCCAGGCTGTGCAAATTCAATCATCAGATGATAGAATACTACTAATATGATACTATATTACTAATATGGTTCTGTGCGAGTAAATATTCAAACTTTATATGAATGGTAGTGAATAAAAGAAGGCATGTTGAGCGAGATCTTTTCTGGATGCTCTCTTATTGTTGGCCTTGTACCATACTAAGCTGAGGTGCACCCACACAGGCAAATATTGTTAATAAAGCAGTCATTATATATAGGATGATAGAATGTTTATCCCAATGTAAATAATTTTCAACACATTCCCTTTGATTAAAAAAATATTCTTTTCTGTGAATCATGAGCTTAAAAAACAAAGGTTCAACAGAAATTGATCTCAAATAAATAAATGAAGATCAAAATGATTAAACAATATTCTTTTCTGTGAATCATGAGCTCAAAAAACAAAGGTTCAACAGGAATTGATCACGAATAAATAAATGAAGATCGAAATGATTAAACAATATTCTTTTCTGTGAATCATGAGCTCAAAAAACAAAGGTTCAACAGGAATTGATCACGAATAAATAAATGAAGATCGAAATGATTAAACAATATTCTTTTCTGTGAATCATGAGCTCAAAAAACAAAGGTTCAACAGGAATTGATCACGAATAAATAAATGAAGATCGAAATGATTAAACAATATTCTTTTCTGTGAATCATGAGCTCAAAAAACAAAGGTTCAACAGAAATTGATCACGAATAAATAAATGAAGATCGAAATGATTAAACAATATTCTTTTCTGTGAATCATGAGCTCAAAAACAAAGGTTCAACAGGAATTGATCACGAATAAATAAATGAAGATCGAAATGATTAAACAATATTCTTTTCTGTGAATCATGAGCTCAAAAACAAAGGTTCAACAGAAATTGATCACGAATAAATAAATGAAGATCGAAATGATTAAACAATATTCTTTTCTGTGAATCATGAGCTCAAAAACAAAGGTTCAACAGGAATTGATCACGAATAAATAAATGAAGATCGAAATGATTAAACAATATTCTTTTCTGTGAATCATGAGCTCAAAAACAAAGGTTCAACAGGAATTGATCACGAATAAATAAATGAAGATCGAAATGATTAAACAATATTCTTTTCTGTGAATCATGAGCTCAAAAACAAAGGTTCAACAGGAATTGATCACGAATAAATAAATGAAGATCGAAATGATTAAACAATATTCTTTTCTGTGAATCATGAGCTCAAAAAACAAAGGTTCAACAGAAATTGATCACGAATAAATAAATGAAGATCAAAATGATTAAACAATATTCTTTTCTGTGAATCATGAGCTCAAAAAACAAAGGTTCAACAGGAATTGATCACGAATAAATAAATGAAGATCGAAATGATTAAACAATATTCTTTTCTGTGAATCATGAGCTTATAAAACAAAGGTTCAACAGGAATTGATCACGAATAAATAAATGAAGATCGAAATGATTAAACAATATTCTTTTCTGTGAATCATGAGCTCAAAAAACAAAGGTTCAACAGAAATTGATCACGAATAAATAAATGAAGATCAAAATGATTAAACAATATTCTTTTCTGTGAATCATGAGCTCAAAAAACAAAGGTTCAACAGGAATTGATCACGAATAAATAAATGAAGATCGAAATGATTAAACAATATTCTTTTCTGTGAATCATGAGCTCAAAAAACAAAGGTTCAACAGGAATTGATCACGAATAAATAAATGAAGATCGAAATGATTAAACAATATTCTTTTCTGTGAATCATGAGCTCAAAAAACAAAGGTGCAACAGGAATTGATCACGAATAAATAAATGAAGATCGAAATGATTAAACAATATTCTTTTCTGTGAATCATGAGCTCAAAAAACAAAGGTTCAACAGGAATTGATCACGAATAAATAAATGAAGATCGAAATGATTAAACAATATTCTTTTCTGTGAATCATGAGCTCAAAAAACAAAGGTTCAACAGAAATTGATCACGAATAAATAAATGAAGATCGAAATGATTAAACTGACAAAACTTGAAAAGATTTTTATCAATAAAGTAAAAAAGACAAATCAAAACTAAACTTGAACCATGTCAAGTCAATAAAAACAACAAAGGTTTGGAATGAAATAAAAACAAAACCTTCTACAATGGCAACAGCTGAAACCAGTGCAACAGTCAACTTGGATTCATGAACAAACAGTATTTCACAATGTGCCAGTTTTGGGTACCATCAATACAAGAGGTGGAAAAAAACAAGAAGTAAATAAATATTTAAAAAAATACATTGGACTTTTTCCCTTTTCTATTCTTCTCAAATAAAATTCCAAGGAGAGTCAAAAAAAAAAAAGTTGGAATTCATAACTTTACTGACCTACTTTTCATAATTGTTCTAGTCTATGATTCTGTACGAATGAACTTAGAAAGTTATATTATAAAGGGATCCTTTAAGATTAGCATCTTTGTTGCTTTTAATCCAAATATTTCAGTTTCATTTCCCTCCAAATTTCTTCAGAGGATCACTAAATATGACAAACTCACAAGGAGAACTGGAAAATGTTAGGGTTGGATGTTTGGTCTGAAAGAATCAGTGAAAATCAACAACTTGTCAAAAATATTCAAACATTTTACCTTTAAATTTACTTTTCAGGACTATTTTTATTCACTGTTTTTTGGTGGGGGATTTTAAGACTTTCACTTTTGTCCTTATTTCCTGAGATTTAAAAAAGAAAAAAAAAGTTTTATTTTTCCTTAAGAGAAAATGGATTGCAAAAAGCTGATGTTTTTATATGAAGGCAACTTCAAACAAGCAACACTTATCAATTTAAAATCCATCCCTTTTATTTCTCTGTTAGAAAGAACATCAAATAAGGATTGGTTAATATCCTAGTTCTCCATTTCTCTAAAACAATTTTTTTGACCAGAGAGAATAATCAAACTGCTATCAACATTAATTTATTTCACTTCAAACTTCTAAGCTTATTTTTCGACCTTGTCACCATTTGTACAAATGTTCTTTCCACATTTTCTATCTATTGAAAATGTTTCTGGTTTACTTTTCATCCAATTTTGTAAAGCAATTTTAATTTCATCATCAGATGAAAAATATTGAACTTTTAACCTCTCTTTTAATTTGAGGAACAGTCAAAAATAATCTTTTGAATAAAGTTAATTGAAACAAACAGCACCAAAGTCCAAAACAATTGGAGTAAGCTAATATTTTGTTTTAAGTTTGGTTAAATTTTATTTACATTTCATTTTATGTGAATTTTACAATTTTCCATGAGTTCAAGAAAAGTAACACAGAATAGGGCCACTGCTGTGAGGACTAAAATGGTAGCACGGAATAGGGCCGCTGCTGTGAGGACTAAAATGGTAGCACGGAATAGGGCCGCTGCTGTGAGGACTAAAATGGTAGCACGGAATAGGGCCGCTGCTGTGAGGACTAAAATGGTAGCACGGAATAGGGCCGCTGCTGTGAGGACTAAAATGGTAGCACGGAATAGGGCCGCTGCTGTGAGGACTAGAATGGTAGCATGGAATAGGGCCGCTGCTGTGATGAAAATAAACCTTTCATAAGATATGAAGATGCTATAAAATGGGCGTAACAGTCATACCAATAATAATTAGAGTACTGGGAAATGTATCCTCAAAATACTAAACTATGTAGTTGAAGGAAGTGGAGATTTGAAAGACAATTGAAATCATTCAGTGAATAAAAAGGCTGGAAATTTGAAGAGACTTTCTATCCCTTGTCGATAGTTAGAATCACCAGATGGTCAAGTGTGAACTTGTAAATGTGAAAAATATTTAATTAAGTGCCCACTCCTTCACAAGCACTACTTAAGTAATTCTTTTTATCTCAACTTGTACAATTAAGATTGAATGTAAATGTCTTTGTTTTGTTTCTTTTTTTGCATCATTAAAAAATTAAAGATTTTTTTTCTTGTTGTTTGGCTTATTTACTTATTTAAATTCCCTTAAGATTGTGCTATCTTTTCTTAAAACATCTTCTGTAATAACAAAATAAATTACCTAAAGCTATTTCATAGTAAAACTAGCAGGAAATGTGAGATTATTTGCTGAAAGTAAACAAATATCTACTTTATTAACAGAGAAAGGAGAAAAGGAGAATTTAGTGGGATAGGATTTTTAGTCGATAGTGATACTGCGAGCAATGTAGAAATTTTTGTAAGTGATGAAAAGAGAAAAGAATTGAAATGAAATAGAATAGATTAAAAAAAATAATTTAAATTTGCAGCATCTCTCATTCTTGTGTGCATCTGTAGTTGCAGCAACATAACAAATTTAGTCTGACGTAGTCCTAAAGAACAAAATGCGCCACAAGAAAACTTTTTTTTCCACTTAGTGACACATCCACCCCCACCACCTCCAATGAAAGCAATGGTAAGCTGGACGGTAACCAGTTTATGCAAAAATATACAATCTGAAAAGAAACCAAGTCAATAAACCAACTTAAAAAAAGAAAAAGCTTCGATGAAGGGTTTTATTACAGTTAACTTCTAAAAAAAAAAAAAAAATAAATAAAATAAAACAAAAAATTGCCACCATTTTGATGGGCATAAAAAGCAAGAAATCTAGTTCAGAAAAATTTAAAACGGGGGAAAACACATGAAATTTTCAAAGTGTTAACTTCCCAAAGATAATTTTGAATTGAGTTTTTCATAAGCAAACAAAAGCTGTAAATGGACTTAAAAAGCTCAAATAAGAAAGTCAAAAGTTGGTAGCATTAAATAAAAAAGTTGGTAGCATTAAATAAAAAAGTTGGTAGCATTAAATAAAAAAGTTGGTAGCATTAAAAGTTAGTATGATTAAAAATGAAAGTCTCATAAATAAAGTTGAGTTAGAAAACAATCAAAGAATAGGATTAGGAGGGATCTGATTTTAAAATTGTGAGAAACAGAATTATTGTCAAAGAAAGTGAACATTATAGATGTCAAAAAGCTTGTTGGTTTTGTGCATTTTTTCTTCAGGTGAAGGTGCATATGTTCAAGGTGCATGTTCAATATGCATACAAAGAAGATAAAAGAAACATACAAAAACTTGTTTCAGCTACAGACATTTCTTTTATGTTGACTGTATTGAAATAAACTTAAAAGGTCTCGAGAGTATGTTTCTTTCTTTTGGTTCTGAAATGATTTATGGGAAGTAAGGATATGAATGGGTAAACATGGTTGAGTTCAAGTCAGCTTCGTGCCGAGTTGGGAAGACCGAACCTCTACTTCATGAGTAGGGCTGCTTTAACGCATGATGTTGTTGGTAAGTGGAAATAGTTCAGTCATCAGTGGACTGGGGAAAACTAACATTCCTCAGTGGGAATGCTATTATTGCATGGTTCACATCTTGAAGACAAGAGCAGAAAGAACATATTCTGTTCTTTCTGGAAGTGAGGTCATAAATCACACATGTCACCAGAAATCCTTTCTGATGTCTTTATTACTTGCATCATGGGAAAATGAATTTATTTTGTTTTTATTCCTTTTTATTTATCGATTTTATTTCATTTTCCCCACAACATCAAATTTCGGGCTTTGTATAAAAATAACAAATATGGCAAATTGGCAACTGTAATTAAAAACAGAGCAGAGATAAGAGGACAAGCAAAAGGAAATAGATATAACAAAGGGAGATAACTAAAAGTCGACAGGAGAAATGATGGAAAAGAAGAAAAATATGAACATAAAAATTAGGAAAGAAAACTGAAAATGCTGAATTAAACTAAACAACAAAAAGAAATAGGAATAAAGGAAGAGGAATGTGAAGAGTTTCAGAGAAGAACTTGAAACATTCTTTGATCTGCAACTCACAAAAGATAAACAGCAAGTGTTTCTTCTGAATTTAGGAAAGTTACCAAATGAAAGGAGAAGATGTTAATAAACAATAAATACTATAAAAACTGGTATGCTTCAAATAGTAAAACACCATCAACATTCACATTTGTAGATATATGTTCCTGAAGTAACAGATAAAATAATGTTTGTCTTTCGAAATGTAAAAAAAAAACAAACAGTACTAAGCAAAGATGGCAAAGTAACAGACCTTTTGAATGATGCAGGAGAAAAATTCTACACAGGATTATCACAGCTATTTATCGAGTGCATAAAGAAAAGTATCTCAAAACTTTGGTTAAAAAAACAATAATCCTACTTCATACAAAAGGATAGAATAAGATCTTGGCAACTATTGCCTTATTACAACTGAGCATGTACACATTATTCTAAAAAGATACCTAAGAAAACTACCCATGGCTACTCAACAAAAGACCATCTACAAACCAGAGACGAAATGATAATTTTTTTTTTTTTTTAAATAGCAGAATAGAATAAACCACTTTGTTTAGCTTTGGGTGACTATGAAAAGCTATTTGACTCCGTAGAACACTTGGCAGTTTAACTATAAGAGCAGAGTATAAATAAAAATTATTAAAAAGCTATTATGAATATATATAATAAGAATAGTGCAATATTTTGACAAGACAAGAACATACATAAAATAAAGATTACAAAAAAGAATGAGTCAAGTAGAAACGATTTCCGCAAAACTATCTACAGCAGGTTTTGAAAGCGTCTTCCATTAGAGTAAATAGAAAGGAATGAGAGTAAATAGAAAGGAATGAGAGTAAATAGAAAGGAATGAGAGTAAATAGAAAGGAATGAGAGTAAATAGAAAGGAATGAGAGTAAATAGAAAGGAATGAGAGTAAATAGAAAGGAATGAGAGTAAATAGAAAGGAATGAGAGTAAATAGAAAGGAATGAGAGTAAATAGAAAGGAATGAGAGTAAATAGAAAGGAATGAGAGTAAATAGAAAGGAAAGATCTAATGTAAAATCATTTACAATTTGCTGATGACATTTTCTAATATCAAAATCATTGTCTGAAATGGTTAAATAGGAAAAGTATTGATTTAAGTTTAAAAATGAACAGAAATAAAACTGAATTCAGTGAAAAGAATGTAATTGGAGAGTAGGGGAAATAGTCACCGTATCTCTTGTTGCCCCTCGTTCCTTTCGATTTTCCTCATGGCTGTTTTAAAAGCAAAACAACCTGACTTGTTTGCTACTTGCTTTAGGGCCAAATATAGTTTTTTTTCTTTTCAGCACTTTTTTGCAGCCACACTGACAAAAGATTTCATAGCTTAACAGATGGATTTTTATCTTTATAATAACTTTATAGGCGAGGCACAGATCTTGGAGATAAAATATTTAACCTGACATTATCAGACGAGCATCGTAGATGTTCAACAAACTTCACAGTTTGGTGTTTCTTGTCTATTTTTCACAAATTCTAAAATTGTTGTAATTTTTCCAAGTCCAAAAGTTAGGAGACATTTCTCTGTTAAATCTCACTCTTCAGACTAACAGAATTATTAAGTCAAAACTTGGAAATTCAACATATTTAAAATAAATGTCTACTGTTTGTTAATTTTTGGGGGGTTTTCATCCAAACTGCACAGACAGATGTTGCCATAATTCAGCAATGAAGTTTCAAATTTCATTAAGTATATATTTTACATATCAATAAAGCATAAAACAACTAATAAGATGAGATGCATTGTATATGCACACACAGAGCCAGTGCAAGGGTCTCATGTCCGTCTCCCACTGAATCTATGATAAGGGCCTGCCCACTTGACTAAAATCTCATTTTCATAAAGTAATTTTCATATAAAATACACATTTTATTGTAACCTATTTATGTACAATAATGGATCCTATGCAATCTAGGTGAACAATTCAAGTTGAAAAATAGAAAATACATACAATGTATCTAAATACAAATTAGAGACATGTTATAATAGATCCTTCCATCTTAAATAAGTCAACAATGTTTGGCAGCATTTTCTGACATCAACTTAGATTTTTCTTGTTACAAAGTTGAAGAATTTAAAAACATTCAATATTATGGATAAAAAATAGTGAATTTTATATAGTGTTTTTTCAAGCCTGTCTAAGCATGAGCTAAACAAATTCACAGATTTCCAAACAAAAAAAGAAAAAAAATTATATATATATATATATATACACACACACAAAATCCACAAAAGATTTTTCATTCTTTTAATAGTTGTACATAGTTTTATTTGTAATGTCTATAAATATAGGTAGAAAAGAAAACAGATGTTCATAAGATAGCAAGGGTGATAAAGCACTGCCCAAGACCCCCAATCAGGCTTGCCACCACCAATGGGTCGGGGTTTAGTGAGTAGTATGTACCAGCCCTGCACGCACACATATATATATATATATATATATATATATTTATTTACAGGGCACATCAGATAATTGAGAACACACTTTCATAAGCCCCCCCCCCCCCTCCTAAAAATGACCTATGACATAGCTTGTACCAAATTAAAGTCTTCTGATATATCTTTCATATGTTTCAAGAGAATTAACAAGGTAGCTGACAATGGAAAAGAAAAGGCACACCATGCTCAGGGCATTTGCTGCCAACCATAGCAACTCAAAGATATTCAGCTTCTTGAAAGTAGCCAGATTTATTTTATTCAAGATCAGGAATGAACTGGAGGCCTCTGTTATTCCTTACTAGATGAATATGAAGGGAATGAGGCTGGTTTGCCTCAGTGTATGCAACGTGGCAGGTTTTAACTGGGAGGGTCAGAGTTGAAGGTGACTAAGGAATGTCGCTCCAGCGAACATTTTCCATGGAAATAGTGATAGAGTAGCAAGAAGTTGTAGGAGTGGAAAACAATTTGAATGAAAACTGGGCAGTTCCAGTTCAGATATGGCAGCAGTAATTCATTTCCAGCCTGATCTGGCTCCTGTAAATGCAGAGTATAGCAGGAGGAGCCAGGTACTTGCTGGAACAGCACAGGGAACCCACTATTTTTGCAGTATCTTTAACGAGGGATTATATGTACAAGTTCCACTTGAGGTCTAGGATAAGCTTAAATCCCAACAGGTGTTCAAAGGCAAGAGGGCTTCCTTGAGAGGACACACCCATTTATTACAATAGACAATATATATATATATAAGTATGTGGTGCAGTTCAATTTACATTACATGAATCATTCATACAAAAAACAGATATTGAAATTAATGATATAAATGGCGAGAATACAAATTTAATAAATGATATTAACCCCGAACCTGTAGATGAATGTTATGATCCCTGTTTATAAATTCCAGTTGCATAAGGTCTATTTTTAATGTTGTTTTTTTTTTTTTTTTTACAAGCTTTCATCTGTGCATACAGACATCATCAGGTATGAAAATATATTTGTTTTTTTACATCCAGGTAAAAACAGGACAACGAAAGAATAGATGTAATCCAAAATATGTTTTTAGAAATGTGTTATTGTTAATTGTAAGAAATTTTGGAGCATGCGATCGCAACGCTGAGTTTGAATTTTTTAATTTTAAGATTGTGCGTTTTTGTACTAATATGGTAATAGGAAAATTCTTTTGTACTGGTAGGTTTTTCAGTCAATGTGGCATGAACTAATTACAAGCTTTAAATTTTAAAATTTTAAAGCACAATCTTAAAATTTAAAAATGCAACCTCAGCGTTGTGACCTCACGCTCCAAAATTTCTTACAATTAACAATAACACATTTCTAAAAACGTCTTTCGGATTTGCATGTAATGTAAATTGAACTGCACCACATACTTGATATTAAAATAATTGATCCGACGTGCAAATTTCGCATAATAACGGTGACATTCCTCTATTTATTGAACAAATTAGTTCATGCCACATTGACTGAAAAACCTACCAGTACAAAAGGAAGTGTTTAAAAGCACTTCGGACAATGGACGGTAGGGACAGTCTTTTTACTCCCTTACTCTCACCAAGCAGAAAAATATAAAAATTTTGAAAATAAATTAAAAAATTAAAAAAAGCTTTCCTTGTCTTTCATATTTAACAAAAGATGTTAAAAAGAAAAGTTGCTGCCCAAATTTGTGTGCGCATGTGAATATAATAATGCTGTATTTATAGGTAAAAAGTGATCAATATTAGGGATAGAGTTTAAGTAGATATAGAAGTGGACACTCAGGTCAACACCTGCTTGAACACAATCTTCAGGCCATTTTTATATTTTATCGTGAGAGTGTGAGTGAGAGAGATGAAAATTAAAATGATAGATGGAAAAACTTCACAAGCAGCCTAACGATAAAAAACTTTACATCTAAGAAGGGTTAACAAAAGCCACCTGTAAAAATAAAAAACAAACAAACAAGAAACTAATTAAAATAATCAATAAAAACGACCAAAAATAAAAAGCAGTTATGAGAGGACAAATAATGCCCCCCCTCCACTCGCCCTGGCAGCAACAATAAAGAATGAAGGATTTTCTCATTGACAAGACAATTGTACGTATAGCCAAGATCTGTACCTTCCAAGATGGCTTAGGGGACAGAGCTTTGGTTTGATGAGCACAGATCCAATAATTAATGTCAGACTTGACAGATTTCTGATTCTATCTCAAAAGTACCGGTTTTGTTTAATCCATCAATAAGGATTACCCAATTTAAATCAACCAATAAGGATTATCCAATTTAGCTTGATTCAAGAGACAACAAAGTAATCTTTACAAATCAGTGTTAATAGTATATTCTAATAGAATAAGATGTTCTAATAAAACAATGAGATTTTTTAAAATATATAAAGATCCAATAAAAAAAGAACTAATTGTAAGGTGTTTGATGTCATTAACTTTATAATAAACTTCCCTTTTCTGTCTTCAAGTTTTTTTTCCTAAAAGACTAGTGGTATGAGGGCTAGGAGGACAACACCAAAGGGTTAAACCATCAAAAAAAAAAAAAAAGTCCTTGTAAAATCAGAGTTTTGATAAACCAGTTTTTATCAGCTGAAGAAAAAATGAATTTCCAGAATAAAAATAATCCTATTATAACTCTCTTTGATGCTAAGTGTCTTGGCAAATACGTTAAACTGTGGTAATACTTCATAAATAATGAATTATTTATTGTTTCAATTGTAAGGAAATATAGAAAAAACATATCAGAGATGCTGTTTGGTGTCAGGAAGGAAAGAAGGCAGGAAGAGGCAATATCAAATCCTGTGTTTAGTTTATTTTAATTTACAGCATATCAACCTCAATGTGTTATTTAATGCCGACAAGATTTTTAGGATAGGTTCGTATGAATAGAATATGTATTTTGTGTAAGAAATTAGTTTGTAGATCAGGTTTCATTGCTGTATTTTTATAAAAAGAGTTTTTGTTGATAGTCTGGTTTATAGTTTATTGCTGGTGATTTTTTTTTCAAAAAATCTATTGCTGGCATTTTTAATATAAAAAAACTGTTTTTATACTTTCATAGTATTTTGATCCGACTTTGGGGGTTAACTATTTACCTATAACTGAGACCCTAACAGGTGCTACTACCCCAGCTCAGGGTGGACCTGGGAACAACAGCAGAGGTGGTTCCATGCTCTTCAAAAGCTCCCAATCAGAGCCCTTGCTGCTGGATGTAGTTTATTGTCATACCCTGGACACACTCCTGTGTATAATATCTGCTTTGTAAAATGAAAAACTTGTTATATATCAGATTATTTTGGTACTCTTACTTCTTTAAGTTATAACCAGCATTCCTACTGATAATTGTCATTGGTATATTTTGTTAATGTTTTTAAGCGCAAATATTTAATGACATGATAGAGGAATTTACATGGGTATTTTATAATCATGGAACTCACAAAGAACTTATTCAATTGATAAACTAAGAATTATGATGTATATAAAATTTAAAATAGGAAAACCGTGAAATATTCACAGGTATTTCTAGTCATATTTATTCATCATATCCAAACTGTGCTGCTAAAAGGACAGTCTGAGTTGTGACAAAAAGCAACAGAAATCGCATAAATCAAAAAAAATTAATAATCCTTGTCTAACTGCTTTACGGATCTCTACAGGACATTAACAAAAAGAAAATACTAAAAAGAGGTCCTGACTACATTTGTTTTGGATTAAATAGTATCAAAAATGTTAAATACATGAGAGAAAGGATAAAACCTATTTCTTGAAGGTTTTCTTTTCAGGGCAATCTTTAACATTCATGCACATCAAAATTTGGTCTGTCAAAAAGTAGTTCTATTGATGCTATTATAGTGTTATTGGAATGGTTGGCAAAATAGTCGCTAATTGCCATTTGATTTGAACTTTATAAAATGTTAAATAATAAAGATTTCTTTACAGTTGGTTGACATATTTTATAGAGTTAGTTGGTAGGACAACATTTTTTTTTTATTCATTTCATTTGTATATTATTCTACCAACAAACTATCACATCTACAATTGAAAAGAATTGATCTAAACTCACATATTTTAATAATTTAGCAAATGTTTATAAATTTATGAATAAAAGTCTTTTCATATTGTTTTTTATAAATCTGTAAATAATAAATATTGCATTGGTTTTAATACAATTGTATTAGTTTTTTGAATGTTGTAAATAGAAAATTATTCTTGTAAATAAACAATCTAACAAATAGTGTTTAATATTTTTGCAAATTCTCAAGAACAAAAAAAGAAATGTATAAATTCATTTTCATCTAGTTTAGGTTTTATTGCAATTTTAATTATTTTTTAAAACAAACATTGTCAAGAAGGAGTGAAGATGGTTGAAATAATAGCAGGGGCAAGGGGGGAAAAAAGTGTCTTTTTGGCAAACCATTTGGGGTGGGAACACAAAGGTTAAAGATTGCACTTTTTAGATTGACAAGGAAATGACATGATCTGAAATATAAAAGAAAAGTGAAAATAATATTTTCACAAGAAAACATTGAAAACAAACTTTCACCTGTTTTTTTCTTTCATCATACAAAGATGAATTAGGCACCAGAATCCTTGTATAAAATTAAAACAGTGTTTGAAATGAAAGATTCACATTTTTTTTTTTTAAAGATTGCAAATAATTTCTTGTTACAACAATCAACCATTCTATTCTAGTTTAGCTGATTTCTTGTTTGTTTTTTTTTTGTTTTTTAATTATCAAATTTGAAAAACAATGTTTAATTAAGCTTCAATTTTAACTTATCAAATTTTATAACTGAAATTTGAAAATCTTATAGATTTACATAAATTTATATAAACATAAAGTATTGCGAACTCGAGAAGAGACGAAGCATTTTTTGTAGGTCCCAAAAAATAAAAAAATAAAATAACCAATCTGAAGTTTAACTTAAAGAAAAAAAATAAATAAATAAATCATGCTTAAAGCTGATATTTTAACATAATTCACAATTATTATTTTTTCATTTCATTTATAATCTTTATTATAATTTGATTAATTGTATTTGTATCATTTATCTCCACAGTTACTGTTTTTTTGTTAATTTGTATAAAAATTAAAAATGATAAATTTGTAACATTGCAGAGCATACAGGTCAAGTTTTCAAGCCTAAAACGTTCGAGTCACTGGTAGCCTACAATATGTTTGGTTGGCGGGGAGTCTACTTATATGGTAAGGATCAGCTTAACTCAGAATTTTTATCTAAATTTGTACGCTACAATTTACAGTAAATTAAAATTTCAATGTAGCGTTATTTTTTAGAAATACATTGCGGTAATTACTAACTTCTATTTCACAAAATGAATACTACTTTCATATGCAATGTCTTTTCAATGTGACAATAATGGCTCTCCACAATTTCCTGTCTTTTGTGGCAAATAACCATTAACTTTTTACCATGACTTTTTATTTTTGCCATCTTTGTTCCGTCATCCATTCACCAAAAGGTTACTTGCTGTTCCCCACTGCTTCTCTAGCCTTCAAGATGTCCTATTAGTGCTAAGTTCACTTAGCATTCTTTTCTCATTATACTTCTCAGAACTTTCAGTTGTTTCTTATTGTCAACAGCAGTTTCCATGAAGTTCTTATTCCTCTTAAGACTTCCTCATTGCTCGCATACTCCCTCTATGGTATTCCCAACATTCATTGGTAAAAACAGAATACAGATATATTGTATATATAAGTAGGAATAGTCAATAAATTGAATCAATGTGCAGAAATATTGAACAAAAATTTGATTGTTGAATTTTTAAAATTTCTTTAAAACTCTTTTTGCCTAATCTACCTTAGTGGTGAATGGCGGGTGGATTTTAAATTTTAAGTAACTGCCTCTCTAAAAAATTGGACACCATGCACTAATAGGGTAAATAGTTTCAGTGTCCTAGCCTAGGAGGTAGTTAAACTGAAGGAGGCAAGAAATTTACATCCAGGTGGGTGACCCAAATTTTGGGCCTATAGTGTAGTTACTGTTTCATCAGATACATTATGGTATGCCAATTCAAACAAAAAAATCTGATTCACAATCAAACACAATGATCAGAAAAGTTGGGTTCATACCTTTATCAAGAATACTGATCTAATGATTCCATAGAGCCATTAACAAAATATGGCATCAGATTTAGAAAGAATATAAATAGTCTAAATAATGATAATTCCTCATCGCCAGAAATTGAGACAAAGATTTAGAAAGGTTTAATTAACAATGGCAGCATAAAAAATGTAGCTGCACATTTAGAAAAAAAAAAAATTACAATTTCAAAGAAAAGATTACATTTATTTGCTGCTTATTCAATTCTCAAATTCTATGTTGGATTTTGTTATCATTTCTCTGGCAATCTCTGAAAGGCTTCTAATTCTAAACTTTTTTTTGTTTTAGATTTCTAAAAAATGGCTACGGGATATTTTTGTTATTATATACTGAATAGGTTGATCCTAAGTTTCTCAAGGACAGGATAACCTTGAAGAAGGGGTTTTGAACACTCAATCAATAAAATATAAAAGCAAAATTGGTAAAAGTTTTCTCCAAGAAAAAGAAAATTAAGTTATTGAGAAAGATATTTGAAAGCATTAAACAAGGAAAAGAATAATTTATAAAGAACTTATAAACTCACAAACATTCTGTTCATAGAGCAGGTTTAAAAACCTCTCACTACACACACACAGACACACACATCCTCTCTCGCTACACACAGAGTTTAAGGCTGTTGTACACAGAACCATTTCCATTATTTGTGAAAGAGTGTTTATGTGTGCGTGTGGGGGGGATCAGAATTTGATTAGTTATTCCTACATTCCAATTTTGCATAGGTGACCAGTTTTTATTTAACCATGACCCACATTTTAGTGGGTGGAGGTGGTGGTTAAAAAAGAAAAAAAAATGGACAGATGGTTTATAAATCAAGTAGATGGCTTTTTAACCTCCTCCTTTACCCACAGACTAACCATACTGTTAGTCTCTCATTGCATTTACATGGCAGATGTTCAGGCAAGCTACATTCCTTGTTCCATCAGAACAGACTTTCATGGTTAAGACTTGTCATGTCATCTACACAAAGTTAAAGCATCCTTATTGATTTCATATTCCATTGGTAAAGAGGAAGTTCTACTCAGCTTCTTTCCAGAACTTACACACGGAACAGACTTACAAAAGGATGCTTCCTCAATCACTACAATTGTAATCTCTTCAAGCCTAGGGGTCAACTGTTATCTATCCTACATATCCTCATAATAAGCACCTCTTAACACCCCCACCCCCGTATGCTCTTACAATTTGTTTTTACTCATTTAATAACAACCTTCGACTGGGTTAACAATAGTAACCCTTGGACTGGACTAGGTTAACAATAGTATAATAAGAATACTACCAACAATCTGGCCTTCGGACTGGATGGACAATAGTATAAAAAAAGAAAAATTTAAAAAAGAAAATTGTAGACAAAAATTTAAATATATGAAGCAAAACCCCATTTGCACTAAATCAAGAGAAACTGATGTGAATTATGAAAGAGTGCAGAAAGAAAAGAATGACAGATATTATAACAAAGGTTAACTAAACATGGCTTTGATCATCATCCAGTATTTCAACATTGATCCATAATATTACAAGATGGGGAAGCGGATTTGAAACCTCCACTGCCTTGTGGCCATATTCAAACATGGAAAAGGGTAATGCAGTAAATCCAGAGTGAAGTCCCAAAGACGGTTGGCAGTCGACACCGACAAACTTCCAGCAACTCCTACCGCCAAGCCATCCTCAAATGTATTATCCACTTTTTCTTTGGAGCTTGTTCGTATGGGCACAATGGGGGGCCCACGTAGTCTGGGCAGTGGATCACCTCCATTTATACATACAGGCCTGCATCCTGGAGAGATTATTCCAATCTCATCACCAAAAGACTGAATCTTGACCAAACAGGGTGTGACCTTTATCTCACAATATGATTGCCTAGACTTACAATTATGGCTGTGAGGGATGAAAGTTTAATCTGAAGCTATTGGTTTATTTTTAAATTCTAGATTCCACTAAGTTTAACCTAGTCTGGTACAGGCCACAGTCAGGACGAGTCAAGATCACAATCAATACACAAGTTAACATTTTATCATACCTGGCAGAGAGTGATAGTAAAATTGATTTGTTTTTTGGTTTTATTTCAAGCTGAAACATTTTTTTGGATTGTAAGAAATTTTCAATGAATATCGTATTAACAATTCTTTTCCAAATTAAAGTCCTACTATTTAACTCATAGCTGGTGGGGGAGAAGAGGACTTCCTAACTTTCCCCAAAAGTATTTGGATGTAGGTAAACATAACATGACTGGAATTCAAACTTTGCTCTCCAATTTCATATTTAGTGTCATTATCTATTACACCACCTGCACATCCACCTAGTAACACATATCTGTACAGTAATGTGTTCATTATAATTTTCTTCAGTCAATTATATATATATATATATATATATATATATATATATATATATCCCCCAATGGACACACATCCACCAATGGCTAGAAAAGACGAAGAATATTTTCCAATGATTTGTGTCTGTATAGGTGTACCTCTCTTTTGCAATAAACTAATTCATCCCAACCACAGTCCTAAGCCAAAGAGGAGAGTTTTTGGGGTTTTTTTTTTACAGAAATCCTGATTACCAAAAATAGGAGGAAATGCTTCTTTGAAAAAAAAAAAAAAAAAAAAAAAAATTAAATTCCATTATTTCTGAACTACCAATATTTTCCAATCATTTGCAAAGAAAAACTTTTTTTTTTCCTTTGATTTGAAACGATTCCAAACTTAAATTCTTAGATTCTGAAAGAATTAATTTCTGATTGAACAGAATCAATGATGGCAGAGAGCTGAAGTTGGTTTTCAGCCGTGACCTTTTCTCACCCCCACAAATCATGTGGGGTGGCAGAGGTGGGAGGAATGTAATCATTTCATTACAACAGTCCAAGAATCGAAAGTAAACAAAATCATGTAAGTTCAATTTTAGGCTGTTAACTTCCATCTAATGATGACAAAGTTAGTTTTTATTATCATTATCAAGAGATAGGGGGATTATTTCTAAAAATATCCCCAACAATTTAACCTTGTGATGGAGGATTTTGCTAATGATAAAAAAATTTTAAAAAAATGGGTTCAAGCCTTAAGTATTAAAAATATACCACTTGACAGCAATAATCACTTCTGGAAAATGCTGTAACCTATTGACAAAAAGAATGGTTGAAGCAATACCTTGCAATCCCATCCAATATATTTCAAAAATAGTAAAAAAGACTGTGTGCTGTAGGATGTTGGCAATCGTGGCTCTCCTCTGTTTCCTGCCCTTTGTAGCTCTTAATAAATTGTTTTTCGTTATCTCTCCTAAACCATGCTTTGTAATCCATTCACTCAAGCTCACGAGATTAGGTTATGCGTTGTTTTCCTTTTGCCTTCAACCTGTCTTGTGAGTATCAAATTTTCCAAGCCCTCTTTCCTCATTATGCACCTGAGAAATTTCAACTCTTTCTGATGTTAAGTATAAATGTTGACATAACAGCTTTTAGATAAAGAAAATTTTGAAAACGTATCCAGAACTCTTTATAAAAATGATGAATGGTTTTGTTTTCAATTGATAAAATTGAGATAAGTAAATCATTCCAGATTTTTTCATTTCATTCAAAATCCAAGTCTTATAGAAAAAAAATTTTGAGTTGGTTTTTATTTTTATTTAAAGTTTTTTGGGGATTTTTTTTAAGTTTATCTGACACTGAGGCAATAGTAATTTGGTAAGAACAGGAAAGAAACCAAAAATAGTTTTAATCAAATCTATTAATCATAGGAAACTTATTGATTATGGATGGCATTTACTTTGTCTACATCAAATATATTCAGTTTTACTTCAGTTTTTATCTGGAAAATGCCAGTTTAATAAGAAATGTATTTAATCAAAGATACAATAAAAGTTGCTATGACCGAGGCGTCTACTAGAATTAATTAGTTTACTATTTTTATGATATTATTTCTGAAACAGGGTCGGATAAATCTTTAATAGAAACCTAATTTCTATAACAATACAGTTAAAGTAAAAACTCAGCATTCAGGCAACATGAAACAAGTTTCACTAATGTAGACTTTGTTTGTGGGGAAATAAAACTTCTTTCTGAGGTCACTGGTTCAGCACCAACTGAAAATTTTCCAAATTGTCTTATATATTTAGCATTCGATTATGTGAGGAAGATAAGAGTTAACCTTCGACTTGAACAGGTTAAAGTTCATAGAGCAAATGCTTCTTGGAATACAAAAGGAATGATGCTGGTTTGCTACAATGTGCATGGTGTGACGGGTTTTAGACGTGAAGATTAGAATTGGTGGAACTAGGAAATGTAGTTAGTTCATCTAAACACTTCCCATGGCAACAATACTAGTTCCATTTGTGTGAGTGGGCTTGTAGGGTAGAAAATAATTCATCACCCACTAGGGAACAAAAATGTTCTTGGACCTTATCAAAACATTTTTTATATATTTTTATTGTTATACGTTTTTATATAAATATTTAATTTATATATATATATATATATATATATATATATATATATATATATATAGTGTAACCCGGATATAAGAGAGTTGTCGGGACCGGAGAAGAAGTCTTTTATATCCGGGTTTGGTCTATTTTGTTTTATTAACACAGGCTCTAATTTGGGACCAGATAAAATCTCTCTTATATCCGGGTTACACAGTATATTATATATATTATACTTTATTTATATATATATATATATATATATATATAAGCGCGCACACACACGCACACACACCAATATTTAAGTAAATGCTCTCTTCATAATAAACAGTATTAACAACATTTACCAGCCTGAACACCCAAGAAATTTAATTTCTTTGTCCATTTTGTAGTGTGTGATGTCATTTGTTTACATTACGATACGTTTCAAGCAGATATGGACATTCGAGGGAAATCATAGGAAGTTTGTAGTTTTAAATCGACCTTGCTAACCAGACACTTTTTCGTAGATAAACTGGTATAGTACATCAAGCTATATGACAGTTCCATGTAGGATACAGGGTCAATTCATGTCGGAGGACGCATATTTTCTATGAAACTTCTCGGACGTTCAGGCCGGTAAATGTTGTTAATACTGTTTATTATAAACAGAGCATTTACTTAAATGTTTGTGTATATATAAATAACATAACAATGAAATATATTAAAATAATTGTCAGACTCAGTCCATTTCTCACACACACACACACATATATATATATATATATATATATATATATATATATATATACATATATATATATATATAGCACATTGACTGCTGGTATTAATAAAACAGTGCTCGATGTAATATAACAGAGCTATTAAGTATATATTGATAAATATACATAGCATCCCTCCCCAATAGCATGACTTGGAGTTTCATGCCCAACACTTCAGTCTCGAGCCAGCTTCTGAAGATTGTGTTGTGTATGAACCTTGGAGTTGTACTACTGGTGAGGGGATAATGTGCATATTTATGACACACATACACTGCATAGTATCTGCTATCATCACATATCTCTAGCAATTTATAAATACAAAAAGTTAAGCTTTGCATTATTTCGTTTTACAACAAAATAGTAATAAAGAAACACTATTTACTTTTGGTCATCACAATTTTGAAGGCAAGCCGAGAAAGAATGAAAAAAAAAAAATGTATCTAAATCGACAGAAGCAAGGACATCAATGATTATTTTTAGTCCAACCATAAATGGACTTTGAGAGATGAAGCCATTGACAATGGAAAGAATAAAGTCAAAAAGTAAAACAGGGAAATTGGCACAAGTTAGTAAAATGGCAATAATAGCAAATGTGGACATTGGATCTTGTTTTTTTTTTTTAAGGAAATCAGATGCGTATAAAAATAAAGAGAAATAAGCTTATTGGCAGGCCATGAGTAACAACAAGATTCATTTTCATATTCTGAATAAATAAAAAATGTCCTACAAGGATTCATTGTTGGTGGTCAAAATATGAACATAAAATATGCAAATGACACAGTGTTGATAACAGAGCTGGAAAGGAAACTGCAGGAAATCAAGAAGAAAAGGCAACTAAAAATCAATTGTAAGAAGAACAGAATGTTCGGCTATTAGTAATAATGAGAGCCCAACATGCAAAATTACAAATTAGAGACACCAGATTGAAGCAAGTACAAAAATTTAAATATCTAGAAAATGCTTCAACAAAGGACAGAATGTATAACATCAAAATCCAAAGGCACATTGGGATAGAGAGAGAGAGAGAGAGATGCCTTCCAAAATGAAAGCCAATATTAAATGAAGTCATGTGACATTATTATGGAAGTAGGAATATTCATAACAACTGAATGATTTTGAAGCATTTTAAGTTGATAATGATTTCATCAGAAAAAAAAGCAAACAAGCAAATCTATAAGTTGGCATTTAATTTGGAAGTTATGAATATAGTAAAAAGACTTTAATTGCTCAATTTCAAAGAGCGGAAAGATACAAATTACAGCTGCAAAATTATGTGTTCACTAAATCCAGAAATCTTATTGGAAAATTCATTAAAAGAAAATCAAAGTTGTTGAATTTGCATTGCTGATCACTATAAAGCTCTCTTAAGTTTGAAAACTGTTTTCAATAATCAACTTTTTTTTTGGATGGGGTGAAAAGGCAGAGTGAATGGAAAGCCTCATTAGGTAGAAAAGCTAATTATTCTTTTACATAAGCGTGTGTGTGGGAGGGGGGGGGGTAATCTTTTGTAGTTTTTTTTTTGCAAAAACATCCCCAGATTAGTTTGCATTTAAAATATAAAAAAAAGTTTAAAATGTTTTGTTTCTTTTTTTTTTTTTGTCATTTTGTGTGAAATTCTTCCTCCTTCAATTTTTCTTAAGGCAAGCCCTTTCCTCACATGATAAAAAGGTGCAGGGTCATTCTGTCCCAATGAACAAACCTAGCAGAGCATGGGAAACTGATGAGAATGCTAGTGAAATTTATTGAGAAATGATGATTAACTCTATCTAAAGATAGGTAATGATGAAATAGAAAAGGAGAGAATTGTGGCGGAAAATGAACCCCATTTCATGTTCAGAAGTTAACTGGAGCATTTGTAAGGGAAGTCACATCTGACAAGAAGATAAAAAAAAAGGTTTCTCTTGATGTTTGGAGTGGAATAAAACGAATAATACAAAGAAGTCAGTCTAATTAAAAACAGGTATTTTTGTTTCACCTAAATTTATACGTCTACTATTTGTCCTTGCTTTGACCACATCTGGTCTGGTGTTCCAGCGATATATTTAGAGATTCAAATCCAAAGAAGAATCTGCAATGTTACTGATCCTGTCCTGGCATCTCAGCTTCAGTCACATTCCCATCACCATAATGTAGCTTCCCTGTGCCTTTTCTATAAATATTTTTATGGTAATTCTTCAGATGAATTTTCCTCTTTGGTACCATGACTTCATAAATTTAAATGCAGTACTAGATTGGCAGCTAGGTCTCATCATTTTACAGCCGAAATGGTTAGATGTAACCAAAAGTTCTATGCTGACAGTTTCTTCTATTGCAATTCTTCAAAAATTTAAATGCAATGCCAATCGTTATCTTTTTCTTCTTAATTCCTGTTTTGTTATTGTTCTCTCACTAATCTGTTTAATGCTTGAACATAATCTTCAGGCCTGAGAGAGACTGTTGCTGAAGTCAAAACAGTCCTACTAATATCAAATGAATATTATTAGTGTCATTATCAATATTATTATTTTAGTTGGATTTTTTATTTCTCAAATTTTTTTTTCACCAGCATATATATATATATATATATATATATATGAGTAGAGAGTGAGAGGGGGAAGAGAGTCAAGCGAGAGTGAAGAGAGTAGAGAAAGAGACAAAGGGAAAATAGTAGATATAAATAAATAAAAGCTTAGATTATTTACAGATGGATTATTATGATCATAATGTAAATAATAACACCTTGATTCCGAAGTGCAATCAGAAACTTAACTTTGATGTTTTCTGAATATAGCTGCAGTGCATTAAGTCCTTTATAAAAAAGCGGTTTTAATAGTTGTAGAATCTTAACAAGCTTTTCAAGTAGATTTTTACTCTTTACTTGGGGTTGCAGGATTTTGAATTAAAGTACTTCAGCTAGAGACTGACAGACACGGTAGATTGCCTCTTCAGGGACACAGATATTAAAACAAGTCCAAGTTTAGCATAAAAAACAAAATTGAGATACAAATTATACAAACTAGAAGAGATTATCTTATAACAGAACCAGAATCTGCCGTTGACAGCAGAGTATTCATTTATGTTCCAAGGTTTTAATAGTTGTAGAATCTTAACAAGCTTTTCAAGTAGATTTTTACTCTTTACTTGGGGTTGCAGGATTTTGAATTAAAGTACTTCAGCTAGAGACTGACAGACACGGTAGATTGCCTCTTCAGGGACACAGATATTAAAACAAGTCCAAGTTTAGCATAAAAAACAAAATTGAGATACAAATTATACAAACTAGAAGAGATTATCTTATAACAGAACCAGAATCTGCCGTTGACAGCAGAGTATTCATTTATGTTGTCTTTTATAGAAAGTAGCAAATGACTGATTTGAATTCTCCATTTCTTGTTCGGCTGGGTGGCAGTGACTGGTGAAATATCAACTGACACTCGAGCAACTTTGAGGAAGATAAGGAAATGCTTCAGTCTCAGGTAATGGTTGAAAAAGGAAACCTGGGTGGAGAGGATAATGAAGAAAATGGAATCGGGCCAAAAGTAGAAGATTTTAAAAGTGTGAGGAGAGAGGGGTCTCAGAAAAACAAAAAAAACAACAAAAAGACATGAGACTTCTTGAAAAGTTCAAACTGACAAAAGGTTTTGAATACCAACATCCCCACCCCCACCATATTTTTTCTTTCTTTTTAAAAAAAATTGTAATTTGCACTGAGATTTTGGGGAGAGTTGTTACTAATGTTGGTCATTTTCTTCACTGTAAACAGATACTATCCACAAAAATGTCCTTGACATCTTTACATCGATGTAAGAGAGAGACAGGGAGAAGAGTAAGATGAAGAGAGGGGAGAATATAGTGGGGGGAAGATGGTGGGATATTGGTGGGGAGAGGGGGAATATGGTGGGGGATAGTCGTGGGGAGAGGGGGAGATAGTGGGGGCAGTAGGGGGATGGTGGGGGAGAGGGGTGGTGGTGGTGTGGGGAGAGAGGTGGAAGATGGTGGGTGAGAGTTGTAGGGGAAAATAGGGACAGGGGGGTGGGGACGGGGGGGGGGTGACAAGAGGTTTGTGTGAAGGGAAAACTCCAATGTGAAGAAACAAAAAAAAAACAATTTTAGTTCAATTTCTCTAATGCAAATGGTCCCAACCTGCTGATGGCAGTTTTCCAAGGTGCATTTCTCATGGATGTTTCTCTGAATATTGTTAATTTAATGATGATCCCATAAATTATTGACAGGTTTGAAAAAAAAAAAAGGAGGGAAATTTTATAATTAGTTTTCACAGCTGCAAGAACTCAAAAAGAAAAAAAAATGTAAGAAAAACTACAACATAATTTAGTACATGTATTGACCTTGTTTGGGTTTTGTTTTTAATCAGCTTTTGTAATGTTTGCAATGCCGAGCACATTGGAGCCTCGATATTGACACTTTTCTTTTTATAGTCAGCCAGAGAAGGAAAAACAGAGCAGGGGGAGGGAAAAGATAGACAAATGAAAAAAAACAAAACGCAAACATTGATTTGTATCTTAGTAGTATTGACTGTATTTACAAATACATTAAAAAGCTTTGAGACTGGAAAGAAGCAAAAAAGTATTGATTAAAGAAAAGCTTCCAAAAGCCTCTTTCTGACATTGGAAGATCAATATTTGAAATGTGTCCAATGTTGGAAAGTACAGTGTTTGCTGTCCAACCAATTTGTGTTTAGATTTTGTTTTTAAGACACCTTGACTGGTTTCAATCAAACAATTAAGCTTCCTCTTTTAAGTTAACATGTCTATCCTTTTTCCTAATATATACAAAATATGGTTGTCACAAAGTATGAACATTATGATATGAAAATCTCTCAAACTTTGCAATTTGCATCTATTAAAAAGAAAATGTCAGGAAAAAAAACATCTATCATTTTTTTTTTTGTTTATTTATAAAAAAAAATTATTTCATCATAGAAATTTAAAAATGTAGGACTCATGAGAAACTGATCTGTTCTCTGCATTTTGGCCAAAAGGTTGCCAAAGACTGTAATTTTTAATCCACTATGGAAAAAAGGGGTGCAGTGTGTGTGTGTGTGTGTGTGTGTGTGTGTGTGTGTGTGTGTAGATATGTGTGTGTATTTGAGAAGCAATACACGTTTTATACAAGTTTCATTTCTGCATTTAAGCTTTTTTTTCTTGTGTGTGTAAAGTATTTTCCTTTCTGGACATCAGCTGTATAAACATTGTCTAAATGTTTTGTATGGCCAAGCATTTTCAGCTACTCTTAGCCATCATCAAGGATGTTTTTTATTTTGTTTTTTATTTCTAACTATGTGTGTGTGTGTGTGTGTGTATATATATATATATATTGATATAATGGAATAACCTGTCACCCCCATGAGTGACTACACTATAGGTAGTAACTACCGATAAGTATCTGTAAGTCAACAGACTACAGGTTTCTAGCTGGGATCTGTTGAGTACGACTCAGACTTACGCAAGAACTACCGACCTTCCAATAATAGCACTCACTACTGGATTGACTTACGACGGCCTTGTGCATAACTGCTACCTTTATTCTTATTGTACTGTTTTTTTACAATAAACCTTTACTTATCTTATCCACCTTGGTTTTCAAGTATATATTCCTATTAGCACAGAATATATATATAATGGACTCTCCTGTCGGTTTCGACGTATGAGGATCTGCCAGATTAATTGATTCAGTTATGAAATTTTGTGCGATAATCTTAAGTGGCACTTATGACCTGATAGTGATTTACAAAGGAGGCTGCATATGGAGCAAGAGTAAGGATTGTGAGATGAGATCACTGTTAGATTGTCTGACCTTTTAGATCTTATTCTTGCTTCTTGAAGATGATTCAGACAAGCAGATTGAAAACTGCTGAGTCCACTAAAACATATATATATATATATATATATATATATATATATATATATATATATATATATATATATATAGCAAAACCAGCACAAATGTATTCATAAATAAATTCAAATAACAATAGGAAATCTTATTTTCACAATGCCTTTCATTCCTTCAGGAACTTCATCAAAAGCAAAAGGCAGAGAGATTTATTAAGATAAACTTGCATTTATACAAAGAGAAAAGTATCTGAGAAAATGACATAATGGGTTCAAATTTAAATCTCAAAATATTTCAATATTTTTTTAATGTTTTCAGATTTTAATGGTCTCATTTTCTCAATGACACCTTTTCTGATCCTACAAATGCAGGTTTTTCTTAATACAATCTCCACAGCTGCAAAAATAAGTTTTCCTATTTTTTTTTTATTTCAGTTTATTGCCTTTCAGATATATTCATTCATATCTCACTTTTTGCATAGTAGATAGGTTTGCCTATTGTTTGGTTCACACTCCTTCACAGCATTTTGAACAGGAGTAGAAGTTTATCCCTTGTTCCCTGTTTAAGATTGTGTTTTAAGTTTCTTCTAAAGTCTTTTCATTCTCTTTCAGTCCCACTAGCCCCAACCTCCCCACTATGTGTCTTATGGCATTGTCCCCTTGTTTGGGGTGAACAGATTTTTAAAAAAAAAATGCATGAACTCATTTTTTGCATTAATCCCTCACCTCATGCTATGAGCTGTCAACGACAGCGACTTGAAGATAACCCCATTTCAAGAATCTGTTCATATTCGAGGTCAAAACCATGTCTGAAGCCTCTGGTGGAAATAGGTTGTCTATGATCAAGACAAAGCAATGTTCTAATTGGACAGACATTGAAAGAAAAGCTAAGTTCATCCAATCGGTTGAAGACATCATCACAACTGACCCCAGCAAATAAGCAGTTTAAAATGGCTGAGCCCACAATCAGATGGGTCATGCACAATGACATCAAATACAAAAACTGAGAGGGCAGTTTATGTTCAACAATTCCTAGAAGAGCTATAGAGACTGAACCAACTGAAGCACCCTGAAGAGTTTGGAATGCTCTGGTTCTTCATCAATATAAAAAAAGAACTTTAACCAATATTAAATTTTCAACGGGGGGGGGGGGTGATAAGTGACTGATACACACAAAAGGTACATTACCAGTGGTGGTCCTGAGTAAAGGCCAAGTTATGCTACCCCACTTCTTTCTACAGGATCTCATGGTAAATGCCACCGCCTACATCAAGACATGGATCAGGTGGTCAATTTGTTCCGGCAAGACCGTTTTGCCTTAAATCATCCAGGAGTGACTTTCTAAGCAATTTTCACAAGCTCCCAATTTGAATTCCATAGACTACTACATCTAAGATGTCAAGAAGGAAACCAACCAGTGGGCCCATAAGAGTCACTAGAAGCTGTCATAGAAGATGGCTTGATCAAGAACCAATTGTTGCATGCATAAACTTGGATTCCAACACTGTCTATGTAGCTCAAGACTTTTCTTCTTATTGAACACCAGAAAATATCCAACACTTCCAGACATGCTCTATCTTTACAAGAGTCAGATCAAACCAAAAATGGATGATTGCTGCCATATTTGAACTGAAGCTGCCCAGACCTCACTATCATGGCACAACAGAGTTCAAAAGCGTTTATGCAGCTTTGTAAGCAATGAATTATTTTCCACCCTACAACCTCTTTCCCCACAGACAAAATGCTGCTTGTCTCTTGCTACCATCATTATTTCCATGGCAAATGTTAAGACAGGCTACATTCCTTAGTTCAACCAGTGCAGGCCTTCATAACTAAGACCCACTATGCCATGCACATAGGGTCAACTCATCTACATCTTCCATTGTTAAGGAGGAACTTCCACTCAGTGAGTTTCTTCCCCAGAACAGTTACTTTGTAAAATAGACTCCCAAGAAGATGCTTTCCCAAGTCTAAGGTTAACAGTTATCTATCCTCATTATCCTCAATATATGTCCTTGTTACTTCTTCCCTTGAAACAACCTCCTTCAGTAATCCTCTTGGGCCTTGAAATGGGTGAACAAAATAAAATATTATATTTGTCTATGTTCAAGAATAATTTCTAATAAGTTCTATTTTCCTTTAGAATTTGCTTCCCATTACTTGGTGGGTCCACATAAACCTTAGAAATTTTAAGGGTCACACCTGTATTAAATAGAAAACAAATGTGTTGCATCTAAAAACTGCAACTTTTGAATCGGCTCACAAAAGATATCAGTTTTATGCCAATTTAAGACTGCTTTGATTTTAATCTGTCGTAACATTTAAGCCATGAAAGGTGTGAATTTTTACTAGGGACCTCCACTAATCCACAACACTTAAGGGGTTTAAAATGAATGTAAAAGTAAACAAAATGTAAAAAAAGAAAAAAAAAAGAAAAAAGAAATAATTAAATAAAAATTTGTTACCAAGATTATATAAAAAAAATAGAAATTTCATTTTATTCTGAAAATTTCATTAAAATCCAACATTTGATTTTTGCAAGAATTTCCAAATCATTATCCTTTTTACTGTAAAAAAAGGTGCTAAAACACTCATAAAAATTATGCTGACACAAATAAAAAGAAAAAAAAAAAAAAAGAAAAAAAAAAGATTTTTTAACCAAAATTTGGATTAAAAAATTTAATAAAATAATCAAAAAATACTTTGGTCTTTCCTCTTAATAATAACAAACATTTTGATGATAAAACTTTGTCTTTATTAAGTTTGGGGTCATTTTTCATCATCCTATCGTGTTTTTTTTTGTTTTTTATTTTTCAGTGAATAGTGGACGTAACTTAAATACTGTGTAAATCAGTCATACTATGAAAAGGAAAAAAATTAGAGTCTGTGACTTAGAAAAATGTCAAAGATGTTTTGGAACTTCTAGGCAAAGTTCCATTTCTTTGATGATATTTGGGAAAAAAAAAAAAACAACTTTGGATGACCTACTGCAGGTGCTGAGAGCGAAAGGTGATCTTCACCAAAATTCCACAAAAGAATCAATTCAAAAGTTGAATCGATTAGATTGGGGGTCATTCATGAAGCAACTTAAGAAGTTGGGGCCAAAGTGAAAATTTGGATCCTATTCAACAATTTGCATAATGAAAATAAAAATTTTTTTTTTCTTTTTTTCTCCACAAACTGAACCGGTTACAAAAACTCAATTCCAAATAACTAAGTGATCTCTTCAAATCCAGTTCTGCATGTGTGTAAAACCTTGATGAGCACTGAATGGAATTGGTCAGGTTTCAAGGATTCAGAGCTCAGGGGGAAAAAAAGTAGAATTTTAATCAATGAAGAAAAATTCAAATAAACGTTAAATAAATGAATAAAAAAAAAAGTGCCCCCCCCTTTTGCACCATGAAAACTGCATCAGCTGCAGATCACATTAACGGTCTTTTTTTGCATGGAAACCTAATCCAAGTAAATAACTGTTTTGCGGTAAGCTTGTGTTTCCAATTATTATCCCTTTCATAAATTTTGTTTCCAACTAGTCGGATTTAATGACCTTGTATAAAGTGTGAAATTATATAATTGACGGAATAATACAAATACAGAAGATACATCTGAAGAATTAGTGAATTTAGTTTTAATCCGTCTTTTATTACTTCAAATATTATTTTTAGTGGATAACCATGTTTGAAATAAATGGTCCATTTATTTTTTTTTTTAAACAGTGTGTATTACATCTGTTGGCCTGGCCTCTGCCCAGTCAACTCGAAGGAAGAAAACCTTGCCAGAGAGCAGGTTTACTTTATTAAGTTTTTGCAAGTGCACACCGATAAATGTATCGCACAATGTTCAACAAAAACACGGCATCTGTTTCTGTCATATAGGGAGAAAATGAGTAACTACAGACACCAGGGTTTGAGCATGACACACTGTACTTATGAATATGTTTTCTGCCAGGCATATAAATACGGGTGTCAGGCTACTGACTGCAGTGACTATTGAGTGGAACTATCCAGTTGAATTAGTGTGAATTATTGTGCGTCAATGATTTGGGTTTTGATTTAGGATTTATCAGATATTAAGCCAAGCCACGCTACTAACAAGGTATTCACTGAAATGGTTAATTATCTTTGGTTGACTTTTGCTTCTTTGTTCTTGTTAAGTATTTATTTGTTGTGGTAATTAAATACTGTTTTATCTTAATATTGAAGTCTTGAGTTATACTTAATTATTAATGGCCACTTTATGTCACAAAAGTTACAAACACAGGTATCCACTATAAATAATGTTTGAAGTAATACAGAAGACATGCAATTTAAGAAGAGAATAAGCATAGAGAACATTGATGTGGTGATTTTTCAAATCAATATTAACCTTACGGATATTGACAGTAAGGGTTTATATTGCAGATACAGTTATATGATATTGGAATATTTGTCATTTCCAGAGCTCTTAGGAGCAGGGCTGGTGCAAGGGTGTCATGCTCCATCCCCGCAAATCTATGCTATGTACTCACCACCACATCTCTATTTTCATAAGGTGATATTCATATAAATACAAATTTTATTGTAAGCTAATTATGTACATCATTTTGTTGACTTACAGCTGTATATTGAAACTTTTTCATTGATGGGGAATTTGCATGTTATCAATACATAGGCTGTTGTTTTGATTCAAGCTTTTAATGGTGACTCTGTCTTCTCACTGGTGATCAGTGCTGGTGCAAGCATTTCGTACCCTCCACCTTTGAATCTATGATATGAGCCCCCCCCCCCCACTCTACTACATCTCAATTTTCATAAGGTCATGGTCATATAAAATACAAGTTTTATTGTAACTTAATTATGTACAATAATGGATCATATTCAATATAGGTGAACAATTCAACTAGAAAAACTGAAAATGAATACAATGTATCTAAATACAAATTAGAGACCTGTCATAATAGATCATTCCATTTCAAATAAATCAACAATATTTTGTATCAGTTTTTAACATCATCTTGAGATTTTTTTCCTTGTTAAACAGTTGAATAATTTTAACACATTCGACATCATGGATAAAAAATAGTGAATTTTTATATAGCGTTTTAAAAAGACAGTATGAGGAAAACAAATTCACAGATTTGGACAAAAAAAAAATAAAACAAAAAACAAAAGACCCCAGAATGACGGTAAAATCCGCAAGAAATGTTCATGTTTTAACAGTCAGTTGCGCTTAGTTTAATTAGTAATGTATATAAATGTAAGTAAAAAAAGAAAATGTTAAAATAGCAAGGGTCACAAAGCACTGCCCGGGATCCCCAATTATGTTCTCCCAGTCAGGGAATACGTACTGAAAGAGCTTAGGAGATACATCTCCCAATAACCCTGGTAAAGAGCATTAATTTTAGCCCACAGATTTGATCATCCCACTTTTGTGGCCTTGTGCCAAACCAAGTTAAGAAAATATCCATAGAGCAGCAGTTAACAACCATTTGTTGGGAGGTCATTGCCAATGTAATGAATTTACATCTTATTGGATAGTTGAGAATTACGAAGCTGAACCAATGTACGTTTTGCTTCAGCAGTTACGCAGAAAGAACCCGATTTAATCAAGTGTTTACAACTGAGAAAGATTCATGCAACATTTTTTAACATAGAAAGATTTTCAGTCCTTCTATTTCCATTGATCAAACTGTATTAACTGTCCTTTTTCAGCTCAAAATATCTTTTGTACATCATGAGAACAACAGGAAAAATACAGGCATAACCAGAAACCACACTATTGCCTTTACCGATAAGTCATTGCATTTTACAGGCAAGTCTGTCAAAATGGACAAGAGAACCAGTGAGTTCCAAACAGCTTGAACCACTTGTTAATAATTTCAACTGAAACTTGCTATCATTATTAG
>OZ038500.1:102254166-102274166 GCA_964036315.1 Acanthosepion esculentum
CTTAACATCAGAAAGAAAAAGTTGAAATTTCTAAGGCACATAATGATGAAAGAGGACTTGGAAAATTTGACACTCACAAGACATATTAAAGGCAAGTGGGATAGTGGAAAGCAGTGCATAAACCTACCTAACGATTTTGTGTAAATGGTTGGCAAGATAGAGATTAGGAAATATAGCAAAAAGACAAACACTACTAAGGGCTACAAAGGACAGGAAGTGGTGGAGAGCCATGATCACCCACATCCTGAAGGAATGTGGAACATAAAAGAATAGTTGAATTTGTTAAAATGTATGTGTGTGCATGTTAAATACAAATAATGTTTGTGCTTAGCTGTTCTTACTATCACACAATGTGCATGTGCGTGCGTGTGTGTATTAACGCCAACAAGTGCTTGTTTTTATGTAAACATAAGAATATGCATTCAGCCATATATTTCTAAATACAGTCAGTAATTGTTTTCTATGTGTTAAAAAAAGAAAGCCACATAGACAAATTAATCTCTCATAGACGCTCCTGTTTATGTAATCAACAGAATCCCATAGCCACAAACATGAAATCATTTTTTTTATCTGTGCTCACATAAATCCATTTCAGCAAAAGATTTTTTTACAATTGCAGATTACAGCATTAAAAACACAAGAAAACAAAAAAAAAAAAAAAAACTAGATTACACAAGACAACGGATCCAGATTCTAAACTTCCGCAGGTTGATTCAAAGTAACTGCTCATGTTAGAACATGTGGAAACTACATTTATTTTTTTAAATTTAATTTATTCAAATATTACAAAGAAAAACAACAAAAAACAAAGAAATTGAAAAAGAAATCATTACCGAAGAAAAAAAAAAAAAAAAAAAAAAAAAAAAAAACTAAACAGCAACTTTCTTGTGAAACTACTTACAGAGAGAATCCATGGTTCCAGTACTGGCATTGCTTGACCGGCGTCCATCTCCAACCAAATTGGCAACTTGGAGACTTATTCGACGGTCCAGCTGGATGCTGTGGCGTTTTCGACCAGCTTTGGTCTTAAAGCCCTCTTCTCCTTCTTCAATACTGCGCATTTTTTCAGTCACATCGAATTTGTCTTCCACATCCTCTGTGGAGTGATTTTTGGACATTAGCCTTTTGACAAAAGACATTTTTTGTTTTTTGTTTAAGAGGAGATTAGGGCAGGGAATCCAACTTATTTCGGTTTGAACTTTTAAAGAAAGACGTTAAAGTGAGTTCAGAAGAATAGCTTCTAAAAAGCTTATTCCAAGTAAATGAGGAAGAAAAAGATGAAACAAGATTTTAAAAAGAAGGAAAAAAAAAAATCAATCAGAGAATGAATTTCAAGTGGTAAATTCCAAGTTTGGTAATTCCACTTATGTGGCAGTTACAAGTTTAAACTTTAAATTATTTTCCTTTCTTCAGAGAACAGGCTAGAATTTGTTTGTAGTGAAACAGCTAAGTACTATATGTAGAAGAGTTCCGTTTTAGTACAAAAATTTAAAAAAAAAAAAAATTTTTTTTCTTTTCTTAATTAACTCCTCCTTTAAAGAACTTGTAAATAATTCCACTTAAAGAGAAAAAGGTGTTGTTTGTTTGTTTGTTACTGTCTTGTTTGGGTTCCCTTGTTTAAAAAGCTGTAAGCAGAATGTTGGCAGGCCAGTCGAAGAGTCGGCAGGCACGCCAGCCACTTGGAACTTTCTTCAAACACCAGAGTTCGACGCACCAATCAAGTAGACAGTGACGGAGGAGGCTGACGTTAGTTGGCGTTAAACTTTGCTATGGGGCGGGTGTCTGGGAGAGAAACCAACACCTAAAGGAACTGGCAGGGGGAGAAAAGATGAGTTTGCAAATGAAACACTGCCCTACAGATGCCAGAAATGAGAGAGACGTTAAAGACAGGTGGGACAGGAGACACTTTACAAATTGAATAGACAGCCGACAAGTGGGTAACTACCTGCGTACTTATGTTGCGGAAGGACACACGATAAGGGAGGAGAGAATTGGACGAGGGTAAGAAGAGCGACTTAGAGGTATGTGCAGCCTTGAGAAAGGTGAAGATGTTTTATTTTTGTGATTTCTTTTTCTTCTTTATCTACAGAAGAAAGGTATTTTCTTTTTCTCATAATGTTGTTGTTAGGGACGAATGCTGTCAAATCAGCAGGAAGAATCAACCTGTTGGTTGGTCAAGTGAAGTATTCTGAAAGACCCGGGTTAGCATGACAGACGTGTTGTGGGCAGAGTCTACTTACTATTATTATTATTTTCTCCCCTTTCGGAGTGAAGGAGGAGGATGTTCTTTGTTTTGATTATATCATTTTCCTACACTTTGGCCAGTCTATTTTGCTACCAGCTCCATCCTAGAAGTCGGCGGCGTCAGCAGCAGTAGTAGTAGTAGTAACAGTGACTTCAACTAATGAAGAAGACTCTAGGTATCACTTACAAGCAAGATATTAATTAAAATCTTACAGGTGGCGATGAGAGGAGTTAGGATGACGGAAAGGAGATGCCAGGTTATCAGTTTCTTTCTCCAACTCTAAATCACACACTTCACCTTCAGGTAAATAAATCAGGCAATAGAGAAACGCTTGGCAATACAGGACACAAGCAACTGTCAGAGTGAGTGAGTGAGGCTTGGGAGTTCCTTCCAACAGAAACCAGGTAGTCCAGTCAAAATTTTATCTTTTCTTTTCTCCCTCCCTCTCTCTCTCGGAGTAAAAGTATTCTTGGCAAGCGCCGTTTCTCCCCCAGACAATCAAGTAGTCGTTCAACGGTGCAGGACTGTGGGTAAGAAGGGGAATATTTCCTGGCAAACCCACTAAAACAACCCCAGTAGCAACGAAGAATGGAAATAAATAAATGAAATGAAAGGTTGAAGAGAAAGACGTAGATTTACATTTGTTAAGTCACACTTTTTTCTCCCCTCGCAAAAACGTGGACAAATAGAGATTTTTTTAAAAAAATGTAACGTTTTTTAAATGAAAGATACAATAATGACAATAAAAATAAAAATAAATGCAATGAGAGAAGGAAGTAACAATAACAGCGAAGCGGGTTTGAATATAGAATTTTGATTAATAAATTAAAATTATTTCATTTCTAAGTTTGGTATTTTTTTTTTCCATCGGTCACTTGCTGAAATGTTTCAAATCATTTGCGATTACGTCAAATTAATCCTCCTTGTCGATGTTGTCCACTTCCAGTTGTTATATCATTTTTAAATGCAATCATATTCCCCGAAACAACACTTTTTTACCCCGCATTTCTTTTTTATTAGAACTCAAATACCGTTATTTTTAAAGACGGTTTTAAAATTTAAAATGTCTTTTCTTTACGTCGTTGTTGTTGTTAAGAGAAAACTCTTTCTGCACACACACAAAAAAAGAAACACTGTGCTTCAAAAATTAATATATTGCATATTGGCATATACCGTGTAATAGCGTAAAAATAGTCGTAACACTAACAGTACTACTAGTATTGCTGGTAGGTAGGTAGGCAGATCTAAGTTCAATAACAAGGGCGCGTAATAAGATAGAGATCAGTATTTCTCCTCCTCCTTTTAGTTTTAGTAGCCAAAAATTATCCCCACTACTTAACTAGTAGACGACAGGAAATATTGTATCTTTGGGTGTGTGCACGTTGTAATAAAAAAAGGACTGGTTTTGTTTCTTTTTAGATATAAAAGAAGACTTCTTTTTTTTCACCTTTCGTTAACGTCAAGCACTTTGTTGTTCAGTTCAATACACACACACGCACATCAAAGAGTTAATTAATAATGGACAACAATATTATTTCAAAATGCCAACCCCATTAGGAGAAGCAATGATAATTATTGCTTGCTTGTTCATGTGTAGTTACAAAGGAGCAATTGTAAGAGTTTTTTTTTCTCTTTAGCAGAATCAGAGAGAATGAATATTAATCAGAAAAAGGACAAGAAGTGTGTAAAAAAGGTTCTGCTACGTGGAAATAATACAACGGCGATTGAAATAATAATAAGTGTAGCAGTCGAAAAAACCCCGGTTGTTTTGCATTTCAGGCTTCGTAATCTTTTTCTCCAGGGTCTTCTTGTCGACTGTCACCCCGTGACAGTAGTAATAATAGTAATGGGGTTTTTGGATGGCGAAAATCTCCGCATACATGCTCTCTTCTTTCTCTATTCTGACTGGACGTAGGTACGCAACAACGGTGAATACGTGCGGGGTCTGCTCCGGCAAAGCCGCACACACTTACAAGATGACGAAGAGGCGACAAAGCAGCGAGAAGGTGGATTTTTCAGTGTCATTTTCTTTTAGAGAAATTGTTTCTGTTTGTGAGTGTCACCTGCAGGAAAAGTGAAGAGAAAAAGCAAGGAAGGTGGCTCGAAGAGAGAGAGAGAGATAGAGAAATCACTTGCCTTCTCACAACCACTACACTTATTATTATTATTAAAGGTAGCGGCGGTGCCGACGTTTGTAATAACGCTGACAGCGAAGAAGACTGTAGCAGTTGTTCTAACATCTACTTGTGTGACAAACCATCATGATGATAATAATGTTGGTAAAAAAAATGAAGAAAAGAACTAATAATCTGTTAAGAAAAAAAAAAGGTATTGAGTTTTTTATTAGTTTATTTTAGAGTTACAAACTCAAATTTGAATTCCCAGACACAACATTCGTCAAAATGACACTCAGGCATAAAAAGGGAAGATTAAAAAAAAAAAAAAAAAATTATGGACATATATTTTTAAAAAATTTGGTTTCATATTCAGAATGCTTTAAAAATGTTTTTTTTTTAACAGGACGGTTAAATGATGAATACTACAAATTTATTATCAATAATCGATGTTATAAAAATATAAATCCTCCGCCCACGCAAACCGGGAGGAATTTTATTAATGAAAGCGGAAAACTACTTTGATAATCATCAGATGTTGGTGTTTCCCTCTTTTTGACAGAATAACGATTAATCATCACCTTTTCTTAAGATAAAAGAAAAATGTTAAAAAAAAAGGAAAAAAAGAAAAGAAACTGCTTAAAAGACTAAAGATCTGGATTAAAATTCCCAATAGCTACCCTTTTTATTGAAACCATTTTATTTTTATACGATTTGTTTGTTTGTTTTTTAATATTAAAAAAGACAATCTTGATATTTAAAAAAAATAAGTTTTCTAGATAAAAAAAAAAAAAAAAATATGTAAAACTTGTTAGCTAGATTTTTTTTTCCAACGTATCTTTAAAATGCAAAGAAAATCTATTTTTGTTTTCGCAATAACACTTAAATTTTGCATTAATGAACTCTAAAAAAGGTTTGGATACAAACATCTTGGCGTGTTTTTTTTTGTTGTTTTTTTTGTCACCCCCCCCCCCTTATGTAAAAAAAAAAAATCTCAGAGAGCAGAAAACGGTTGATAGCACGAACCGTTGGAACCCGAATCAAAGACCGAAAAAGAGACGACGATTGCATGATACTCAAGAAGGGTGATCGATCGGTAGGAGCGTAAAAATGTCCCAAATAAACACAGTGAAATAAATAAGTAACGTATCTTTCTAAATTATCACATTCGGTTTTTTTTTTAATCAGTTAAAGTTCTAGAACTATGCTTGTGCTAAAATAAATTTGATAGAATGTACGATTGAAGATATTGTAAGGCAGACACAATGAGGTAAAAAAACAAAAAAAATAAAGCTAGGTAACTATTTCGGATAATTACTTTCCTAACAATTGAAACGAAGAGAGCAGTGTGTACACCAGGAAAAATAAAGATTTTGGTGGGCAGTTGGCAAAATATGAAAGTGTGAAGAAGAAACAGATCAATATTTGCTAAAAGTGTTAAAAAAGAAAAAAGACAAGTGTGACATGAACGAAGTTTTTTTTCTCTCTCTCTCCTTTCTTTTGTATTTGAACAAGTAAGTCATCATATCGATTAGTTAAGAATTAAAAAAAAAAAAGGACTCGATAGAACACACAGCTGAGTTCTAAGAAAAGTCAATTATTCAATTAAATGAAAATAAAAAAAATTAAAGACTTGGCGGTGAAAAAATAAAGAAAAGCTGAAGAAGAGAAAAGAAAAAAAAGTATAAAACGAAAGAAAGGAGAAAAGGAATAAAAAAAAACAGTTTAAACGAGAAATACACGTGGAATTTTTTTTCTTTCTTTTTATGTCAACTAAAATTTAATTGATAATAAATATGAGGTAGGGGGGTTAGGGCAGAAAGAGAGAAACAAATGGAACTCCTCCTCCTCCTCCGTCACACACGCCCTGCTCTGCCGTGCCCCGCCTCCACACTTTTTCTGTAATCAGACCAACTTGGTTGGCTGACAGACAAGTCGATTTCTCAATCGGTACATTTCTCATAGCTTCAAGCACATGGACATTTTATGTTTACCTACAAGAAAATTTCGAGGAAAAAAAAAGGCTGGATAGTAAAGCCAAATAAATGGTGGTGGGTGGAGGATTTATTGGGTCACTTCATTTCTCCCTTCCACAAAGGGGGGGGGCACATTAGTCAATCTGATTTCTATCTCGGCACCACGTTTTCTTTTGAAACTCTAAGAAAGAAATTATGTGAAGAATACTAATACAAGATTTGAAAACGCAAATGAGGAACTGGTTGTTACTCAACCTCTACCATAATGATGCCAGTGCCAGAAAAATGGTAAGTGCAGCATTTACTTACCTTTTTTTTCTTTCTTTTTTTTTTCTATCTTGGCATTTGTTTATTAATTTTAATTGGGGGTCTGCGGTGGGGAAGCAAAATGAAACAAGGAGGCAAAGAGAAGGATTGTGAGAGAAGTGAATAAAGGATGAACAGTTGTTAAAGTAGTGGGGTGATAATGAGAGAGAGAAGGTAATGGGAAAAAATGCCAATGATAGAAATTCTTTCACCTAACTCCCCCTCCAAGGAATCAATACTAGGCATGTAAACATCTCGTTTTATATATATACACACACACACACACACACAGTAATTCCTCATGTATAATACGCATTCATTCATAATATGCACCCCTAAAATTGTGCTGAAAGTGTGGGGAAATGCTGCTACTCACACATAATCTGCACCCTCCTTGTTTGGTAATCAAACCCTATAAATTATACCTTTCCAATTTCATTATGACCAGTGCTTCCTACTTTTATTAGAAAAATGGTTTTAAACATAGAATAATATTATTTTAATTTAGTTTTATGATATTTTATTTTACAGCAATTTTTTAAAGACTTTTGTAGTTGGGCATAATCCTGATTTGCTTATATTTCTCCTTTTTTTTTGAAAAAAAATGCATATTATACATAATTATTATGGGGTGTGTGTGTGTGTGTATATATATATATATATATATATATATATATATATATTTTAAACAATAAAAAATATTAAAAAAATAAAAATCTTCAGACACACTGGGTTGTATATTAATATTCTTTTGTTTTTATTATTATTTCATTTAGTGTGTGTGTATATATATATATATACACCCACACACACACACACACACACACACATCTATCCATCCATCACCATATAAACATAAATGATGTGAGGCTAAACTTTTGCCAGTTGTTTGTCTTAGTCATCCAAGAGTTAATGATCAACTATTCAGGATTTGATGACTAAGACTGTGTGTGTGTGTGTCCATCCACACACACTGTAAAGATTATGTCATCAGTTGCTCTTGTGGGTGATGCATATTTGCAACAAAATAATTATTTTAGTCTTTAGTCTTACCTTTCAAAAAAAAAACTATTTACAGACTAATGTCCTGCAATCTATTTTTTAAAAATCTTATTTCTTCTGGGGAAGATTAATTTCAGAATGCTTAAAAATAAAAAGTGAACACTATTAAGTAGTTTTGTAAACAAGTCCAGGCAAAGCATCTCACTTTGCGTGAGTGAGAGAAAAAGTGAATGATTTTAAACTGTTTCTCTCATAATCCTTTCAGCATCTTATTTTCAAGTAATTGTTATGTTTATCAACTTTTCAAAAGATCATTTAAAACCCATCCATTGATTTTTCACATTTCATGACAAAACATCAAACCAGCAAGATAGAAAATTCAATAGCTACAGTCATTTTTCTTGCTGACAAAATTAATTTAGAAGTTATAGTTTAATAAGTGATTCTAGAAATTAATCCCTCCTCCTCCTCCATATTATAAGAATAGACATTTAGGATAATTATGGACATTAATTTTGTGAATATTAAAAGTTCTTTACGTCTGTGGGACAAAAACAGAAACTTCCAACCACAGATTTTATGGGATTGAAGTTTTGCCAGATTTAATGACAGGAGTTATGGGATCTCTACATATCCCTAATGAACACGGCCTAGACATTGAGACCAACATCCAGTGGCAACAGTGCTTCATTGAGATTATGTATATATATATATATATATATATATATATATATATATATATATATATATTCATTAGTTTCATTGTTTAAGAAAATAACATAAAAACCTAGGAATAGCAACTCAAACATATAGTAATAAGATTTTATATATATATATATATATATATATAAAAATCTTATTACTATATAAATGTTATTTTTAGTGGGCACAAATGTTTGAGTTGCTATTCCTAGGTTTTTATTTTATTTTATTTTCTTAAACAATGAAACTAATAACAAGTGTCCTTGATTGAGAAGTTCTACTAAAGAAAAAAAAAACGGGATGCAGGTTCAATTCCTGTCAGAAGCAAAATCTTTCTTTAGTAGGGCTGTTCAATTTAGGCTGTTTCTTATTAATTTCACTATTTAACAAAATAAAAAAACAGGGATAGCAAAGTTGCCACTAAAAATAATGTTTATATAGTACTAAGAAATAGTGTTGGACACAAAATCCTTTCAACTCCACTGTCTGTAACATTTAATTTAAAAGTGGTCTCAATCCAGAGTAGAGCTAAATATCATTTAATTTAGGAGATTAAAACAAAAACCTGTTAAAAATCGCTACACAATGGCAATTAGGTTTCAACACTACAAATGTGTCTCAGCAGGCAATGGTAAACTATTTTTTTTTTTTTTTTTTTCCTTCATCATATTCTTTTTTTACATTAGAATCTAAAAAATCTACCCAAAGTCAATATCACTTGCCATCCACTTACACAATTCATGACATCTTTTTTCCTTCCTTTGTCATCTTGTTAAATTGATTTGTTTTGCAAGTGCTGAGGTTTGCTAACAGTTATCAGCACAAAACCAACTTTTTTTTACACTAATGTTCACAAGCATTACCAAGGTAGAGTCAATTCTGTGTAGCTGGCATAGTAGATCCTAGATTTGAAGGTCACGGCTTTGAAGTGGGCTTAAATTTGGTTGAAATTTTCTTGATACTATGTCCTTCGAGGAATCCATCTTTCCATGCATTGAGAAAGGTCAAGTTCAGAATGCAATCCAATAATTTAATCATGAGACAAACCAACAAACCTATTTGCTGTCTTTGAAATATAGATTTTTTTAGTTTCTTTTAGAAAATTAAATGTTGTAGGATATTCTGTACTCTTTACTTTCTCTGTGCAGATATTAATTTATTTTATGACCTGATGGGTTGAGCAAAGTTAGCTCAGAAAGCCATAGTTCTATCTCTGAATTGCCACAAGGCCCTTAAAAGTAGGATTTCAACATTCTGATTTCATTATGAGGCTAAAGTTAAGAATTTTGACAGCCATCTTAAAGGTTTAAATTTTAGTTTTTCTTTAAATATAAATCTGAATTCACTGCATTGTCTATTAATAACCAGATTGGTGCTACCCATAGCTAAAGAATCCCATCAGTCCTACTTTCAAAACCAGTGCCATAATAAAAGAGTGATGGTGACACTACACAGAATTTATTTTACTTTATTTTATTTTTTTTTTAAACATTTCACCCCAAGCAAGGCGAGGGTGCCACTAGCACACAAGGGGTTACAGAGAGTGAAAGTAAGAGAAAAGTGGAGGGGTGAGGAAAGGATAAAAAGAACAATGATCAAGGAATCAGAAGATGTCAATTGACATTACATTTAAATCTTTGAAGATTATAGTTATCTGGGAAGCAACTAAGAGGAAGAAAGTTTCACTGTCAAGAAGTGTGAAAGAAGAAGCTGTTGGAGTAGAAGAGGCAGTTACATTCAACTGTTTTGACAGTGAAAGGGTGGGACTGAGATGCCAACTTAGTAGCAGGCTTAAATTCATGCAGTCAGGACACCAGTAAAAGTAGTTTGTCAGAATAGTTGCCATGAAAATATTTGTAGAAAAGGTGGAGAGAAGCCACATCATGTCTGTGAGAAAGTCACTATAGTCAAGATGCCAGGTCAGGACCTATCACATTGCATATCAGTCTTTGAATTTTGTTGAGGACCTTGAGATGAACAGCGAGGACACCAGACCAGATATGGCAACAGTATTCAATGTATGGATAAATGGTAGACTTGTATATGTGAATGATGGACTCAAATGAGAAAAACCTTTGTCCATTGATTTTCAAATCAGACTTAATTTCTCATTAAGAAACCTCGTTAATGAGACATGGACTGAATTATTTTCATTTTGATTCTTGAACCTCTAGCCAGAGAGAGAGAGAGAGACAGAGTGTGTGTGTGTGTCTGTAGATCAGGCATGGGCAACCTTTTCCAACTAGTAGGATGCATGAGATATCGCTCATCATAAGGCACTACTAAAATATTCCAGCTTCTTTGTTGAAAGCACTTCAGTCATTCCCATTATAAAAGATCAAATGTATAAGATATCTACCTTGGAAATTAGGAAAATTTATTGATTTAGTTTTTTTTTTTACTTTGGAGAAAATATTCTTTTTTTGTAATTAAAAAATTAAAGTGTTGGTCTAAAATGATCATTGATGACAGTGTAATTAACACACACCAGTTATTTGTTTCTAATTTATTTATTTTTATTTCAATTTTTATTTTATTTTTTTTTAAATCAAAATATATTTCTCCAGAGAAAAAATTATGAATGTTGCTGCTTCTAAAGTAAGAGATATTTACACTTATGATCTTCCTTAGTGAAAACTGCCAATAGTTTAAAATTATGAAAAAATTATTATCAAAGAAAGGTTACAAAATTCAAGAAACATACTTAATTATTGTTTATGTATATAATTAGGTATGAGAGTATGTGAGTGAATAAGTGAGAATGAAAGAAAAACAAAATTTCTAATAAATTTCATTTTTCTCATGAAATGAGGTGTATCATTAAGCCAAACTGGCTGCAGTTTGCCTCTGATGATGAGTGTAGAGCACTTTTTGGTATGAAAGTCCATGTTTTTAGCAACACAAATTGGTTCATTGTTAAGTGATGGTAAAAAAAAAAAAGTCTCAAACTATCAATGGCTAATTAGCCATTTACTCTGCATACCTCGTGACTGTAAATATCAAGTTTTGTTCTAAGTTATCAACTTTTATAAATAAACATACAAAAAATGACCTAAGTTCTTTGACAAAGAATTTATTATTTACATTTGGCCTATTGTCCTCATCTTTGTTGTTATTTAAAACAGAAATTCTTCTCAGTTATTAACAAGTTACATAAAAAAAAAATCAGAAAAAAATTGTTCAAACATTGAAAATAAAGAGTACCGAGAGAGATATCATCTTCGTAGTTGATAGAAAGATGAAAGCTCTATTAAAAGTCAATTCTTTGTAAATTTCTTAAGCTGAAAATAAAAGATGAATAACCCTCAATTGTATTTAAAAATCAAAATTTGTATTATTTTGATGACCATTTGTCTGGAAAATAAAGGAGGACTTTGAAATCAATTGACTGATGATTGTATTATGTGATTCAATTCAACAGAGTAAAAAAAAAAAAAGAAAAAAAAAAGATTTACAGGCTGAATTTTGATGGAAAACAGGACAACTTGATTAAAGTTACTTTCTGTACTTATCACTTTTTTTTTCTTTTTTAAATCAAATCGCATCATGGAAGGCAGTAAAGCCACTGAGACACAAACAAGAAGTTACTGAATGTGAAAGAAAAAGAAAATGATTAATGTCATCTTTGTTCAAAACAGCCAGGAATTAGGAAGGCCATAGTTAGAGAGATTATTGAAGGAACTGAAGACTAGATAGGGAAAACAAAAAAGAAGACGTTTATTAAATACTCACTCACAGAAAAAACTTTAGTAAATCAACTACTCCTCAAATCCTATTCTAATGTGGTTGCTTGCTATATTTATAAGTAGGAGTAGACCATTGTCACAGTAGTAGGGAGGAGAAGGAAATATGCCGAGACTTACTCTACAACAATTAAGGAGCAAGAACAATAGAAAAGTAATGAAGAAGACAACAGATAACAATTGATAGTGGATTTAAATTTTTGAAGATCAAAGTTGGCTGGAAAGCATTGAGCTGGAAGAGAGTTCCACAAGTGAGAAGTGCGAGAAAAAAACATAGCATAGAACTTATGGTTACATCTGAGCCAATTCAACCGTAATTGGAGGAGACCTAGTTGCCAATCTAGTACTGGGCTTAAATTCATAAAAGATAGTCTTCAGGTCTTTCAATTCCATTCACTTAAGTATACAGACTGAGCAAGAGATTTTGAAGATGGAGGTTTTAAAAAGAGATGCTTACAATTCAATAAAGATCCAACACACACGTAATGACTATTTAGCTAAAATCAGATCTGGACAAATAAAAAGAAACTTATAAAGTTTTTCTTGTGTTTAGATGAGCAGGTAGTGTAATGTTGAGAGGCTTGGAATGTTTGGATTGAGATTACTGCATTCAATTTCACACAAATACTTGTAGAAAAAATATGACTCCATTGTCACCCCACCAGGTTAAATTATAAGTTAGACTAGGCTCTTTAGCCAGAGTTGGCAACCAATCTAGAAGAAGGCAAACTCAAAACCAGTCAGCCACCTGAAGCTATACAGATATGCTTAAACATGCAGATACAATGTCTGTAAAAACAAATAAAAACGATAGATTTCAACAACTAAGTGTGATCGTGTATTGTAGAACAATTATCCAGGTTGCTGTTAGCACCTGGATGGGCATTGGGCTCACAGAAGGTGTCATATGTCATTTATTTTTAATAACTGACTTTCAGTGGTAATAAGTGTTGTTGATATATTATTAAGTCAAAAATAATTCTAAAATAGGTTTATACACCACAACAAAGAAAGTCAGGTAAAACAATTGAAAGTCAGGTGTGCACATGTTCATTTCATCAAATAGCAACAGTTAAACACATGTGGAGGGGGGAGTGTCATGGTGTACTGTGGGTGGAGGGTTAATGTATTGCAGTCATTGGACCTCATCCTCATCGAGATCTTCTGGCATTGCATTGAAACCAACATCTGCAAACTCACAAATGACCAAGATCTCAATAATATGGTAGAAATTATTACAAACTGAATTAGTTGAATGAGTATCTTCATCTTGGTTGTTATAGTTATGCTTTGGCCAGTGGACTTTCCAACCTTTTTCAGGAATTTGCTGCTATTGGTAAGATTCTAATTCAGTGTATAATAATAATAATTCTACAAAAAAAAAAAAAATATTGATAAAAAACCTCCAACTGGTAGTAGTAAAAATTCTAATCATATTGATGACCACTACCCCAAACCTTCCCAAAAATATTCAAACCCTATAAGCTGTGACAATATGAGTCAAGTTAAGGTCTTGTTGAATTTAAAAACAGCAAGACCTGTCGCACAACTCAATACAAAACATTTACTTTCAACCGATTGCTACCAATAATTGGAGTCAATTTCAAAGTACAAGAGCAAATGGTGCAGGCTGAGAGAAAGTAACAGAAGGAAGATTAATTACGTTTTTTAGACAAAGATGACAGGACATAGAAAAATGTCGTCTATAAAACTGACCATCCTATTCAAAGGAAAACAGAAGGAACAAAGCAGGCCATGCAGAAAGAATTGTGTACATTCTCCTTCACTAGAAATTGTTTTCTTCTTCACTCGTGAGTAACTATCTGGCCAAAGGGTAATTTTTAAGCCACAAGCATTTGATTGAAAGAAACTGCACCCTGCCAATGCACCTGGTGTCTGCTCTGAGCTGTAATGCAACAAAAGTATCACTGCTTTTTTGTTTGTAACTATTTGATAAATTTGTCAGATAACTGAAATGGCCATAAAAGTTTTGGGGTATTTTTGTCAAGCCAACAGTCGAACCTCACTATTCATGGATTCATCAACTACAATTTCAATTACAAACAATTTTGGGCCAATCAGCAAAACCTTTACATTGAAAACGTTTCATTAAACTAAGACTACTTTGAAAAAAAGACTTCAATGGAATGAAACTGCAAACAAGACGGATATAATTTTTTTTTAAATAAAATACCATTTTGAAAATATAAAAAATGAATAAATGTCTTCAAGGCTAGTAAAGTTAGAGTTATTAGACAACTCGATTACTTTATCGATTGAACATCTCCACTCCCACTAAATTTGTGGGTGGAGGAAGACACAAAACAGTAAACATGTCTGAACTGATGGCAAATATGTTGTATAACAAAGTGTTAAAACTTTAATTATGTTTCTAAAATAGAGTGTTGAAATTCTGGCAGAAATGTTTGGACGTGCTTAAAATATATGGCTCACACATATCTATGCACTTTGCCATCTGCAGGGAAGATATCCACCACTAATAACAATGTCCTCTCGTAAATTACTGGGTTGAAATCATTAAAATATCAATTAAGAGAGTAAGAGAAAAAAAGTCTTAAACTGCATATAGTTTAGAAGATATAAAAATGAGATTAAATAACTGAAGATTAATATTTTGAGGAATATGTTAAACAAAATGGAAACTGAATGGGGATTTTACAAATAATGAATACTGAATGATTTAGCCAGGAGAGTGAAAGTCAGATTAAAATGAAACAAAAACCAGAGAAAGTGCACAAGGAATATCATTATGACTGACCTAAATGCAAAAGTAGGAAGAGATAAGTAGATAAAAAATTTTTAAAAAATCAAACATTTCCCCCCAAGCAAGTTGGAAATGCCACGAGTACGCAGGGGGTTACAGGGAGTGAAAGTGAAAAAGAAGACTGAGTCTAGGGAGGATTGAGGAAAAGGACAAAAGATAGACGGGATTCAAGAAGACAGAAAATAGCAATTAACGTTACATTCACATTTTTGAACATTGTGGTTATCAGGGAAGCAAGTAAATGGAAGGAAATTCCACAGGCAGGAAGTGCAAGAAAAGAAACTGTTTGAGTAGAAGTGCTAGTTACATTTAGCTATTTCAACAGCAAATGGGTGGGACCTAGAAGCCAATCTAGTAGCACATTTAAATTCATATGTTGTATACTCCCCTTTGTTATGGGGAGGTCTTTTGGTTAATGGGCTTGATTCACTCATAATGTTGCATCTTCTCTTTTCTCTCGGCTGGTTGATCACTGGTTGTTTTTGGAGTCTTGAGGTAAAATGAGAACTTCAACAAAAAGAATGTTAAACTTATTTATTTTGTTAAACACATCGACGTGTACATTTTTAACTAGCCAGTAGGGTTGCTCTATCCCTCCCCATTGGGGAGCAAGTTCCCCAAAACACAAAATAACCATGTCTATTGTGTATGACGTCTAAAACTGAACTCCCCAAAAACACTATCGCTCTAACATTCCCATGTTCAGCTCAGCCAATCAAAACAACTTCCTTTGTTTTCTTGTATCTGACCTCAAAGGTCAAAATGAGGAAGTCAGAGGAAATACAATTCTTTAACACATGTAGTCCAGGCACCAGAGAAAAAAGTTGCCATCAAAATATTTGTAGAAAAGACAGAGGGAAGCCATACCATGTTGACGAGAAAGTGACTAAAGTCAAGATGCCAGGGGGTGAGGATCAATTACATTTCAGGTAAAGACAATGTTCATTCCATAATCCAAGCCTGAGGAAAATGGGGTTGAGTAATAAACCACACTTTGAAGAACATCCAAGACAATTAACATGGGAAAACTCAAGAAGAAACAAGAAAAGAAAAAAACACTGACAGTTCAGAAATATTTTTTTTTACTTTAAAATGCAAGTGTTGAGTACAAAAATCAACACCTCCAAGTTACATAAAAACTCAAAGTTGAAAAATTGAAAGAAATCCAGAGAACTGTTTAAGCTGCAAAATTCCACAAGTTGATTTTTCAAACAAGCGGATGCAGTTAAGAAAAAATATGAAAATATTGGGACATGTGAGGATTTCAAAACAAAACATCTTAACGGAAGGAAGCACAGATGACGACAAGTGGATTCCACGGAAGGGGGAATTAAAGAAGCAGATGATCAGTGAAATAATGATCAACTTGAGGGAGAGGAGATAGCAGATAATGCCAAGAAATGGTACAGGGAATATACAAGGCTAAGGAAAGCCATCAGAGAGGAATGCAGGCAGACAAAAGAGGAATGGCTAAATGTGAAATGTGCAGTGAATGGCAGAGAAAAGACAAAGAAAGAAATCAAAGCAATACCAGAAGAGAACAAATCATCCTTAGCAAAAGATGCATAAAATCTAAAGAAGAAAATGTTATAGATCAAAGAAAAGGTAAGGCAATGGTGGAATGAATAAATAAAAGAACTTTGCCATAGAAATAGGAGATAGAAATCAAGAATACATAAAAGTATGGAAGGTCATGTGATTATAAAATTTGAAGAAAGAACACAAAAGGCAAAGACAACCAAAGATTTAGCTTGCTGTATTACTGGTTCCCATATTGTATTCATGTCTATGCTTGTCTGGCTTAGGAGATTTTTCTTTCTTTTTTTTTTTTTTATCACCTGAAGAAAGCCAGAGCATACAACGGCCGAAACATCATGAACATAAGAATAAAGATGAGGACAACAGTCCGAACCGTGTAAGTCGTTAGCAACTAATGGTTGCTGGTAAAAGAGAGAAATTAGTTACACAATGGGAATCTCAAACAAATGTGAAAACTCAATTGTGCGGATAGTGTAACAATAGACAACAGAAAATGTGAAAAATATGTTTAAAAATAATAATAATAATAAAAATGAAGAGAAGTATAATGGACATGTATGCAATATTTTCCCTTCTATATGGGGGGGGTGCATGGCCAAAGGGTTAGAATATTTGCTTTCTGACCATGACAAGCAGATTTGAATCACAGCAGAAAAAGTGACTTCTTGATATTATTGAACTGAGTAGGCAATCACAGTATGCAGGAACTTTGGTAAGAGCCAGAAATCCATATCAATATTTGTGCTTAGCATGAAGTGCCAAGTCATCGTGACCAAGGATTTGAGTGTACTGGTGTTGTTTAAACAGTTGATGACACTAAATTATGAACTCTCTCTCTCAGAAACTGTAATTAAAGACTGCTCATCATAGTTGCAGTAAAAACCATAAGTATGTATTGTGGGTGTTGAACAAACACTAATGTTCCTGAGGAGATGTCTGCAACAGGGATTGGTTAACTGCCTAAGTAGACATGACGTTCAGAAAAAATTAACCAACCATTATATAGGATTGAAAGGTGGACATTTTTTTTAACTTAAGGCAACCAAAATGTGGTCTATTGAGGAATGTTAAGAATACCATGGATACAGCATGCAACAAATGAGGGAGTTCTAAAGAGAATAGGAATAAAGAAACTGTTGATAATTAATCATAAAGAGACTGAATTTTTGAGGACATATGAAGAAAGACCGAAATGCAAATTTGAAACTCACAGGGCACGTTGACAGAAAAAGTAGTACAAGAAAAGAATTAATAAGTTTGTCCAAAATGGATGGAGAAATGATAACCAGAAAAGAAAAACTATTATTTCCAAAAGGCATTAGTAAAACAATTGAGCATAAACTATCACCAGGTAGCACACTGAGATGTCACGATAGTTGAAGAGTATGAATGATCAACTGTGCAACCCTCTCCTTAATAGCTGCCCAACCAGGCTACCATTGTTTTTTTTCCTCATTAGTAACATTAATGTTGGTCAGCATGTCGACAATAGTCAGGGTTTGTATCAACCAGAGCACTATTTAGGAATTTGAAATTCCTCTGCTACATGGCTTTTTTCTGGGAAACATGTTTTCACAATGTAGAAGAAATCACAGAGCAAGTATCAGGGGCTAAAAAATTATGTGAAATCAGGAGAACTTAGTTTTGTTACAGATGGAGAAAGGAAAACAAAAGAGAGATGGGCAGAAGAGGAAGAAATGTCTAAGGCACAGAAGTAAATCAAGCAATTTACAAAATGGATTTCTTTTGAAATGTTCATTACTTAATGAAATAATTCTCTTATAAACTTATACTCTTCCATGAGGCACCTGTAATGACCTGTCAACACTACTATCATGAGATTTGACAAGGAATTAATGAAATAAAAATTCTATATATAGATTATCAGATAGATGACAACTTAAAACTTAATGTAGACAACCAGAACATCTGGAAAGATAATTCAGGAGTCCTATTTAAACCATTGGGACACCCTATGTACAACTTTACATGTACCTGATGGAGCCTGCACCTCTTTAGGCAGCTTTTTCTATGACAGCTAAAGAGCTGAAGCAACCCTAATATTTAAGAAAATGTTCCTTCTCCTAGATTGGCTTCCAGCCAAGGAGTTCCATTTGCTGGAGGAAGATGGACTCATGTGTTTTCCAAAGGTATTAGGTTGAAATTAACAAAAACATGATCAGAATTTGAACTCTGCATGCTGGTTCCACTTTCCAAACTGATAACCATTACATACACACACATGCACACCTAAAAGATCATAGTCTTGGAAAATAAGATTGATCCTCACTGAGTGGCCAACTAGAGTAGCCTTGTGCCAGATTAAACCTGGGTGGGGGAAGCAACTGGGTTTTGTAATTCTCAGAGATGTTCTTCCTGTTTGCATAGCGTTAGTGAGCAGGTGCACTTCTTTAATATGCCCCTCTCCTCCACCACGTAATTCCGCCAGTGCCTCTTGCACACTGAGATATTTTCTGACATCAAATGGTACAATTTTCTATCCATGTTCGAGATGTACAAAAAATATGAATTATCCTCCAGTTGTATTTATTCTGTATTTACACTTTATGAAGAGGTGACAAGGTCATTTAAAACTGAATTTTTAAAAAATTACCTCGACACTTAAGTCAATACACTGACCTCAGGCAATGCCCATAATTTTTCCTATTAGCGTGGAGAAGAGGTTAAAATTTTTTTCGGGGGTTCCCATATACAGCCTTTGATGCAAATGATGTAAAAACAAAACACACACATTTTTTTTATATATATATATATATATATATATATATATATATGTCTATGTCTAGGTAGGTAAAGTAGGCAGTTCCTACCCTGAATGAAATAGATCAGCAGCCATATTATTTTCCTTCTGTGGCACAATATGCACCAAACAAAAATTACGAAGGTTGCACTAGTATGCATAAAATGCAAAATATTTATTCAGTTTTTGTAGATTTACTACATGAAGGGTGCAAGCTGCCTACCTTGAGTAATTACTGATGACACGTGCCTTTTATATATTTAAAATATTATAAACCAATCTTTTCTGCTACTGCGGTTTCCACCAATAAATGCTTTCTGCAGGCAGTGAAAAGGTCAATTGCTTTACTATACATTATTTACATACATTATATTATTACAAGGAAATGTAATGGGAGGAAAAAAAAAAGGTAAAATTAGTGTAGAGAAAAAAGTGTGGGAGGGAAGAAGGAAGGAAGGAAGGAGGGGAAGAAAATAATGAAAAGACTTTGGTACTCTCATCCATGTTTCATATCTTTCTAATAAATGCGTGTGTGTGTGTGTTTGCAAGCTGCCATTATCTCAGACCTTCTCATTTCATAAGTTGTTTCACTCTGGATACAACATAATAAACAGCTATTCTTCCTGACATAATCTACACATTACCAATTCTATATTGCTTGTCTTTCTTAAGAATACCCTGATATACATGAGGGCTTTTACCATATTTTTCTTTTAGTTCTCACACATGGCTAGCTAGTTTTGTACAATGTTTGTAACTTTCCAGCTTAAATGATGATTGATGGTTGTTTTGTCTTTTCTGGATTAGGCTCACCTGAAAAGGAAAAT
>OZ038500.1:102279166-102412772 GCA_964036315.1 Acanthosepion esculentum
CAAAATCTATATGGCTATTCCTGCGTTCCAGACAAGCGGACATTTTTAAAGGCCACATTAGAAATATATATTCATGAAAATGGCCGCTTGGTATTCCTAGGTGTATTTTCCAGTCACATGTCACATCGTCATGATGTTGCCATACGTATTTTAGTTCACTGTTTTGCAGTCATTATATTGTATTCAGTAGTTGTGCAGTAATGACTTTTAACATGAGTAAGTAATTGAAAAACGTAACTATAATAAATATAAAAGGAAAATGTTAAAAAAAAAAAAAAGACAGATACCCTAGTAGTGTCCTGTAAGTAGCACTGCTCTTTAATATATATTTATATATATATGTAATCTTAAAAATGACAGACAAGGTACTATGATTAAGCTTTTTATTTAATTTTTCTTGTGTTCGAACAAGTGTTTTCTTTTTTAGACACAGAGTGTGTAGAAACTGTTCAAACCGAATTTATAAATAATTACATCAGTCACACGACTACATGCCTATCCAGTTACCTTACATTAGACCTATCTGACCACAGCTCTATTAGAATTCATTGAAACACACAAACTTACCAGACTCCATCTGAAACATACTAGTAGAAAATACAAACAAAATAACCTCATCCACATGTAAAAAATGATAAAAAATAATGGAAGACTTAATAATAAAAAAAAAGCCAACACTTAATAATATTAACTACGAACACAGTCACAATGTGATAATTTTGTTAAGAAAATAAAACATCCCTATAGCTCTCAAAAAAAATTAACCAATACACCCAATTAAAAAGCAAGAATAGAATCAGCCTTGATAATAGCTAAAAGTATAGCTGAAAATACTCAAAATTATAGCACATTTGAACAGTTTCTACACACACTGTCCAAAAAAGAAAACACTTGTTTGAACACAAGAAAAATTAAATAAAAAGCTTAATCGTAATACCTTGTCTGTTGCCTTTAATGAAACATGTATAAATGAAAGACTGCCGCTTAAATACTATATATATATATATATAAAATGGTTGGATATTTACTTCTGAGCACACCTGTCTTCCAGGTGAACTACCAAATCCCTAGACACCATTCAATCCATAGAGTCCACCTGTAGTTTATACTGCAACTATGCTGAGCAGATCTCAGTCAGTTTCTGACAGAAAATGCATAATCTGGCATGAGCAACTTTTTTTTGAAAGCCAACATACTGACTTGTGACTTTCTGCTTGCACAAATATCAACAGGTTCCATCTATCCAATTTCACTCCCAATGCTTGGGTTGACCCTTATTATGCTTTTCAGGTACTTTCCATGCTAGGATTGCACCCTCAGGCTGATATAATCAAGAAGACACCACCCGATTCAAACGGGGGGGGGGTCTCATGGTCAGAAATCATATGTTCTAAACACCTGGTCATAGATTATAATATATATATATATATATATATATATATATATATTATACACACACACATATATATCAAATATAGATCAGAATCTGACAGTATATCAATCTAAAACGTTTAACATTTATTAAAACTTCATCAGAGATTGAGAGAAAAAAGACAGAGACAGAAAATGTCTGCAAAGATTCTTGTATGCCTAAGTAGCCAATGAATCACAATTTGTTTCTCTGGTTGAGTTTTTTATCTTCACCTTTGTGCAGTCAACCCTTGCAGAGTTCTAGCTTAGGACTCGCCTCTTTAAGAATGTATTCTTTGTATTAGATAAGTTAGATTCTTTAAGACTCGATTCAAAATAAGATGCAATGTTTTAGGTGTGTGTTTATAGTTGGTAATAATGTTATTAAGTTTTTTCTCCTTAAACAATTGTTCTTTTTTTTAAAATTAGGGCGGCATTAGTGACATCAAAGTTATGTCCAGAAAAACAAGAGTTAGATCAATTGTCTAAATGCAAGTCTCTCTTGTGTTCCTAGATGTAGGCTTTTAGATCACATGGTATCTTCCCCACATAAATTGTAACTACCAGTGTTTTCTGTCTTTTTGTCAGTTTTCTCTTGTTCTCTGATGAAGCTTTAACCCTAGAACACTAACCATGGGTATATAGTACCCAGCACAAATTTTCCTATTTTTAATTACAATTTTCAGTACCTGATTTTCTTACCTAAATAATATGTCTTTTCAGTTCAATATTAATGTTAACTCAAAGTACAAAGTTTAAAGTGATTGCATGTAAAATATTTCAAATAAAGATTTATATTTAATATTTTTTTGATATTTTCAAAATCTGGTATGATATACCCATGGTTAATAGTGGTGTAACTTTAATTGATGGTTAGTGTTCTAGGGTTAACAAAAGTAAAACATGTTAGATTATATACACACACACTGTTGTAGAGTTACTTTCCGCAGTGGAAACTGTATTTGGACTAAATTCAGTCCTAAATAGGTTCAACGTACAAAACGTTAGGAATTTGTTATAATAAGTATTACGCAGAGTAATCTAGTTGTGGTAGCTGACTACTTTCGTATTCGACTCCCAGTCGACCCTCACTGACTCCTACTTATATTAGGTGGGAGAGTCTATTATCTATAGACTAGGTGTGTTTCACCATAACACACACATTATATATATATATATATATATATATATATATATATATATATATATATATATATATACACACACACACACACATACATACATACATACATACACACTAAACATTATAAACATTAGGTGTTTTCAAAGCTCCCCAAAAATTAACTTTTTTAAATATATACAATATTAGATAAACAGAAACAGTACAAAGCAAGATATATTACAATATACACACAAAAAACTGCATTCAGATCCACAATTATTTCCACTCAATAGCCCCGAGAATAATTCAAAACATAACAGTTACCACTCACCCAAAAATAATCATTAGAATAATACAATAGACTACCGAAAATGCATCACTTATATATATATATATATAAAAAAAGAGTTGAGCAAAAACAATATGCATATGGACTAACGGTTGCATTGAAGCATGAAACAAACTGTCGATTCTGGGTGTTGACTTAAATGTACACTTTTATATTTATATATAGTCTATCCTTGATATTGAACAACTTCAGCCATAAAATATAGCATACCTTAAAACAATATTTTATCATATAGATTTCTTAATGTTGATATTAAATTCATGAAGAAGGGCACTGTAGTTTTTTTCTTCTTTTATTTTATTTTCACTTTCCCAAGTACTTTCAATTTCATCACAGATCATCTTCAGAGGTGAATTTGCTAAGATATAAAAATTAATGTAACTGATAGCTATGATTTGTTTTGCTTATATGGAGGGCCTTGAGAATTTGAGAATTTCTATATAAGGAGCAAACAACCAACACTAAATATGGTTAGTTACGAGTATAGCAAAAATATTTTAAAATCTTTATAACAACAATCCTTTTAAAAATGTTTTATACAAAAGATTACAATCAGAAAGATTAAGTTACCTCCCTTAGATTACAAGCACAAGATTACGCGATATTACTAAGACAGATCATTTTGAAAACAATTGTGATAGAGTGCATTTGTGCATGTTCGAAAAAAAAAATCAAAAAAAAATCACAACTCTCAATTACATTAGTTTTATTTTTCTTAGCAATTCACCCCTGAAGATGATTTCAGATGAGATTGAAAGCACTTGGGAAAATAAAAGAAAAATGTAGAAAAAACTACAGTGCCTTTCTCAATGAATTTAATATCAACATTAAAGAAATCTATAAGAGGATTTGAGAGGATCAAAATAAAAATAAATATAATAGGTCCAGATTATTCAACCAAACATGCTTAAGTGAAGATATGCTGCCTAAATGTACATACATACATACATACATACATACATACATTATTTATATATATATATATATATATATATATATATAGTGCTGATACCACCTGAAGAGTGGACAAACAGATCCATCTACAAGATTCTGAAGTTGGGATGCTGAAGGGAACATCAATCAGCTAAGTGACAAACTTTTACTTATATTAATCCGATTAATGCTCTATATTTGATTTCGAGCACTTTATTGCAAAGACTGCTTGCCTTAAATGTCTTTTTTTTCAATATCCCATTGACTGTCAGTATTTTTGGCTTCATATTATTTTTGACATTATATATACATACATACATTTACAGAGTGTGATGGATAAATTGTTGCCTAAATGACACAAAAACTGAAAATAACACTGGCATTTCATTTTAAAAGATATATTACCAAAATTACACAAAAATATCTTGAAATACTAAAGAGTAAATTTATTCAATAAAATTGTCATTGGCTTCAAACAGACTCCAAATGACTTCAAAATCTCCTGCAACTCTTCTGGACGGTCTCCTTGTTTAAGTTGGTGAATGCTGCCATAATCCTTGCCTTTAGTTCATCTTTGGTGTTACAAGGAGTTTTGTTGGCCTCTCAGTCAACTGCACCCCACACATAATAATCAAGGGGATTGCAATCTGGGGAGTCAGGTGGCCAGATGTAAGGGGTAATGTGGTTACAGAAATTGTCTGATGGCCATGACTGGGTATGCCTGTTTGTATGGCATGGTGCAGAGTCCTGTTGACAGACATAGGGTCCTCCAGGAGCCACCCTCTTGTCCCAGGGCAGCACTACCCCATCAAGGCACTTGGTGTAGGCTTCCGTGTTGAGTCTGAAGCAGCTGTTGGAAGATGAATGACAGCATATGTCCCCATCACTAGTGATCATTCCAAACACCATGATGTTGACTGGATATTTGGTTTTCATCACTTTCAGTACATCTTTTAGGAACACAGGAAACAAACAGTTGTTCTGAAATGTTCATATTAGATCTTCTGGCATAAATGCCAAGCAGTACAGCATACCGTTTCCAAAGGTTTGGTGAAGTGAATTGCATCATGGTGCTCTTTTACTCACAGATGGTGCCCAACTGACTCTACTATACTGTGCCATTGACAAAATTAAAATAAACAACGCACATGTGTGAAATTAAAAATATAAAATGGTAACAATTTACCCATCGCACACATACATTTTTTGTTTTTTTTTTAGAAAAATGCTAATTTTAATTTAGTTTGGCATCGACATCTGGAGATAAAACTCATTAATAATGAGGTATATATATCTCTTGTTCATTATAGTCTGATGAAAAACCTAGTAACACTAAGATAAACTCAGCTTTTATCCTATCCAAGTTGTATTTCATTACTTAGTGGCACAGACTGAAGAGCTGAAAATCAATTCTCATTCTTCCTTCTGATGCCTTTTATATATTTGTCTTGTAGAAGAATGCACCGACTTCACACCCAAGGCAGTAAAGTACTTTATCTACAGGTGAAGGGAGATTTTAGGCATCTGTCTTGGAACCGAATGAGGGATTCTTATAAAGTATCAAAACTTAAGAGGAAAAACTTTCTCTTATTAAAAACAAAAAAAATCTCTGATAAAGCAAATTTTTTAGAGTTGTTTGTAAAAGCTTTATTAGAGGAGAAAATAATATGAATTGAGCTGAATTCCCCAGCCAAAGAAAAATCAGATAGTAGAGAGAGCAAGGTTAAGATATCCGGTAGAGAGAGGGAGGGAGAGAGGTGACGCTATCCGGGAGAGAGAGAGAGAGGTGACGCTATCCGGGAGAGAGAGAGAGGTGACGCTATCCGGTAGAGAGAGAGAGAGAGAGGTGACGCTATCCGGGAGAGAGAGAGAGGTGACGCTATCCGGTAGAGAGAGAGAGGTGGTGCTAGCCAGTAGAGAGAGAGAGGTGAAGATATACAGTAGAGAGAGAGAGTGTGTGTGTGTGTGTGTGAGACAACATCCAGCACTGAGTGCATGGGTGAAGCAAAGAGATTCAACAGAGAATCAGAGGGAGAGAGAGAGAGGGGGAGGGAGGGAGAGGGATGAGAAAGAGAGTGAGTAGAGAGGAACTTATCGAATGAAAGGAGAACCTTGTGTACTAATTCTGCACCCTTTTGTCATGCAATTCAAACTTTGTTTTGATGTCATTGAAGAGCAAACTTTAGTTTTCATTGCAACGCATTTCGCAGAAGAATCCTGTTCTCTTATCATTCAATGACCCAAAGTTTATATTTTTTCGTTTCAATGTCGTACACATTACAAATGACTTTGTTGTTAAAACAGTGAAGAAGTCAGAAGGTTTAAAATGTCAGAAATAAAGAGAGGAGTAGAGTTGTGTGTAATTGACAGACAAGTTTCAAAAGAATCACGTGTTGGGTGTTTACAATGTCACATTTGGAGAATCAAAGGTAAGTTTTTAAATAATTCTATTTCTTCTCAACAAAAAAATGTTAAAATGTTTTATTCTTTTGTAAGGAGAAACTTTTTTTTTTTTTAAGGAAATTTGTGTCTATTTTTTTCCTACATGAAGGTTATGCAGAATAACAAATTAAATTGATGTAGGAATATGCACAAGTAAAAACTAATTCAGCATCGACTTAGTAGAATACCAGAATCAATAGTTGGTGCTCAAAGCAGAGTTAAAATGCCAAGACTGAATGCAGATTATCTTAACAAACACACAAGCCATTTTCATTAAAAAAAAATTGGCTAAACACGACCTTCTAAGCCACTAGGAAGATATAAATCCATTAACTGCAAAGAGATTTTACAAATACAATAAAATTGATTTTACTCATCCTTCTTTAACATTACATTCTGATTGGTTAAAAAAAAAAAAAAAAAAAAAAAAAAAAAAGGCCTCATTTTTGTCTGAATTTCTGGGATAAAGAGTTATTATTATTTATACTATTTACCTTCAGGCTATGTCTTCACCTTTGATGTTATCACAACATTTCAACTATAGTGCCAGCCGTTCTTCTTCAGGGACTTGTTGGTCTGGGTAACTTCCATGGAATTTCCAAAAGAAGTGAACCCTTTATTTAACCAATGTATGTAGATTGTTCTTGCAATGTTCTTATTTAGTACTGCTTTGTTATTGTTCCTGACCCCCAGTTTCCACTGAGTGTAAGTCTGTACTAGTTGAACATACAATTACCATATCATTAAATCCATGAACCAATAGTTTAATCGAGAGCATTGATTTGCAGAGTTTTCTTTTTTAAGCCATAGCTGAGCAAAAATGCCTGATGCCTTTCCTAAGATCTGAAGACGAGGCTGGAATTTGAACCTTGTTCACTAATTCCTCTTTCTACCCTGATAACCATGACACTAGCCACACATCCTAAAATATTTTAGTGCTGTCAAAATTTAAAGTGTTTTTGCTAGATAATTGAAGGAAAAAGTCTTAAGTAGTAGTGGTGGTTGGGGAGGAATTGTCTTTGATCTTTAGAAAAAGCCTTGCAGGACACTTGTGAATATAAACATTCAATGAAAAGATTTCCTGTTACATTTTGAAACTCCAGAACTCTGAGAAGGGGAAGGAAGTTGAAAAATTCTGGCACTTGCAGATCAGTAGTTGGTCACAGAACAGCAATGAGAAATTCAAAATGCCAGGTTAGCGATGTTTGTTATTACAAAGTCTTATGAAAATGAAGATATTTTAAAAACGATCCTAAAAATTTTAGTTATTTACTCACTGCAACATGGTTTGGCATAAGGTCATAGCAATGGGGCACACAATGACGATCAAACTTACTAAACTAGCAAATCGATATGTAATATGAGCTTACTAACCATTGCTGCATAGTAAATGGCCAGCCTTTTTTCTTTGTCAACTGGTTTAATTCTTGAAAATTTTACAATATCCACAGGGCGTATTAATGCAAAAGGAAATTTCTCACATACTGGAAGAAGAGAAGCAATAGAATTAATCCTCAGCAGTATTTCAATGTTTTACTTGAGATCAAAGTGTTGCTCCTGTTTACTTTTGTTTAAACAAGAAACATGAACCTTTTATGACTTCATTGCCTTAAAGTATCAGATTAGAAATTCAATTTTAGAAAAGCCAAATTTAAGACAGAGACCAAATCTCAGCAAAGAGGTAAATCCATTGAGACGCATAAAAAGATTGTAGTTAAGACACAAAAACAAGCTATTTCTGCTGTACATTCAAAGAAAAGTGAATTTATTAGTAACTTACTTTGAAATCTCTCAGATAACATTAAGACAGGAGTTTTCTTTTGATAACTTTAAACAACATATCTCTGAGGAAACTGACATGTTCAGTGGCTAAAAACAAACGACGATTGTTGAGCTTATCTGTTTACAAAATTGGCTGCAGAATTCAATCCCAGAATTAAATATCTTTAACGTTGCTTCAAGAAACAAGCTTTTCTTAACTCATGTAGAAATGAAGAGCATTGCCCTGCAGGATGTAAGGTGTACATTTGACTTTTATTGTGTGTGTGTGTGTGTGTGTGTATACACACACACACACATACACATACACATTTGAAACGAACGATCATTCGGACAATTTCTCCATACATGATGTCCCAAAAAGAATCTCTTGTTAGCACAGAAGTAGAGGAAAAAAAAAACAACTTAACATAAGTAATTTGTTAATCATAAAACATGTTTTAGAGAGAAATTGGTGCGTAAGCAGACACATATATTATATACAGGCTGATTGAAAAGTAACTCCCTATCTTATGTATGATGGATTCTCCAGCCTAACTATAATTTTACAAGACAGGAAAGTTCATCATACATAAAATACAGAATTAATCTTCAATCACCGTGTGTGTATATATAAAGTGAATATATATATATATATATATATATATATATATATATATATATATCTTACACCGATAGCACAACTTTGAGTTTCATGCAAATACGCAAAATTGTGTTCATTTTATTATCGTTCTCTATAATATTTAAATTAATTATTTACGACTTATATCGGTCAAATACTCCAGTTCAAAAGACAAATAATTAAAAAAGTTATTTTAAATAATTTTAAGAAAATTTGAATTTATATAAACACATTATGTATCAAGAAGGATAACTCATTTTTTTTCTTTTGCATATAAAACCCTAATAGCAATAATTGGTGCTTATTAAAATATATTATTAAAGTAATGTCTAATAGAATAAACTTGGCCCTCACGATGTTAACTTAATTATAGGTTAAGACAATATATATAATGTATTTGGAACTTAGCCTTATACTTACAAAAGGTAAAATTACATATGCACACGTAATAAAATAATCAATTACTATCATTATATGGAAATGTGTGTATAGATATCTAAAAGATTCTATTAATGATGGGTTCTATGTAGTGATTTTCCAAACGTAGCTTAAATGTGGGACAAGGCCAAAAGTATGGGGCACCCAGTGAGGATTGAACTCACTACTCAGTCGTAATTGTTCTAGCAAGATAAGCTTGCTAACAATTACACCGCCTCAAGGTGCCCATGATGGGTGCTATGTATATTAATAGGTATTATACATATTAATATTTGTAAAATCTATTTTAATCGGGGTCAATGTGTTGCTTTTATATATGCATGTAGACATCAATTCCCTCCTTTTGTTCAATAAGTTAGGGTTATTTGAGTGTTTTAAGATCATAAATTTTTCTAACAGACATAAGTTACATCTGTTTCCCTTTCCATAGTAGAGTTTAGCTTTTGCAATTATCTCCCAGCTAATGGCTAGTTTCTTATAGTTGTTTTTTTAATTGCCAGAAATACTTTGAGAGTGTTGTAAGTTTCTGTATTTATTATTTAGTGTCATTTGGTGATGGTAAAAATGCAATTTCCAGTTATTCTTGGTGGAACCAGACTAATATTTAATATCGTCATCTGGATTGATCTAAGGTTTGCAGATTGTGTCTTATTAAGGTAAGCTCTAACTGTACTAAAAACATTGATAATGATATATTGCAACATAATTCTTGAAAATTTTACAATATCCACAGGGTGTATTAATGCAAAAAGAAATTTCTCACATACTAGAAGAAGAGAAGCAATAGAATTATTCCTCAGCATTATTTCAATGTTTTACTTGAGATCAAAGTGTTGCTCCTGTTTAAGCTTCTATTAAGCAAGCACTCAAACAAAATACTAAATAATAATCCTAAAAGTCAATACAGCTGCTGTAGAAATGTAACCTGCCCATTGAATGTCCAGTGCTTGACCAAAGACATAATCTACAGAGCACACTGACCCTGATTAAAATAGATTTTCTGAATATTAATATGTAACACCCATCATTAATAGCATTTTTTATATATCTATACACAGATATAATTCTATATTATAGATAATACTTTATTACGTGTATATATGTAATATTACCTATGTAAGTATAAGACTAGGTCCCAAGTAGATTATACATGTTGTCTTAACCAATAATTGACATCATGAGCACTAGGTTTATTCCATAAGACATTACTTTAATAATATTAAGCAACAATTATTTCTATTACAACTAATGTCAGCTTTTTATACAAAAAAAAAAGAGAGTTATCCTCCTTGATATGTAGTGGGTTTATGTAAATTCAAATTTTCTTAAAATAATTTTAAAAAACTTTTTCATCTTTCGAACTTAAGAACTTGGCCGATATAAATGATAAATAATCCAAATATTATAGACAACAATAATAAAATGAAAAAGTCTTAACACAATTTTAAATCAACACCACAAGAACATGAATTTCATAACACTTAACAGTGAGTATCCTGCTCCTGAAGATTGCGTATTTGCATGAAACTCCAAGTTGTATTATTGATGTAAGATTATATGCATGTTCCTGAAGATATACTTAATAGATCAGTTATATAATATTGAGCACTGTTTTTATAAAACCAGAGGAAAAAAAAAAATATATATATATATGTATTTTAAATAAAAACAGACCACTTTAAGGTTCCATATAATAAATTATTTCACCACAGCCCTTTTAAAGGATTGTGGATCATCAGACTTTACTTCCAAAGATTGAAACGAAAAATGAAAAGAAATTTACACATTTTTGACGGGCAGTATTAAGTATATGTAAATTAACGAAGTTAGGAAGTGAGGGGGAGAGAAACATGTCGTTTCAATCATTGGAAGTAAAGTCTGATGATCTGCAGTTCTTTAAAAGAGCTGTGGTGAAATAATTTATTATATGGAACCTTAAACTGGTCGGTTTTTATTTAAATTATTAGCTCTGATTTACATTGAGCTCTCTGGATTTTATCATCCTTGGGTCTACCCCTACGGATTACCTAGTTTTTCGTAAGCTATATATATATATTTTTATATATTTATATATATATATATAGCACACACACATGCAAGTAAATGCGTGTATGTTTTTTTTTTTATCACAGCCACATTATATATATATATATATAAACAAAGCTGATGTCATTTTATATAGCTTTAAGCATTTCTTTTCACAATGACTTTTTCAAAAGGTAGATGTTGGTGCAATTAAGCAAACTCAGGACACAATTGCAAAAAGAACGAACGAAGAGGAGAAATTGGAACACGATTAAAACAAACTTTTAATTGTAAATAATTGGTGACTAAAAACAGATATTAAAAAGTTCCCACAGAGTATAAAATAGAAAAAGTTTACTCATAATCCTCCAAATAAAAACAAGAAATGAATAAAATGTTCCTTCTGTCTACATAGGCTAGGCTGATATTATGTTTTTGTGTGTGTGTGTGTGTATATATATATATGTATATATATATATGTATATATATATATATATGTATGTATGTGTGTGTGTGTGTGTGTATATACATGTATATATACATATACATGTGTATATGTATATACACACATGTGTATATGTATATACACACATGTGTATATGTATATACACACATGTGTATATGTATATACACACATATATATCCATGTGTATATGTATATACACACATATATATCCATGTGTATATGTATATACACACATATATATCCATGTATATATACATATATACATGTATGTATGTATATATACATGTATATATGTATATATACATGTGTGTGTGTGTATATATATATATATATATATATGTGTGTGTATATGTGTCTATGTATATATATATATATGTGTGTGTGTGTCTATGTATATATATATGTGTGTGTATATGTGTCTATGTATATATATATGTGTGTGTGTCTATGTATATATATATGTGTGTGTGTATATGTTTATATATATATGTGTGTGTGTGTATATGTTTATATATATATATGTGTGTGTATGTGTATATACATATGTGTGTGTGTGTGTGTGTGTGTATGTATATATGTGTGTGTGTGTGTATATGTATATATGTGTGTGTGTGTGTATATGTATGTGTGTGTGTGTATATGTATGTGTGTGTGTGTGTGTGTGTGTGTATATATATATAGATATATATAGGCTGCCCACTACCTTTGAAAACTCGTAGGTAGTGGGCAGAGCATGGCAAAGTTTTCATTTTCAGACTCTTAAGTCTTTGAAGTCTAGAAATGATATCTACATAAACAAGCCTGATAAAGGTTCTGGTGTAGTTATTTTAAACAGTCAGGATTACATTGATAAGATGACAATCATTTTAAATGATTCCTCTAAGTTCAAGAAGCTTGGTCCTTCCAGTACTTGTGATAACACTGGTAAAATAGAGGTGAAAACTCAAAGATGGTTACTATCAGTATATAAAAATAACCTAATCTCTAAAAACGTGTATAACAGAATTAGACCTGTTGGTTCTGAACAGTCAAGATTGTATGGTTTACCCAAAGTGCATAAGACCGGTGTGCCACTCAGACGTATTTTATCAATGATAGGATCTGTACAGCACAAGTTGGTGAAATGGTTCACTGAAATGCTCCAACCTGTATCGGATCTTTTTTATACACATAATATTTCTGATTCTTTCAAGTTTTCAGATTTCATTAGAAATTGGTTCAGAAAATAGACTGTTGGTGTCTTTTGACATTGTTAATTTATAAAAAAATGTACTCCTTCAGAACACACACACATTTATTTATTTTTATATATGTGTGTGTGTGTGTGTGTGTGTGTGTGTGTGTGTGTACTGATGCCCTTTATAGAGGTTATTTGGGTCCTGCTAGTATTTGCAAAACCTTGTTTTTGGAATTCATATGTCTGGCAACTGAGGGTGCAACATTATGTATGCCCTAACTAATGGGGTTTCAATAGACAGTCTCTTGGCTCCAATACCTGTCAATATTTCCGTAGGATTTCATGAGGGACTTTTGCTTGAAAAGTGATGTAAGCCCCATGTTTACATGTGTTCTGTTGGCAATCTCTTTTCCATCTTTGATTCTGTCAACAATGCTATGACTTTTTTTTTTTTTTTTTTTTTTTTTTTTTACACAACTCAATTCTCTCCATCCATTTCTTCAATTCACTATGGATGTCGAGACTAATGGCACTTTGCCTTTCTTAGACGTTCTCTTTCAACATAAATATCGTACTTTCATCAGCAGTATTTTTTTTAAACCTATGTTTACAGGTTTATACACAAGTTGGAACTCTTTTGGTCCTAAATGATTGCCTTGGTATCTACTTTGGTCCATCAATGCTTTAATGAGTTGGCTGGTATATTAAACAAAGGACTTGTAAGGATTCAACATAGTTTTGTAAAAAATGTGAGATTTCAAATTTTCCTTGATTCTGTTTTCACTTTTGGGAAATTTTTTTTTTTTTTTCGTTTTTACTTTTGGGAAATTTCATTTTTTCCATTTTATAGTATTTTATGAAAAAATTGCAATATGCTATAAATATTATTAAACCTAAAAACAAAAACGTAATTCAAAGTTTTATTGCATATAAAGAAATAGCAAATATCTACAAATCTTTGTTTTTATTGTTAAGATCCAAGTCCAAAAATAAATTCTATCTAAAAAAATAAAAAATTTAACATGACTAGACAATAAAACAATGGAATGTTACAGTGCATATCTTTGAGGGAGAACTTTTAATCAGAGCTTCCTTCTTTAAGAACACATTCAAATTGTTTTTGTTTAAGTAAAAGGATTCAGATTGATTTATAATTATTGATTCATAATATAAAAATCCCATTTAAAGTATCAACAGCAAATAACTTGAATCTCAATAATAAATATCTGAATAAAGTCACACATTTTGATTAAAAGTTTACAAAACTGTAATTAAACCATAACTGGATTTTTGTATCAAAATACAAAATTTAAATAAAACAACTTTTCCCAAATTGAAATACTGCTCAAATTTAAAATTGCTAATTTCTTAATTTGGGAAATATTCAATCTTCAAATCTCTTCTCTAAATCTCCATTGTAATACAACTTGAGTTGCTTGGTATTCTCAGGGGTAAGACTTTCACGTTGTTTAATGAATAAATATTTATACTGAGAAAATGAACATTCAGCATCTATGTCATTGTCATATGACCTTATTGGCAATCTGTTCCAGAAGAGGAAATCTGCTCTTATTTGCATTCCAAAATGATAGGATATTAAAAAGATTTGGTAATTTATCTTGGTAATTTACATAGATTTGGAATTATTCAAGATCAATAGGGAGACATTGCAAGTCCTTGATGGCTGCAAAACTGTCTAAATCCTGGCCTATACAGGGTGGCTGCCTAGGATGAAACAGGTGAGCTGCCTTGTAAAAGTTATACACAGGGTGGGTATCCTGGTATTTAATCAGTTTTGAAAAAGATGTGCCGAAAATTTGAGATATCTCTCTCTGTGTTTTCTAGTTCAGAGAGAAGACAATCAGTTTCTAGGCCAAATGTTGAGTTTGACATACCAGTATGCAAATACTATTTTATATCCTCCATCATGTTATATACAACATATGCAAGTGGAGACTTAGTTTCTTCTAAGTTTGTCAAAGCTGTTATCAAATGAGTGCAGTTCTCATTCATAAAATGCAGATTTAGGTGCAAATTATGGTAAGAGGCATGATATAGTCGACCATCATCCACTAATTCAAGAATCCTATCTACTGCAAAGCCATGGCTCTTTTCTTGCTTAAAGAATCCTTCATAAAACTGTACAAAGGATGAGTGATATTTAATCGGATCAAACCAGGAATTCCATCTGGTTGCCACTGGTACAGGAGATAGTTTCACTTGTTCTTTAGGCAAGTAACCATCAAGCCATTTTAAGTATTGCTTTTTCTGCTAGGCTTTTTTTTTTTAAAAAAAGGCTGACTTGATGAAAGTAGTGAGCTGGGTAACATTACCAAATGCTGACCAGTATGAAAATACTTCACCAACAAGATTTAAAATATGTGCTAAGCACAACACATGGCAACTGTTAAGACATTTGACAACACTTCCTTATGAACTTTTTTTTTTTACAAAAGGCGGCAAAACCTGTTACAAAGGCAATAATATCTTCAAATGCAATATCCACAAGTTACAGCTCGGATTCATGCCTGACTTAGTTTGATGATTGTATTCTCACAAAGTTACAACATTAATGAGAAATGACTTCCCACAAATGTTTGCAATTACATTCAAAATGCTATTGTCATGATAATTGTTTCATTTGTTATAATGCTGACTTGATTGATTAGCAAACTTGGCTCTCAGGGCAGCAAAGTGACAAGCAAACAGTTTCGGTAGATGAAGTTGCCTAACACAATTGACACTTGGAATAGCGCCACCTTCTTTACAATGTTTTAATATGAACGGCCTCATTTTGTCAATTTTGTGTAGGGGAATGTTAGACAAAGTGCACATTTTCAAAAAATCAAAGATGAAATCATCTCGGACCTCTTTATTCTTCAAAGTTGTGATTGTCTTCTGCTTCAGTTGAGCTGACTTTTTTTTTAAGACTTGTTTGTCAAATGAGTTTTTGATTTGAAAGTGATCTTTGATTGTGTCAATCCTAAATATGTTAACAATATGGAGACAGAATTTGAAAAATAATATTTTCTTCTGCACAAAAGTTATCGGGAAATTGCTCTACTCTAGCCTAAGCACAAATTTTGATACTGGGTCCATTTATTTATTTTTTTTTTTTTAGAGGAGCAGACCCAACTTTAGAGGTTGATTTACTATATTGACTTTATTCAGTCATTTTGGCAATTTGTTGCTCATTCATACAATTGGTTTAGATTACAGAATATAAATAAAATATGAAAAAATAATCATTGATAGTTATTATTATTAAACGAATGGTTTTTTGTTTAATTTAAATTTGTTTGCAATAGTGAAACACAGAAGAATCGATGTGTGACAGAAAGCTTAGACAAGCCAGCTGTTTCATAGAGTGGTGTTTTTGGGGAATTTTTTTTCTTTATTTCTAAATTGTATGGTAGGCACACGATAGCTTTTCTTTTTCATAAGACAAGTTCTTTAGAATCTTTTACTTGTAAATTGTGTGAGGCCTTAAAAGAAATGAATTTGTTAAACTTATTGGTTTGATCTCCCTCTCCCTCCCACCCCTCCAATTTTGACAGCAACTAATGTGTCTTCCATTTACACTTTAGCAATGGATCTCAGTGGCCATGACCAAGCCATGACCATCTGACTTTCATCTCCTTCGCAACATACACTTTCTTAGAATATTTTTAAATATTTTAAAACTTGACTAACGAACATGTTCTCAGAAAATCAATGACCCACATTTTTTTTTATGTAAACATTTTTGCTCTTAATTATTTTTCAGGTTTTATAAGGAAAAAAACTACAAATATTTGTTAAAAAACAAATTTTAAGAAAATAACTATGTTATGTAATTGTTATATTTATCAAAATGCTTAACAAAATCAGAGACACTTTTTAAGTTTTGAAAGAAAAAAAAAAATTAAAAAAAGAAAAATCAAACAATATTTGATTTATTATTGAAAATTACATTAAAAACCCAGATTCCATTTAAGATTAACGATTCCATAATTGCAGAAAATTTGTTCCTCTAAAAATGGTTTTCTGGTTAATGTCATTGAGCAGGTCATCAAACATAAGGTCTCGTGTTTTAAGGAACCAGTAGTTTTAAGTCCCAGCCAATGTGCTATTTACCTTAAATTACCAATTGTTAGGCAGGAAGTGTCAGTTGCTTGCTGATAGAGTTTTGGCTTGCATTAATTAGTGCTATAATACTGTTAAGTTGCATACTGTCTTTCATACTAGATCTGCGTTTCCATCCTTTAATAAAGACCGGTTGTCCTATTTTCAAAATAGTATACAAATCCAGTGTGATGCTGTATACATGGGAAAGACCAATCAAAGATTGGAAACCTGTATTATGCAACATGTTCCCACCGACTTAAGATCCAACAGTCAGAGTCTTTCATAGGAGAACCACTCAATCTGTGCACAATTCGACCATTGGACTGCACTTATTACACAACACAGATTGTGCCACCAAATATGATGACATTTTTTTTGTTTTACATAGAGCTTGCACTGGCCACCACCTACAATTTCTTGAAGCTGTATGTATTATTACATCAGCCTAGCCTATGTAGACAGAAGGAACATTTTATTCATTTCTTGTTTTTATTTGGAGGATTATGAGTAAACTTTTTCTATTTTATACTCTGTGGGAACTTTTTAATATCTGTTTTTAGTCACCAATTATTTACAATTAAAAGTTTGTTTTAATCGTGTTCCAATTTCTCCTCTTCGTTCGTTCTTTTTGCAATTGTGTCCTGAGTTTGCTTAATTGCACGACATCTACCTTTTGAAAAAGTCATTGTGAAAAGAAATGCTTAAAGGTATATAAAATGACATCAGCTTTGTTTAAATCCGTGTTCTTTTTCTGTGGATTCAAGTCCTCATATATATATATATATATATATATATAAAAAATTGTGTATTTGGGCAGCAATCCCTCTTTTATACAAGTTTCCTTAAAAACAACTGACAAGGTACTGTGGTTAAGTTTTTTTATTTAATTTTTCTTGTGTTCTTATAATTTTCTTTTCTGGACATAAATTATGTAGAAATTGTCCAAATGTTCTGTATGCTCAAGAGCTCTTGGGTACAATTTTAGACATTATCAAGGGTGATTTTATTTTTACTTTTAACTGAATGTATTGATTGTTCTATGTATGTATTTAGAGTTATAGGAATCTTTTATTTCCCAAACATGGTCAGCACATAGTGGCAATGTTCATAGTTCACTGCCAGAATGTGCTGACAAAAACTTAACCTCAGTACCTTGTCAGTCATTTTTAATGAAACGTGTGTGTGTGTGCACATATATATGATAAAATAAAGTATTGCACAATGAGTGCTGGTGGTAATTCAACAGTGCTTGGTGTAAAATAACAGAGCTAAAATTTATACTAATAATAAATAGACATTTTGTTCCTTGGTGAGCGCACAACCGATTTCAAACTCTACTTGAAAACTGCATTAAGTTGGCATTCATACTTGTACTAATGATAAGGAACAAAATTCATATTTATTATTAGTGTATATATATATATATATATATATATATATATATATATATATATATATAAAGAATTTATGGTATGAATGGCTTTAAATGAGGCCAAGAAGGTTTGATCCTGTTTCTGTCACTCATCTATCAAAATAACATTCAAATATTGACATTTGAAACTGCTTGTAAATTATCTCTGTTGTAGTCAAAAGCTATAAAAAGATATCCTTAAAATATAGCCCAGGTCAAAGACATTCAAACAAAAACAGACCATATTGACTCTACAACATTTTGTGAAAATGTCTTGGGGCAAACATGAGAAGTGAATAGATTTAAAATAAAACAAAAAACAAATAAGAAAAAAGACAGTTAATTACAAAGTGTAAATACCTTGTAATAAAACACAAACTTCCTATTGTAAGGACTTGGGAGGCAGGTGGTGCCGTGGCCAATACTTGGGGGGAGGGGTGCTGTGGCCAATACTAGGGAGGCGTGTGGTGCAGCTACTTGGGACAGGGTGATATAAAATAAATAATAAAACAAGTAGATTTTTGTTGAAATGTTGTCTTTCTTTGAAATAGCCGATAATTAGGAAGAAAGAGTATTGAAGGAACAGAAGACTAGGTCGAGGCAACAAAGAAGAAGAGGTTTATTAAATACTCATACACAGAACAGAAAAACTTGAGTAAATCAAATCTGACTTCAACTTGCCATATTTATAAATAGGAACAGTCCATTGTCACAGTTGGAGGGGAGAGCAGGAAGTACACTGAGTCCTACTCTACAACAAAAGAAAATTCATATAAAGAAGAGAAAAATTAAGACGAATAATACTGAAAGTAAAAATGATTACCAACAGTCTGGGATCCCAGCATTTGGAAAGACCCTGAAAACCAAAACACGAGTCAACTTTCGCCTTGTGAGAGAAATTACGTAGATGAATCTATTCAAAAGCCATTGTGACCGAGAGTTTGAGTGCACTGGCCTTGTGCAAACTGCTGATCATGTCAGATTATGTACTCTCTCCCAGAAACTCTGACAGTTGCTCAGCATAGTTGCAGTATAAACCACAGGTGAACTTTGTGGGGATTGAACACGCACATACAAACGTACCTGAGCAACACCCGCAACAGGGATTCCAGTATTGATCTATGTCAAGGGTGAAAAGAAGTCGAAGATGTCAGTTATAGACCATCTCAGGTCAGTGATGTATTCGATAAGCTTGTATCAAGAATTTGGTCACAATTAGACAACAAAATAGCAACCTAAGTAGAAGTCTCCCAAGAACGTGTCAACAATCCCATATGCATATGAGACTTGGACAACCTATCGTAGGCATATCAAAATTCTCAAACGTTTCCACAAGCAATGCTTGCCTGTTATACTAAAGATCTCATGGCAATAACATGTGCCAGATACGAGTGTGCTGCAGCTGGGTAAAATAATGAACATCGACTTTATGATCACGAACTATCGACTTTGATGGGCTGGTCAACTTTTCTGCTTAAAAGATCCTCAAATGCCAAGACAGGTGCCGTATGGTGAGCTTGCACGAGGCAAGCATCCTCAATGCAAACACTTTTGAAGGACACACTCAAAAAGGTCAATGTGAAAAAATCAGATTGCTGTTGAAGAATTTGAGAACAGAGTTGCTTATACTGAGCTGGTAAATGTATGGACAGTATCAACCCTCTTCCGGAGCAGGAAACAAAGGAGTTCCTCTCATGTGATGAATATGGTCAGGTCTGCTTCACAAATGTGGACACAGAAACACTACCCAGGAAGATGTTTCATGTAGTATTTTTAACAGAATGTGTACACCAGGCCGTGGACTCACTCGGGACCATAAAACTATGGTCAGGTCTGCTTCACAAATGTGAATACAGAAACACTACCCAGGAAGATGTTTCATGTAGTATTTTTAACAGAATGTGTACACCAGGCCGTGGACTCACTCGGGACCATAGAACTAAACATACGGATAAAGGGGTTTTTTTGTTAGAAGACTTACCTGTACTCAATCAAGAATTAGCTTGCAGGTCACATACAGGTTTTATGAGCCATTTAAGACGTCATCAACGACATGGAATCTATCTGTGAAATGTTCATTTGGGATTCATGACTTCTGGGTGTGGGGGTCTTAATCGACTTCTATTCATTCAAAAGGCTTTCATTAAATAATAGACATATTATGTCTATTTATGTTTTATAATAATCCTTTCTAGTTCTCCAGAGGGGGGGGGGGCTATCATTAAATCTGATATGCTCTGACCAGCTGACCTATAGAGAACCAATTAATCAGACAGAGATGAATTTGTGCTTTTAAGCAGAAATTTCTCTCATCATAGAGCTTCCAAAATTTTTTTTTTTAAATCTGCAGTTTCATATCCAAACATAACCGAAGCAAATTGTTTTTTATCGGAATTTTATTGAACCCTCAGAATTTTTGTGAATTAAATGTTATTTTTAGTAGACACCCTGTTTATTTATAAAACAACATATTTATTTTTCGTCTACCGACCTGAATGCTAAAGAAATCAGCTTGGTAGATGATAATAAATATTGTTTAATAAATAAATGAGCGTCTATTCAAATATGAGTATCCACTAAAAATAATGTTTAAGTGATATATATATATATATATATATATATATATATATATATATATATATATATATGACAAAAGGAAAACTATTCTTGGCTAAAAATTTGCCTTGACAAAGGCCCTCAAAGGACAAAATGCATCAGTTAAAAGTAGTTTTCCACTTGTCATTTATTTATTTTGTTCCTTTAGATCAGTATTTCTCAAGCAGGGTTCCCTGGAACCCTAAGGTTCCGCAGTAGGTCCCCAAGGGTTCAACAAAAACAGGTGAGATAAGCTAATGTACTTTTTACTTTTTATTTAATTACATATATGTAATATTACTAAATACAAACAATATATTCTTGGTTATAGTAATATAGACGTCATCCTACCTAACTTATTATTTTATTAAAAAATATAACAATCATTGGGAAAGCTATTTCGTTCTGTTTAAATTTATTATAGGTATGATATTGGTTACTTATGTTGATTTTTTACGTTTCAGTTTAGAATTATTTTGTGTGAATGAAAAAATCCCGGATGAAGTATTATAAACGAACAGTATGAATTTTATTTAGAATTACCGAAAAATTTGACAAAGAAGTATTAATTTTTCCTTAGACCAGTGATTCAAAAATATATATTATGAGATAAATCTCATGAACTATGATGAAAATAAAATGAAGAAAAAAAATATAATTTTGTTTTTGTGCAGGGGGTTCCTTGAGACATGTAATTTATTTTAAGGGTTATGCAAAGGAAAAAAGGCTGAGAAATGCTGCTTTAGATATATATTATTTTCAGATAGTCTATCTCAAAAAGGATGTTATTTTTAGTAGAACTACCTCATTGGATAGAAACATTTTTTTTTGAGGAACTCATTTTGATTTATGACAAAGGAAAAACAAAGTTTATTTCAATGTTCAGACATTTTATTGTGAAGAGATAAAGATAGAAAAAAAGATAGAAAAAAAGATAGAAAAAAAGACAGAAAAAACGACAGAAAAAAACAAAAAAAAACATTGTTTTTATTCCAATGCTTTGGTTGGTCAAGACTTAAAAGTACACAACCCAAAACTTGAGGAAGTAATTTTGGTCTATGAAAGGTCAGTATTCCCTTCCGAAAAATTGACATTTGCTCATTAAACCCAAGATGTTCCAATGATTTCAATGGCTTCCAAAGATCACCAAAGATCAAAGAATATATTTCCTTTCATCAGTATTTGGCTTATATTAATTATCGAGATCAAAAACTTCACCACTACTGACTTGTTTATCATCCATTCAAGGAGCTGAGAATAGGACTATGAAAGAAAACGTAGATAGTTTGTTTTTATCACACCCATGAATTTTTAGGGGATTTGAAATTAAAACAGAACTCTTCTCAGTACTTGTAAAATCTACAATACTCCCAAAACTTGTGTAATCAACGTGATTATTTGTTTGTGTAATTAAAGATGCCATTCACCAATTACCATCACCTTTGATCTTAGCCGAACTTTCAGTGCAGACTTGAGAATTACTTGGGCAGTAAAAGCACCAAAGACGACAGTCCATAAAATTTTTACTAAGAATTATTAAATCATTTATGATGTAATTGAATGCCTTTGACCTTGGATTGGAATAATCACTTTTCATTATTCAACTGCACCCCCCACCTTCAGAAGACTGATTAAAGACTAAACCATAGAAAAGAAAAATATTTCATTGGAAGATAAACAAACTGAAATGAGGTAAGTAAAAAGAAAAAAAAAATTAATGAGTTTTATGTTCTTGGACTATTCTTTGGTCAAAGCCTAAGCCTGGCACAAGGCTACAGTAGTAGGTAAATGAAGATGGAACAGAGCACACAAGAAACATTTTCTGTGATACAATTATACCAAAAAGAAGAAAACGGATTACCTCACTGAACAAAATGCCATGATGTACAAGGATGTGATGGGTAAATTGTTGCCATTTTATATTTTTAATTTTGTGCATGCACATTGTTTTTGATTTTGTTGACTGCGCAGTGGGGGTAGGGTCAGTTGGGCACGGTATGTGATAAAAAAGAGCACCCTAGTGTAATTCACTCTGCCAGAAATTTGGAAATGGCATGCTGTACAATATGACCATTTCAGAGTGTTTGGGTCCCAAATCTTAAAACAGTGCAGAGAATTCAGAGAGAGATGGAGGAGTTTAATGGCGATTACGAAGGTATGGCAGCTCGGAAAACTCTCTAATCGTTCTGATAAGAAAAGAAATTCCAAATTTGTTGGTGAAGGCCTCAGACTCAACATAGAGGCCTACATCAAGTGCCTTGAGGAGGTAGTGCTGCTCTGGGTCAAGAGAGTGGCTGCTGGAAGACTCTATATCTGGCAACAGGACTCTGCACCATGCCTTACAAACAGGCATACCCAGTCATGGCCATCAGACAATTTCTGTGACCACATTAACCCTTACATCTGACCACCTGACTCCCCAGACTGCAACTCTCTTGATTCTTATGTATCGAGCACAGTTGAGCAAGAGACCAACAAAACTGCTAACACCAAAGAAGAACTGAAGGTCAGGATTAGGGCAGCATTCACCAACTTAAAGGAGATGGACAGAATTGCAGGAGATTCCAAAATAGTCTGGAGGCCAAGGTTGAAGCCAATGGCGATTTTATTGAATAAAGTTACTCTTTAATATTTCAAGGTATTTTTTGTGTAATTTTGGTAAATATATTTGTTAAAATGAGATGCCAGTGTGACTTTCATTCTTGCTTCATCCAGACAACAATTTATCCATCGCACCCTGTATATCTGTTAAAATGCCTGTTATTTTCATTTTTGTGTCATTTAGACGACAATTTATCCATCGCACCCTGTATATCTGTTAAAATGCCTGTTATTTTCATTTTTGTGTCATTTAGACGACAATTTATCCATCGCACCCTGTATATCTGTTAAAATGCCTGTTATTTTCATTTTTGTGTCATTTAGACGACAATTTATCCATCGCACCCTGTATATCTGTTAAAACGCCTGTTATTTTCATTTTTGTGTCATTTAGACGACAATTTATCCATCGCACCCTATATAATCTGCTGGAAATTGTCAAAGAACCTGGATATTGTTTCGAGCTCTTAAGCTCAGCAGTTTAATCATATTTTTGTCTGACCAATTGAGGGCATATAAGTGTTTATATAAGTTCTTTTTGAGAGGCAGGAGTGAATCTTTTTTGGTTCAACATTGTATTTTATTCTTCTGAGACTTGTGATTTTTAGACTTGTAAATACCTTTCTGATACAAACTATTTCACCCTCTGAAGAAATGACAGATAAATAGTTCAACATCAGATTGATTATAAAGGTGCATTGAATGGTTTGAGAACCTGTGTGAGGTAAAGCAGATCTCATGAGTCCTTCCGTTGCGTTTAACTGGTGGGGCGTTTGCTTTTTATCAACTTTACAAAGAACAAAAGTTTGAGTTCTCAAATAGGCCTTGTGAACTGCTTCATGGCCTACAAGCAGTTTTATAACATGCCATTTGTACCTAGGTGAGTCTTTCAATGTTTTCCTTGAAGAAGTTAGAAAGGTTGCTGTTTGGAAAAATGTCTGTCAATGAAGATATGGAATGTGTATTCATGGAAAAAGTACCTGACCACATGAAAAACTGCATCATACAGGATGGAGGAAATGATTTTGAATCGATTATTAAATCAGAAACACACTTGCCATAATGAGGGACACGGGATAATGTCTGAAGAACCACAGCCATAGCAGCTATGGGACTGGTTGAAACTAACATTGATTCACATGCCTTCTCCACTACTAATCCTCTCCACAAAATCTGAGGTTTCAGATTCATTCTGTCTGCATCAGATTATCTGCATCAACATGAAGGAACATGCAACAGTCATGTGCAAAAGTTGCACCTAAAAAGTATGATCCTTTTGATCCCATGAACTTGTGCAAATGGCCTTTGGATTTCAGCGAAATAAGATGGGAAATAAAATGACAACACCAGTCTCCTCCCTGTACAGGATATAAATGAAATGGTCCTGTGAGTGAAGTACATATTGAGGGGGTAAAATTCATGGCTATTCTGGATCAATAGCCAGTATATAATTCTGGTTTGGTTTGTTTTGCCATCATATCAACCCTCGTGGGTTATTTAATAGTGTAAATTGCATTTTTATTCAATAAGATTTTAGGAGGTTTTAAGTTTTATAATTCATAAGGTATAATTGAAAACTGGTTGTATAGTTTGTCTACAAGTGAAGTTGTCTGGGTTAAAGTTTGGTGTATAATTTAGTTTTCTTCAACTAGGTCAAAATGGTTTTTATATTAATGTTTTTAAAAAGTTTAAGACTTAATACTATGCATTTGGGGAGGTGTGTCCTCATTGTTAATGTGTGATGTTGGTATGACTAATTCTTGTTAAAATTACTTCTCTTTGGGGAAAGACTTGATATAATTCTGACTGATAACCTTGCCATGATATGTGAATGACCTTCAACCCTTTGAAGTGACACAACTATTTACTCCTGTCTCAGTAGCAAATCTGACAGAACTGACAACTGCTCTCTAAAAAAGATCTCTAATCATTGGTTAACTGGGGCAAGGAATGGTTGGTAAATTTTGATGCCTCCAAAGTAAAACTGCTTTCATTTACTCACCACAGAGAACCTTTTCTGCCTGTCATTAGCATGGCTGATATTAAACTCCAGGAGTGTGACATTTTGCACTTTCTTGGACTCCCACTTTAAACTAACATGAAGTGGAGTGATTAGATTGAGTCAATTGCTAAGGCTTGCTGCTAGGAAAGAAGGTTCATTGCGTCATGCCAGACAATTCTTATCAGAATTCTTCTTGCATATTTATAAATCTACCATCCGTTTGTGCTTTGAATTTTGATGCTATTTTTGGTCTGGTGCTCCTACTATATATCTTGAGATTCTTGACAAAATTCAAAGAAGAATCTGCAATGTAATCGATCCTAACCTGGCATCTCAACTTCAGTCACTTTTTTCCCCACTGACATGACTTCAATATCTTTTCTACAAATATTTTCATGGCAATTGTTCCAATGAGAAGTTCTGAGTGCCTTGACTGCATTTAAAGCATGCTACTAATTTAACCACTAGGTCTCACTGTTTTACTGTTGAACTTGCTAAGATGTAACCCCCTATGTTCTATTCGAATAGCTTTTTTCTTTCTTTTTCTTTTTTTTGCCTGTGGAACTTATTTTTGATTTCTTGCTTTCCTGCCACCTACATTCTTCAAACGTTCAAATGCAACATCAATCGCCATTTTGTGTCTTCTTAAATACTTTTCCTCACTTCTCCCCACAAAGTCTTTTCATGTTCTCTCACTCCCTATAACCCCAGCATTCTAGAGGTAGTGTCACCTTGCTTGAAATGATAAAAAAAAATAATTAAAATAAAAAATGCCCATGTACCAAAATTTCTCAAACTCCGATGTCATTTCTTTTTTTTTCTTTTTTTTAAGCAGCATGCAAATTTTGGTAGTTGATACTTTTTGTGATTTTTAAACTTGCAAATCACTTTCTGATACAAACCTTAAAGCAGTCACTCAACTTAATAAACCATCTTTTGCATAATGAAAAATCTTGATAGAAAAATTTTATAAATGTTTAAAGTTTATTCAGCTTATTTGTGCATTGCATACACTTCAAAAATTGTTGAGAGAAAAGACATTTTGGTGAAAATCAGGGTTGAATATAAACTACACACATGCTTCATCTTTAATCTGGGGATAAAATAAAAAAGTTGGGTGAATTAAGTTCATTGCAAAAATACAGTAGGTGCAAGCATTTTTCAGATATGAGTTTACAAATTTTTTAAATAATGGCTATTCATGCCAGAATTCTTGAGATGAGGAATTATTATATGTCTTGTTATTCAAACAAATATGTTTTTGTTTTTTTATAATAATCAACATTTCAGCTGCTATTCCTTCTGGCTTTCTTTACGTGCCTGACATCATACTCAGTAACATTCCTGATAATTCCTGGGGAATGAAATCAAGATAATAGATAGAGAGCAATGCTGGAGGATAAGCTAACTGAAAGAATCAGTATATATGCTAAGCTCTGATAATCCTCTCAATAAACCTAGCATATATATTAGCACCATCTGAGAGCATATGATTAAGAAAGAAACTGCACTTGGAAAAATTCTGTCATCTGTGTACATATGTTGTGTAAGGCGCCAAAATTACAAGTGACATGGTTAAAACTTTTTCTGGTTCCCTGACAGTTATGAGTTCAACTTCTGGGTCTGATAGTGCTGAAAAATTCACATATTTTAGTTCAGTGGGAGAAATGTCCAAAAAATACGCAGGTGAATAAGACTGGCTGAGTATTAACTGATGAGATATCTCCCTTAAGCATGAAGAGTGTAAAGTGATAAAAATCTACCCCTATAGATTGAGTAAAAGTTTTTTGAATATACACCTGAAGAAAGCTGGGGAGTAGAATTGCCAAAATATTGTGAGAACCACCACCACCACCAAGAGGAACAGCAAGGGTTAAAAAAGAAAAAAAAGAGTGATGGGTTTTTAATTCAAATCCAAACACAGGCAGAAATTTTGAAGTAAAATTACAGAAAAGATTGAAGGTGAAGCTTTTAACCACTGAGCCATTTGCCATTTAAGACAAAAATTCAGTTAAACTTACAAAAAACAACCGAGCATTTCATTATTTGCATTTTTGTTTGACGAAAGAAAAATAAATCATTCTGTGACAAGGTTGTTATAAAAAAAAAAAAACATTTATTCTGATAAAATAAAGTTAAAGAAAATTGAAGCTAGTTTCAGGATAACCTTCAGCCTCTCAAAACTAAGTGGACTCTATCTACATTGTTTGGACTGTTGTCCTCATCTTTATTGTAATATTCATGATGTTTCAGCCATTGTACGCTCTGGCCTTCTTCAGGTGATATACATTGGAATTTCGAATCTAGTATCGCCCTGAAGAAGGCTGGAGTGCATAATGGATGAAATGTTGTGAATATGGCAATAAAGATGAGGAAAACAGTCTGAACAATGTAAATAGTTACAATACCTCATATCTGAGAAATATAAACAGAGTAGAATCTACTTAAGAAAAAAATATTATGTATTATTTGTTGTGATTCAAAGGGAATTTTATATATATATATATATATATATATATATATATATATATATAAAATTGTAAGAACCTGGATAAACTTATACAATGCAACAATGATCAATAGCAAATTGGTCTGCAAGCTGAGCTTGTTAACCATCACATGATGGGAAGCACCATATTTTTGGTGGCATTTGCTCTAATGTGTTTTCTTTTCATTATTTACCTCACTTGAGCAAAACAAATGGTTGCCAATAGATGATAAATGAGATTTTGCTAAGAGGCTAAAAACACGTGTTTTAGATTAAATTGAGTCAATTCGAAATCCATACTCAGAAATGTTGCAGCATAATAGGCCGTTGCATCTTGCACACAGGATTGGAGAGACCTTGATTTATTTTAATTACACTGACACCCAACCCCAGCCAAAATGCCTGCAAGCCAGATATGTGATGCTGTATAAATGATGTATGTTAATTCATACTCAGAATTGTCCAAGCATATCTTTTGAGATATATGCATAGCATATTTATGTTCAAGGTAAATATGATATTAATATGTTTGTATCCACTTGTGCTGAAGACATTCAATTCATTCAAATTCGTTGTATATAACATTCACGTCTCTCAGCTAAAAACTTGCGCTGATTTAACAAGTAAACAGTGTTTTAAAAAAAAAGAGAAAAAAAAAAGATACTTAATATTTCTTGAAACATAGATCTTTTCAATCAGACTCCCCCATCCTAATGGATTGCTATAAAGCAATGAGTATGGTGAGAAGTTCCGACCATGGCATATCTGGGTCAACTCAAACATGGCTGGTGATTACTTGTGGCCTCTATAACAATGGACAAGAGAAAATGTTTTAAACATTTCTGAAGATTATTTACATTGTTGCCATGTCGTCTATTGTCCTCATTTTTCAGCCATTTTGACCTCTGGCATTCATCAGGGAAATCCAAACTGAACCCTTTATTTAATTAACTGGGGTAAGACTGTTCTCATTCTCCTGCCCATGTCTAGGGATATCTTGTCTAATTCTTATTTTTAGTACTGCTCAATTATTGCTCATCTGTTTCCACAGAGTCCAAGTACACACTGCCCACCCTAGGGATTGAAATCATAATGACTACGTCCCCAACTGGGGGTCCATACAAAAAAAAAATAGCAAATTGGGGGTTCATGGTAATATTTTAGTGGTCCATAGAGCAATTTCCCTTCAGAACGGTCGTTACAACTGAGAATTGGAATTTCTACAGTAATCTACACCATATTGAAATACTAAAAATAGAAAAACAACTTTGACACAAGCAGAAAATGAGATTAAGTCAAAGTTAGCTTCTCTTTTACTCTACCAGATGTTTTGATCTAAAAAAAAAAAAAAAAAAATTTAAATGGTTTATTATAAGTTATTTTACTAGTGTACATAAATGTTCCATAGAATTTTATTGTTAAATACAATTTTATTTTCAATAAATTAGTTTTACTTCAAAATAAAGCATATACATTTAGTATTTCTATAATACAATACCTAAACTTATCTATCAGTAAAAAATAAGCTTTTTTTTTCTTTTTTTTCCATTGAATGGTTATGACTTTTTACAACTGAAATGTAAAATTATTAAAATTTTTCATGGCATTTTAACCGAGTGAATGTTTTTGGTTTGCTTGTTAAACTCGTCTAAACTACTGCATTTTTATGAATATGGGAGATGTGAATAAAAAATGTTGATTCACTTTAATCCACTAGGATATTTTGTCCCATGTGACAATTCTCTGTGGAGAGCCTTAAACCTAACCTGCGTGCATTTTCAGGTTATTTAGATCCAGAAAATATTAACTAGATTGTAAGAATTTGGGGGGAAATAATGATTTATTGACACAAGCCCTACTAAATAGAATAAATAATATTATTTACATTTGGACTAATATCCTTATCTTTGTTGTTATTGTCACAATATTTCTCAGTCATTTTGCCCACTAGCCTTTTTACAGGTGCTTTTCAATCTAGATAACCTTTAAATAATTCTCATTCTGCTGTCCAATGTCAATGGATATCTCGTCTTATAATCGTCTTTAGTATTGCTCAACTATTGCTCACCCTGTTTCCACTCGGTCTTCACCAGCAATTGAATTTACAATTACTACATTATCAAATTACTAAACCAATGCTTTAATCCATTAGGTTATTGTCTACAACTTTGAACTTGGAGCCTTAAACCTAATCTGCCTGCTGCTCCTGTTGTTATGCATGACTGCATTCACCATGGATTCTCTTTATCTTAGTGCTAATTTCTTCACACATTTGATTCAAGTGCTTTCTGTTTCTGTACTTTTAATTCATTCTACAGGGACTGGTGACTACACTTTTCCCTACATATATGATCGGCCATGCCCGATTTCATTGTCTCACTTTTAATTACAGTTTTTTCATGTTCCTTTAGTTTTACTAAAGCAGCTGGTTTCCCCTTTGCATTCTTTGTCATAACTGTCAAAGGATATGGTATACACACCAGTTCTCCTGTGTTAGGCTTTAATCAGCAGAGTTTTCCATAGAAGTAGCTCATGCTTCTGAATGTTGTATGGACTTCAGATCTTTTGAACCTTTTCCCATAAGCCCTTGATGTAAGTAAAACAAACTATAGCAGTTTTCCAGTTCTCCTCCTTGACCCGTGTTTGGATATTCTACTTGCAATATTATGTCTCTTGTTGGAATGTGTCTGAGTTGACACTTATGACTTTTGTACAATTCTGTAGGCATTGAAGAATTCCTTTATGCTGTATAAATGGTAGGAATTGAAATTGAAAGTATTTTCAAGTGAAGGCTGTTTTGTGATATACAGATGTCTTGAACCCATTCTCTGTGCAAGTTATTAGTATATCCAGGCAGGCTAACTGATTGTTTTCTTCTTCTGTTGTGAGCAGGGTCAAAGGTCTTATAATAGTTCACATGGCCCAGCTGTATTTGACAGCTTCCTGGTGAGGCCACAGAATGAAAGTGTCACCATACTGTTAGCTTTAGTGATGCTATTTCTAAAGCCATTTCTTCAAAATATTCCATGTATATGTTTTACTGTCACTGGTAACAATAGTGAGACCACAGCCAAGCCTTCCTCCTGCTGATATATATCAGACCCTAGTTGGAAGAATGTTGTCTTCAAACAGAATAACATTTTTGTAAGGTTATCTATTGGGATGCTGTTATGTTCTCCAAATCAGCTTCATTTGTAGGAACTCTGGTGAACAGGATCACAATATCCAACTGCTATGGATGGGATTCCTACAAATAGATTCAACAAAGTATTCAGAGTTCTTAACATATGGGTTGATGATATCCAACTTGAAGCCTGCTCAGCAGGTGGCATACCAAGCCCCCATAAGTGACTAAGAATCTTAACAGAAGACCAACCCTGTGAATCTTGGGAGAGGCATATACAAATTTGGCAGCTTAGTGTAATGCTGATTCAACTTATTCAGGGTGAAGTACTCGTTCTTATTTCAGATCCATGTCAGATTCCTCTTGGTTTTTAGGGTCCTTTTTCACCATGCCACTGATTGACATGATATTGCTCTGGAGCAGGTTTGGTAGAAACAGAAAGGTACTATGGCGGTAGATCTTTCTCATAATGCATGAGCCTTAGAAGAAAGATCTACCGCCATAGCGTGAATAAAAGGTTCAATTTGAAATATTCAGCATGTTTCCAAATATGTCAGTCACTTAGAAAAAATTTTAAAAATCTTGAATGGCATAACAACCAGGATGAGGATCACCAATTTATATAAATCGCTTTTTAAGTAACACTTTGTATTAACCGAGAAACATTAACAACACAAACCTTCCAGCTTGGGTGGGTCAGAAATTTTCTTTTCTTTACTGATTAGTCCCAACTATTGCAATGTGATTGTTACCCACTTTCTCAACCCTCTCTCTCTGGTTTTAGTCTGGTTTAAATAAAGAAAAAACAAATGTTCATCCCCAAAGAAACACCCCCCAAGCATAGAAAACATACAATAATAGTAAATATTTAAGATGGCCAAACGTCCTCAGCTGCATTCGTTAGCTTTGTTCATTGTGACATGCAACATTCATAATTGTAGACATGTTCATTGTTAAAAAGAATTCTTGCTTGACATTTATTGAATAATTTCAGTTTTAAAATATATATGTCTTGTGATATAAGATTCTATTGTTTCAGGTCTGGATTTTTTTTCAAAAGACAAATGTCTATTCATTTAGGAAAGAAAGTTAAAAGAAATTGTCTTTATTCTTACAAAGATTTGTTTTTCACTTATGCCATTTAAAGAGGAAATTTTCTCAGAATGAAAACCCACCCCCTCAAATTCAAAGTCAATTTTCAATAGATTTGCAAAAAAGAATAATGAAAAGGCTTTCTTGGAGTTAAATCAATCCAGGACAATATTCACCCACATCATTTTTTTTCTTAATAATAATCTATATCTTTACATCTCTTATACTATAAACCTGAATTGTCTTGAGCAAGTCTTTTAAGCTTTCTTTTAAAAATAATTTTTTCTTTTTTTTAAATTTTGCATGTCAGTTCAAAACTGTCTTCAATTCAAAAACATTAGTCTCTTTATATCAACATAATATGTAAAGTACCATTTACAATCTCTTCTTTCTCTCTTCCTTTTATTCCTAAGTCAGACAAAAAGTAATGTTTATTTTTTATCTATTCTCTGCCCCGACACACCATCACCACCATGACTTTCTTTCTCACATCAATCAGGACAAAAATCACTTTTTTTTCTCTCTCAGACCGGAAGCAATCCGTCTTGAATTTAGATGCCTGATCATAACAAAGCACATTCACTTTAGGTAAACCCATCAAAATCAATTGCAGCACATCATCTCAGCTGGCTGTTTGCTGCCGTATCAGTTGCAATCACTTCTTTGGGTGTGATGCATGCTCAAAGAGCACTGATAGCCCCAAATCTGAATGTGCATTAAAATCATTCCTCCAAGAGGAGAGAAAAGACAAGACCCAAACACTTTTCAATTTTAAAAATAAGGATACTTCTCACAACCCATTTAAATAACATTTTCTTAATATGGTGCACAGATACGCACGCTTATTATTGTGGTGCATAGATATGCACGCTTATTATTGTGGTGCACAGATATGCACGCTTATTATTGTGGTGCACAGATACGCACGCTTATTATTGTGGTGCACAGATACGCACGCTTATTATTGTGGTGCACAGATATGCACGCTTATTATTATGGTGCATAGATATGCAAGCTTATTATTATGGTGCATAGATATGCAAGCTTCTTAATGTGGTGCATAGACACGCACGCTTCTTATTGTGGTGTACAGATACGCACGCTTATTATTATGGTGCATAGATATGCACACTTATTATTATGGTGCATAGATATGCACGCTTCTTATTAGGGTGCATAGATACACACACTTGAGAGGAGCTGAAAATTTCTTGGCTTAACTAAAAAGCCCTTCCAAAAAAAATGGATCAGCCTGGTACCTTTCAACCTTCCTTGTGTGCATATTTCACTGGGAAATGTGGTTATCAGTTCAACTTATTTTGAAGCTTCGAGACATTAGGCATCCCATCAACAGATAAGCAATCAGGCAAAGACTTTAAAAAAAGAAAGTATTAGTTATTTATATCACAGATTTACTGAACCTGTCAAAATTTTGATTCACTCAACCACATATATTATGGCACAACAAATATTCAAAGCACTTATAGAAAGTAAACATTTCCCTTCTCGTACATGGACAGATATAGTGAATACAATATGAAATCATAAAAGAGGATCATTTAAGACTTATCTTTGGTTAGAAAATGCCAGAGTTATTATATATAGAAAATTATGTTTTCTAGATAACAAATCTTATGATGGAGACATTATTGCTAAGTTCAAGGACTATCTTTACTTTTCTTTTTTAGACATTTTTTTTCTTCAGAATATCCAGTTCACTTTCTATTAATTTATGTTTTGATTGATTCATTCATTTTTTATGGCTTATCAACCCTTTACAGGTCATCTAAAGCCAGAAAATATTTGTTAGATTTTAAGATTTTTTTTTTGAGATAATAATGGTTTACTGATACAAGTCTTACTAATTAACCCATATCTGGGGGGTAGATTGATACCTTCCCTCCATGTAAGTGAATAGAACAACTGGAACGTGGCTCTCTGATTAACAATTCTGAGCCATTATCTACCCACACATCCAAGCTTACAGCAACAGGTATTCCCAAATGGTTACCCATCTAGGTAGTGACCAGGCCCAGCATTGCTTAACTTTGGTGACCATACAGGAACTAGTGTTTCAATATGATGTGGCCATAAGCCTGTATCAATTTCTAACAGATTGAATCAAACTCTCTTATTTGGAATGGTTTTGCCATTTGTTTTCAAATGACTAACAAATAAGTTTTCAGATTTTTTCCAAACATTTCAATTTGTGCAAATCATTTTCTCCGTAATTCAGAATTTTATGAATTCATTCAGAATTTTATAAGAACAATAATGAATGCTTCAATTGTAAACATTAACAAAATGTCTACAATTATATTTTTTTAAAATTGTAAAAACATTTGTCAAGATTGTCTTGTTCTCTCAAAATAAGCAGGGGATGGAATATAACAAATGGAAACTTACAAACAGAAAGAGGCAGCTACAATGAGGAAAGAGGGCGTAGCAAATTTAATCCTCACAGGATCTATTGAAGGCAAGAGAAATGTTTCGGTGAATAGAGGACAAAGAGAGGGATGGTAATAGATCAAATGTTGCTTAGAGCAGCAAAAACAGGAAATTGTGGAGAGCCATGATTGCCGACATCCCAAGCGGACATAGCACATAAAAGATAAAATATCAAACCTCATTTTAAAAAAATACTAATCACTCATTTTAGAAGCACGTGGCATCAAGAGAAAAAAAAAAATTGATTTAAACATACAAACGCATAAACGCATAGAGTATTTGGAAGAAAATCAAAATCATGTTGCAGAGAAATTAAATAAAATATATGGATGAATCAGGTTTTAGTGATCAAAAATAAATTTTCACTTGGTCTACTTATCTATATCTAAGAATCTCTTGAATAGAGAAATAAATTTTTTTTTGTTTCTGCTTTGACATAATCAAGATGTTGACATTCCACACTACTTCAAACAAAAGGTTAGGAAGGAAACCTTCATCAATACTTAGTGGAGTTGACAAACCTATTTTTATGAAAACTTGTTTTAATAGAAAGATTTTATAAATTTCAGTTGAATGTAGCACTGCTTGGTTTGGTTGTTTAGCGGCATATCAACACCTCTAGGAGTTATTTAGTGCCAAAATCTAGATATTTGGAAAGCAATATTACGACTTCAACTACAGATATTTTGTACATAATTTTATACTTTCAGAGTAAATGTACACTTTATAGATATGTGCTATGTATACTTGAGTATAGTGAAAGATTTTAAGATCTGTTTTTTTTTTCATGCAAATAATAGGGGACAGGGGTCACACTATACACAGGCCATTTTTTTTTATAAAGGTTAAAACAAATTGTGCTTTTTCAGTGACTGGTTGTACTATACACAGGTAAAACTTTTTCTGGAGGTGTTAAAATTCCTGCAAAGAGATTCAGGGGATGTACTTACTATACATGAAGTTGGCTTATACACAATTACATATGACCATTTGTAGATCTATTGTAGATGTTATATGTTTTTGTATTGTAGCATTGCTCGGTCAATCAATGTTAAATGTTTCCTTATAAGGAAATAGCTAATACTACCATTACAAAAAATTGAGTTTAACTTTATTTTTTGCCAGTGAAATTAATATTTTCTCAGTCAACTTTTGAATGAAAAGTCTTCAATGGCAGATAAAAAATGGTTAATAATAAAGTAATTTCACTGCACTTTTTGAACAATCGATAACGTTTTACAAAATGTCTGTTTTTCAAAATGGCATTATGTAAATAATTGAAGCGAGTTCTTGTTCGAATTCAACTTTGATTTTCACTCTACATACAAAAAAAGAAAAAAGACGTTATTTCTGGAGAAGGCAAGATCATTAAATACAAAGCAACAGATTTAAAGTAAAAATTACCAAAATTAATAATTGGCTGAAATTAGTAGTCCATAAATTATTTTGAATTTGCTACAGAAGATGAGGTTATTAGTCTGAATGAACTGAAGAAAGAATCTACTTTTGAAATCTTTCAAAATCAAACCCTGATTGAAATAGATGCGAGTGCTGAGATGAATGTTAACTACTAATAAAGATTAGAAATATATCCAAATTTTTGCATAAAAGACGCCTTTACCCAATCAGCCACACAAACTACATTGACCCTCCTAAGTCAGCAGAGGCTTTAATCACTTGTAATGTTCCATCTCCCAATAAACATCAGGTTGGATACAAAACAATTTGTATGCAATTGGAATTTTCATAAATGTTTAAGATAACAATAATGCATTATTGTACATACCATATGCTGTCAAGCACAACTGTCTTGAGCAAGTCTCAAGATAGGTTTCTTTTTTGGAAATCACCCTTTGATTCTTTGTCAAATCCTTTATACAGGAAAATTATTTTGTTTAAAATTGTATGCTTGATAAAAAATTTAATTGAAATTAAAACTTTCGGAACAGCTGATAAATAAGAACAAAATATACTTTACTTTTGGAAATAAACAAACAAGTCTACAAATGTTTTAAAGCAACTTAATTATCACAAAATGCTTTTTACCAAATCAGTAATACGAATTAAATCCCAGCTAACGATGCGGCATACCAAGACGATTATAACGAATGTCAGGTGGTTGTGAAATAATTATATTTCTGAGCAATTAAACAAATGCAATCAAAAAAGCAACTCACTTATAATTTGTCAAATAATTATTTGTGTTTCCTTAAAAATGAAAAGAAAGAAAACAATCGGCTTAAATCGTAACGTTTTAAAGTTTTACTCTCTATTCAGGTCATCACTCATCCATTCTACTGTTGTCTTCATTTCTTTTCATCCACTCTCTCAGAATATTCGGCCTATCCTTCTTCATTCCTTTTCTCTGAGGATTAACTAAAAATTCTAAGAAATCATTTCAAATCACAGTGACAGAAACAAAATCAAGTTCTTCATTTATCTTCTGGATAGCATTTAAACAAGAAAAGTCAAAGTATCAGTCTTAAATGTCATCGCAAAGCAAAAACTGAATATCACTTTAACAAAATCACAGAGTTGATGGATTTTCTATACAATCGTAGATTAGAAGAGATAAGAAGCTTCCCCCCCCCATCAACGAAAGAACATGCTTCATTTAACCAGCAGTAGAAACAGTGTTTTTGTATCCTGTCAACAACCATCAAGCATCATTTCCTCTTTTCCAGACAACCAGAACTGAACCAAATTTCATGCTTATTGAGGCAAAGTGAAAGGTAAGCTGCATAAGAAGAGAAAGTCCTGGAGATAAGCCGTTTCTTAGAAACAAATTTCTCTTCTATTTTTTCTTTTTTTTCTTTTTTTTTCACAGATAAATTCTTACCTCTTAGAAAAAGTTATTTGTACAGAATAACGGAAGTTTCATTGTTAGTGTTGGTTCCAATCCAGTTTGTAGGAATGACTGCAAAACCATTTGCCCCTCCCCAATTTATTGGCAGAAGCACACAAATGCATGCTGGGATTTCTTCCTAGCTAATAATATAGGCCAGTTCTCCATTTCATTTGACTCAGTTCAGGTTTTGTCTTGAAGTCGTTTATCTGAATTTACTTTTGGGTGCCAACCCCATTTCTTAGTTTGTGAACTTTTTGCCTTATTACTGTTGCTTTGCCTTGCATATATTGTTTAATATTATTTCTGGCCCTGTGCTTTTTCCTTGTTATTGTTTATCGCAAACTTTGTCAATTCTGTTTGTTGGGTACTTCTGCTATTTATTTTGCATTTGACAATGGTCACTCACTTGACAATTCGACTTTCAAAAAATTACTATCACCAAAAGTTTCTCAGTTGGATTCATTAAACTATAATCAACTTTTTAGTAATTAGGCCACAATTAATGTTGGAAATCTTCATGTTCGTTTTTCTTGTCAGATTCTGAAGACTTATTTGAAGAAAAAGCAACAACAGCCTAGGACTTATAAAGAATTCAAAATATTTCAAAATATCTTAATTCTTGTTAGTTGCTTAAAGGGAGAGATAAAATCTACATCTACAGAAGGCTGAAAACCACATCAGCCAGAATATTGTGCCAAATACAAAGATATCAAAGATTTTCAATGAGTTCCCAAAAAATTAAAACAGATGCCTTCAAATCCTCACTGGGGATTAACACAATTCTTCAAATTGAAAAAATCCATCAAGAAATGATTTACATTGATACACAATTGGACAAAGAAATTCAATATAAAGAATTAGATTTATTTAAAAAGTTCTCAATTTTCAATTAACACAGAAACATGGCATTGCTTTTTACCTTTGACCTTTCTGAAATATTGACTTCTTTGTTCACTACAGCAATGCATAACAAATAATTTTACAAAACTAATCAGAATTTATAAAATCAAAAGTCTCCTATGAATGTATTTGTCATCAACATTCACATAAGTTTTATTGAAAATTATTTGGACATTCAAATCTGAAAAAGTAACAGGCAGAATAATAATAGAGATCAGAAGGGCCAGGTGTTGGACAGAAACTACACTTTGATCCTAGGTAGAAAAGCATAATGATGACATATACAAACAGGCAGAATAATAGTATAGAAGACCTTTATAGTTAGAATTTGAGAAAATAATGAAGAGGTCTTTAAGTCTTTGAATAGTGTATGAATTCAATTGTGGTAAGAAGACAAGATAAACAAGGTAAAAAAGAAATGTAAGAATCAATACAAAAACTGCAAAATGCCATTTATTTTGGAATATGGTAATATTTTCACCTTTATTATTCAGAGTTACAAAACTCAAGATCTATCCTGAGAAAGACAAAAAGAGTGGAAGTCAAAATTCCTATAGAATTATAAACTGGTTACTAAAAAAGGTTTGGTCAAAAATTAATACTTGTTCTAATATATATTTGGAATTCTGATTAACACTTAAAAGTATTAATGAGAATTCCAAATATTTTAAGCTATAAACCATAAAGTGTCTAGAAGTCCAAGTGAAAGATTTTTAAAGTTACCTTCTGTTTTCTTACCTGTAATCCTCTTTCAAAATGGCTACCTCTCTAGACAATCAAACAAAGCTACCATTTCTGGTTTTGTACAGATAAAGTGCTTCAGATGTTTGCAAGAGGTTTGTGAATATTTCTGGAAAGGTTGACGGGTCAATAGAGTTAATGGCAAGTGAAGAGAAAAAAACAAAAGAAAACCTGACCTTAGACTGGCAGGTCAACATTTTAGTACATTTTCTTTGGCTACTCAAATGTCTGTAAAAAGTTTATTCCTAGAATGCTGACCAATTGCAGATAGATGCCAAGGTTGGTTATTTCAAATGGGTTTCCAGAGCCTCGCAGACATTTTGTTAAGCAGTATCATCAGAGGAGATGAGACCTGGATTCACTGCCACAAAAAGCCAGAAGGAAACTTGCACATGGCTAAGAAAGCAACCAAGATGTTTCTATAAATTGAAGATACATGCTGTCAATTCAAAAGTTGAATACCATGACTGAGAAAGAAAGAAACTAGGTTGACAATTCAATTCGGAATCCTGAGATTTTTGTCTTCATGTTGGTACATGTTGTGCTTCTATGATTAAATGTTTTGTAGTTAAAAAAAGAACAGACATTCCTTTTTAACCGAGTCTTGTATTCTCAGTAACCTATTTATCAATGTCTTAGCTGAAATCCACAACATTAATGAGATCGTAGGGTACAGCAGATTTTTTTTTTTTTTTTTTTAGTGTTCACTGATCTGTAATTTTTATAGAAAATATTTTCTTTTAAACTCACCATCCTTTATGTTTGAAAAAAAAATGAAAACATTGCAATTATAAAAGCCTTCATTATGAACCCTACATTAATTCTGAAAGGTCATATAGCCAAGAAAAATATAAAGCAAAAATATAGAACATTATGCTCCTTAGACCATATCTAATCCATTTTGCTAATACATGTTTATGGTGACTTAACTTCTAATTTTATCAAGTTCAACTGATCCGGGGGGGGGGGTAAAGATGCACAAAATGAGATAAAAGGTGACTGACCAAATTTTTTGCTCATTTTCCAAAAATTTCATTGACAGAAAATTTAGCAATCATTTTACTGATTAACATTTTAGCAAATTGAATTTTTGGTTTTTTAATAAAAACATTACTAAAATAATTAGGAAGTTTGTTGGATTTTCTGAAGTTTTCAACTTGGCATCTTTTTTCTTCTTTTAATTCTTTACAAAGAAGAAAAATCAATTTAGAGAAATGAATGGAATCAGAATTAATATTTAGGCAAAATGAAATGTGCAAATGGATTTTATTCCAAGTTTTTCCAAAACATTACACATGCCCTAACTTGAAAGAGATCTAGAATGTAAAACAAATTCCTCTGTCATCTAAAAAGCCAATGAAAACAAAATCTATTTGTGTATTTCTGTCTATGCTATAGTAAGGACAACCTACATGTGAGATATATATACCAGTCACTTTTGATAGTGATAAAATATGAAATATTACTCCCCTACCAAAAAAAAAAAAAATAAATAAAAATTGTCTTTCAAACTAATGAACTCTGCAAAGAGGTCAGCAATAATTGGTCAGTTGGCATAAGGTCTTGGTTAAAAAAAAAAGAAAAAAAAAGAAAAAGAAAAAAAAAGATCAGCCTTTGTTAATAAAGATCAGCCTTTGTTAATAAAGATATGATTTGAAGGTATGAGCTAAGTTGTAGGTCAAAATAATACAGTCACCTACTGCCATTGTTACTAAAAACTGACCAAAGAGGAAAGAAATAAAGTGGATTCATTTTCGAGAGGTCAACTGAGCAATGAAAAAAGTTGGGGGGAAGCCTGGGATATGCAGGTAAAGCACAATGGGTCAATGGAACAAGGAAGGGGTATTTATAAGAGAGGCACACCTACCATTTCAAGTCCCATGAGAGAGAAAAACTAAAACACCCTTTTGTGGGGAAATGATGGATATTTAGCACAAATGGTTAAAAAAAATGGAAAATTTTATTTGAACTCAAATTCTCCTGTTAATGTGAAGATGGCATTTGGTATAAGAACTTAAAACGTTCACTTGTTTAATTTTAAATTAATTTCAATAAAAGGTGGCAGAGGCTGACAATAAAATTCAGAAGTTTTGAAACACAATAAGGAATGAATAGGAAAAAAAAAGAAAAGAAAAAAGAGCAAGAGCAGTTTTATTTGAGCACATGTAATGAGCATTCAAAATTAATGTCATTCTTGGGGCAATAAAACATTAGTTTCAGATTACTGGTTAGGATTTTTAGGGACAATATTCAATTTTTAATTTTATTACAATTATGCTAAAATTTGTTAAAATAAAAAAAAATTTAGATCTTGTCAACATTAGCAAACACATTTCCATATCAAGAACAGCAAACCCAATTATCCCCATGTTCGAGAAAAGCGAGCCTAATTATCCATATGTCAAGAACAGCAAAGCCTTGAGAAAATATATTCTATTTATTAAAAGCAATGTTGGAAATATAAATGAACTTGTTTATTGATAAATGAACAATTAAAATAACACATTATTCATTTTCCATGAAAAAAACTGTTAAAGTAACTTAGTTATTGAGAGTACATTGTATGGTGATTGCATTACAGAATCCCAATAACCTGTTAACCATATTTCATTTTGATTTAGCAAAAAATGAGTTTTCTTATTGCTACATTTCGTTTGTCCCATGAACAGTCTTTCATTTGGCACTTCCACACACTTCTTATTGCTACATTTCGTTTGTCCCATGAACAGTCTTTCATTTGGCACTTCCACACACTTCTTATTGCTACATTTCGTTTGTCCCATGAACAGTCTTTCATTTGGCACTTCCACACACTTCTTATTGCTACATTTCGTTTGTCCCATGAACAGTCTTTCATTTGGCACTTCCACACACTTCTTATTGCTACATTTCATTTGTCCCATGAACAGTCTTTCATTTGGCACTTCCACACACAACTGTCCATAGTGCTACTGTACTTTGTCCAATTCATAAATGTATTACATGATTCACATTTTAATTTCCGTAGAATAAGTGGTTTGTTCTTCATCCAGTCAATCATTAGTAAGCTATCCTTCCCCAGTAATGGCTTCACAACCTCTGTGAATGTAGATCTATCCATCCTGAGGGTTCTTGGATATCTAAATTAATAAATTAAAACCAGTATATGAAAACGGCTATTGAACCATAAAGTTACTTGTACCAAAATGTTCATTATCTGTCTATATTTCTGAGATATTTCAGTGAGTGAAATAAAGGGTTCAGTTTGACATTCCAACCACCTGAAGAAGGCCGGAGCATACAACGGCCAAAACATTATGACAAAGATGAGGACAATAGTCCAAATAATGTAAACAGTGTACAAAATGTTCATGTTGAGAACATCAAACCCGCTTATTCTCATGTAAAGTGTAACGAACCCAATCATTTCCTGGTATAGAATAGCAAACCCTGCCATGAGTGGGTTTGCTAATTTTGACAAGATTCAAAAATTCTTCTCACCAATAATGGCAGGCTTTTAATAAACACAGCATAAACAAAATGTAAATGCTTCTTTTTAAACTGGAGAATGAAACCTGAATGAAAATTCAAGCTGAAGATCTTTGATTTAGACAGTGCTGGATTTACCTGCAGGTTTAGCAGGTTGAAGCATAGGGTCTCAAAATCTAGAGGTCCTCCAGCCAAAGGTGTATAATATTTTTGATAGTCATAGGGCCTTTCTTACGTAGATTGTCATGATGCATTGTAGATTCTAAACAACCATTCAGTAATTTTAAACATCCGTCAGCATCCTTGGCTTTACTCAAATTGTTTAATTTAATACTCTTCCATTTTTTTCTCTACTCATAAGAATGGGAGATTTGAAAGGGCTTCACTAGTGGGTCCCCGATTTAGACATTTCTATTCATTATCTCTAAATATGAAAAAACATTTGAATCAAATTGGAAGAACAACTTTTACTTTAATGGTATTCAACATATGAGAGTCAAGCAGCTCAGTTCCTAGGAACCGACACCCCAGACACCAACACATGATTTGATTATAGTGGTAAAGGCTTTGTACAAAACCAATGACACAAACACCTGGAGCACTATGTGCCACAAAATCCTCAAACGACCCTCCGCAGATTTTGAATTCAGAGTTGTCCTCCTCCTAGACTAGTGGCCATTCAAGGCTATAGAACCCAGTCTGTCCTGCTATTTACCCATAGCTGGAGGGAGAAGATACCTTTTCCAAGGGTGTTAGCACATAAGTGAATGCAATGGATTCGAATAGAATTTGAACCCTGCTCTCCGATTCCTCAATCCGAGCCTCTATCCACCATGCCTCCTACTTTTGCTTTAATAAACAAGGAAAATCAAATATTTTTTTTTAGTCTTTTTTTTTTTAAATTTTGAATGAACCATTAAAAAAACTACATTCATGTGCAACATGGAAAATTTAGTCACTACCCAAGGTAAGTAATTGTAAATTTCTTTTGATAAAAACAAAATCTTTAAAACCTTACTTGGAATGCATTAATATTCTTTATATAAAAAAATCAAAGCATAAAGTATAAATCTGTGAAAACTGATAAAAGTTCCTGAGCATGGAAATTTATAAGAACATTTGCATGTAAAATTATTCAAGGTGATTTAAATGAAATGTTTAAATAAAAATATGATTTTTATAAAAATCACAACATAATTTAATTTCATTCTTTTATTTATTCATTCTGAAAATTTTAATATTTTAGTTTTTTTTTTAAATTTATTTTCTAAATATTTCAACAGCTTCTGTCTATATCTCTGAAATGAGGTTTTATGATTATTTACATTATTCAGACTGTTATCCTCATTTTCACTGCCATATTCACGTTTCAGTTGTTATACGCTCTGGCCTTCTTCAGATGATTGGAATTTTGAACCCAGTGGTCCAGTGGATAATAACATTGGTTAGACCCAGTGACTAGACCCAAAGAGTTGTGAGTTCAATACCAGGCTACAGCAGTGAGAAACCAAAAAACTTGGAGAAATGAGTTAAAGGGAAATAACTGAGATATCCGGAAGAGACATGGCACATGGAACTAGAACAATCTACCCTGTTCAGTTCAAAATTCCAATCACCTAAAGAAGGCTGAAGTGTACAACAACCAGAACTTTGTGAATATGGCAATGAAGATGAGGATAACAGTACAAATAATATACATAATGTAAATATTTATACAGTTTTTTAAACGACTAACAACTTAATAATAACATTAAAAATTTTCATTTCAAGTTGCTTTAAAATCTTTGGGGGGACGGTTCTAGGATGATGATGAAAAATGTTAGTCTGAAGCTGTGTGTAACATTTCACAGCTGGGGCTGCCCATACATTAAATATGAAACTGGAACAGACCCATTTATATAAATTGTAAATTTCATTTGAGATTCTATGTTCAACAGAAAATGTCAGTTGCCTGGGGGAGGCAGAATAGGTGAGATCATTTCAAGCAAAGAAACAGACAATGGAAGACAAGAGAAAAGAAAATGCTGAAGATGAGATTTATATGATCAAAACACAAAAAGAGAAAAGAGAACAAGAGACGATTGTTAATTATTTCCTGTATCATTTGGCAGCAGCTGATTTTTTAATCAGAATCAAACATAAAAGGCAACCTGCAAAAGAAGTGAATTCCACACTTATTTGGCTTAAAAAAAAAATTAAAAAAAAAAAAAAAAAAGATGCTATTTCTTTCCTATCATCCCACACAGTAAAGATACACTGGCATCAATAGTCAAAGAAAAAAAAAAAGAAATCAATTTGTTTAAGAAGAATTTCCTTCCATGTTTGCAGCTTTCAATATTTAATAACTGCTTGAATTTATTAACCTTTTATTATACACCTGAAATCATTTTCTTTTTAGTCTGTTTGTTTGTGTCTATGTGTGTATATATATATATATATATATATATATATATATATATATATATATATATATATATATATATATATATATATATATATATATATATATATAAAATGTATATATATAGAGGGAGAGAGTGTGTGTGTGTGGATATAGGAACCAATATTGCACAAGGCTAGAGGAACATTGAAAAACCATAGTGAAACATGAGACAATGATATCAGGCATGGCTGATCATGTTTGAATGGAAAAGGGTAGCATCAGCCCCTGTGGAATGAAGTGAAAATACTCAACGAAGGAGAACATTGACAAGCGAGCTGACTGAAGGAATCAGTCCATCTGCTAGGCTCTGTGCACTTCCCTAGTAGGCCTAGCATAGAAATAAATATGATATAGAAGCTACTAATAAAAAAGAAAGACAGACAAATGATAGCAAGTCTTCGACAGCAGCAGCAGCTATGACAAAAGAGAAAAGCTTCGGTGAGTGCAGTCAAGTGTGACAAGTAGCAGCACTCATCAGCAGGTAGGTTATGTTTAAGGCTCCAAGTTATCGGCAGAGAATTATCCTATGGCACAATAGTGGATTAAAGTATTGGTTTGTGAGTTCAATCTCTGGGCTGGACAGTGAAAACAGGGTGAATAATAACTGAGCAGTACTAAAAATAAAAACTAGATGTAATATCTGTAGATATGGAATGGGAAGTGTTCAATTCAGAATTCACTGTAGGTTATGCAGATTGATAAACACCTGATGAAGGCAAAAAACAAATTCCTACTACACTATCTACAACCACAACATTTGTTTTCATAAAAAAGATTAGCAATACTAAAACTATGAAAACAAATATTTTTGAGTAATTGATGTAAACTTGAATAAAAAGTTAAAATAAATTCTGTATACTGAACAGGCATTTAAATTTCAAAAAATTAGTTTTAAAGTTTTAATTCAGATAAATTTTTGTGAGATTTTTTATATTTTTGTTTCTTTTCTATTGACTTTGATGTTGAGAGTGAATGAGGGAATGAAAAAATAAATAAATAAAAAAATTAGCCCTGTCTTGCTCTTCAAAGATCTTAACATGGGATTTACAATACATCAAAAAGCTTTTTTGTTTTGCTATCTAAATATGTTTATTTTTACTTCCATAAGTTTTAAAGAAATAGAATGTTACAAAAGAAAGAAAAAAAAAGAAAAAAGGAAAACCAAACAAAATAGCAGCGAAAGGTTTCACATTTTTCCAGTTTTATGGCAACAGCTCAAAGACAACAATCAATAACACCAGTTGTGGGTGGCAGGGAATCTAGGTTAGATGATGAATTTGCCAGCACATATATTCTTTGCAATGAGATAAAAGGAAAAAAAAAAAAAAAAAAAAAAGAGACTAATATTTTAGAAGCTAAGTAACATTGCTAGTGTCTTGACTGATTAGGAATTGAAGAATGAACAGTTAAATACATTTGTATACTTATAAAATCAGTTACGCCATTTTTATATGACAGCATCTAAAACACTGAATACACAAAGACAAAAAAAAAGAAAATAGAAAAAAAGTTTTTTGGAAGAAAAAAGAATTCCTTTCATTTTATTTGAGACAAAAAACTTTATTTAAAATGGAAACCTTTTCATGAATCACATCAAAATTATCAAAAAATAAGCTACAGAATTCAGTGAGTTTGTAAAATTAACATCTGAAAAATATATAAAAAATTTTCAATATATTTTCTTTGTCTCTCAAATTTTTGGAAACAGGAAATAGAAAATATTTTCACTGTCATGGCTGAAGTAAAGAAATTCTCATCCTTCCCAAATTCTGTGTTTTTGAAACAGGATTTCTTTAACAATATGAAATTACTTCATTCCTGACTCAATAATCCAGAATGATTTTTAGGAGATTATATTCATTTTTATAAAACCAAATATTAAGGTAAGAATTGATATTTTTGGCATTCAGGTAAGTGAAACTATTTGGTAAAAGGCCATATTCATCATCAGTGGAATTCATAACATGATTGTAGGGCGCCCTTTTTCAGAAAGTTTTTTTTGCTATGCATCACATTCAGGTAAGAAATAACTGGTCATATCTGAGAGACACCTTTTGATGTTTAATACAAGTGAAGGGAATAGTGTAAAGTCCATTACATACACTTTAAACTGCTTAAAATATTGAGCAAAAAGTTCTAAGCTCTAGACATTTTTGTGTCTAGATAAAGAATAAATCACAAAGTTAGAAAAGAGTCATTAAGTGATATTTATTTAAACATTTATTTATCAATGTTAACTAGGCTGACTCCTGCTTAGGATTGAACTCACTATCCTTGGCTAACAAATTAGACTCCTACTCCTCAGTTTAATGAATGTGTTTTAAGCAGTGGTATTAGCTTATTTTCCCTTCCTGCCAAAATGGATTTAACCATTAGGCAGTATTTAAGGTTTTTGAAATTTCTCCTCAGGGAACATTTTTCTGTTGTTTGGTGAAGTGCTGTTGATTAAGATCCTCTGTTTTAACATCAATACTAGAAAGAGTAACTTTCAGGTAAAAAGAAAATATAACAAAATGCTGCTATATTTTTTGGTCAAGAGAGTAACTGTGTTTATATATTTACTTCTGTTGGTAAACAATGAATCATGGCCATCTTTAGCTGAAACAAATACACAAAACGGGGAAATTTTGATGCTGCATGAGATTTAAAAAAAAAAAAAATCCAACATTAAAAATAAGCAAAATCAATTTTTTATAAAAAAACAAGTAGCAATATAAGTAAAAAAAAAACAATCATAACATCATTGTCCAAGCAATTTCCACATTAAAATAGAAGATATTTTATTTTTAGATTCGTCAGATTGTAATCAGATTCAAATTATCCCCTCCATCTTTTATTTTTTTTTTCTATACAAATTTTCCTTTGATTTTAACAGAGAAAAAAAAACAAGTGGTTTAGTAGATGAATGCAATATCAAATTTAGTACAAAAAGTTAATGTAACAATCTTTTTTAAAACATTTCAAATATGAAAATAGAAAAGAATAAAAAGAAACAAGAAAAAAAATACAACTTTTTAAATTCAGTAATCTAAAACAAACCTTCTACTGGCTCACAAACTTTAAACGGATGGCATCAGGAAGGTCATCTGGCTGTAAAATTTATATGTTCAAAGTCATCCAGAGTAAAGTAGTGAAAATGTTCAATAAAAAGAAGAAAATCTTTGTCAATTCAATCAAGCCCAGCATCATTGGCATTAAAAATCATCAGAATTCTCCCTTAAACATCATTCAAGAAATATAATTTAAATTTATGTCAATTTGCAAATTTGTTTCATTCTGTGTGTAGATTTCTGGTAAGAGATAAAACGAGAATTTTGAAAAAATTCTTAAAAATCTTGAAAGGAAACAAAGAAACTCATTTGAAACGAAGTGGGAAGAAGAAAGAAAATAACCAAAAATAAAGTTTAAATAATTTGATTTTGAGAAGAAAAAAAAGACTATTTTTCAAATTTTATTTTCTCATCAATTTAGTTTTAGAGTAAATCAAATCGAGTTGTTGTCATAATAAAAGAATAAGAGAAAGAAATGTGCCTTAGTGAAATTGTTGATTCATCTGGACTTGGATTATACAAGAAACAGGAGAAAAATGTTCAATGGTTAAATAATAAACAACACTTTGTTCAACAAACATCCAAGACACTTGTTGGTTTAGGAAAATCCATGAAGAAACACACAAAATAAAAACAAAAGATAGACTAATTGACCATCAATGAAACAATTTAGAAAGAGTTTTTTTTTTTACTTTAAAATGCAAGTGTTGAGTACAAGAATCAACACCTCCAAGTTACATAAAAACTCAAAGTTGAAAAATTGAAAGAAATCCAGAGAACTGTTTAAGCTGCAAAATTCCACAAGTTGATTTTTCAAACAAGCGGATGCAGTTAAGAAAAAATATGAAAATATTGGGACATGTGAGGATTTCAAAACAAAACATCTTAACGGAAGGAAGCACAGATGACGACAAGTGGATTCCACGGAAGGGGGAATTAAAGAAGCAGATGATCAGTGAAATAATGATCAACTTGAGGGAGAGGAGATAGCAGATAATGCCAAGAAACGGTACAGGGAATATACAAGGCTAAGGAAAACCATCAGAAATAAGAACAAAGAAATAGACCAAGTCTGAAAAACTAAATGGCACAGATGCAGTTGGCATGTATAATAGATTAAAGAAATGAAAACCAGAAAACATTCATTTCCAGAATTTATAAAACCTAAAGAAGGTGCTATCATCATAGAACAAAAAAGGACACAAGAATTGTGCAATAAATAAAAACTTTTTCATGGTAATATAAGAGAAAATATATGAAAGTATTGAAGAACACCGAGTAATAAAAGCTGAAGGAATAACACCAGTGAGATGAAGACGAACAAATCAGGCTGTCATCTTTTCAAGGGAAATGTCAAGGGAAAAACAAGGTGCATCAAAACTCTGAAGAATGAGTCAAATATGTTAAAAGTTCTTAAAGAGATTTAGCCATTGAGAAAAACTGTTCTTATCATTTACCATGATTAATACCATTAACTGATGAAAAACCCATTTTAAACTGGGCAGGCTTTATCAAGACCAATTCCAAAGAGTATTAAAGATGGACAGACATAGAAGCAACAAATCTATAAAATCCCATGAAAATAAAACTTACCATGATAAATTTCAAAGATTCTTGTAAATCATTTTTTTTTTCATTACCTGAAGACTTAGATGCGCATACAGTCAAAATCTGAATTTTGGTCACTGATGCTTCATGTGAGCACACTTGGAAAAATGCATGAACCCAAATTTCCCTGTACCCTGACCACTGTTGGTGACCATGAATTCATCCTATTGCTGTAAAGGAGGAGAAAGAAGGCTAAGTTGGCATGATTGCACATACAAAAACCAAAAATGCTGCACAGTTAAAACGGTACAAAGCATGTGGAATCAGAAGAGTCAGGCAGGAATCGAATTTGGCAAAATGCTGCAATTTATAACAGAAACTGCAGTCAGTTTAGCCGTGGACGAGGTGACTAAGGACAAAAAATGCAGAAATTCTTAAAAAGGCTGGGAAAAAAAATTCATATCCAAAGTTTTGCAAAAATAAAAAAATAAAAAGATTCTCCAAAATTGTTTTAAGCAGGAATATTTACAGAATTTAACACAAGGAATGATCGAGTGAACAAGACTGTTCTGTTACCTTTAGTAAACTGGAAAAATCCATTTTGGTCTGCATTCTTCATGTAGAGAGTAATCTCAAAAAAAATAAATGCCATCAATTTCCACCAATAAAAGACAAGAATGCAAGAGATGATCAGCCAAAAATGGTTTAAGATAAGCTTTGCCTTTTAATGCTCGCTTACAGCAAAGAGGCAACAATTTGAGAGAGTAGAAAATACAACATTGCAGATGATAGAGCGTATCAACAAGGCACATCTTCATGCAAAGTAGAAAAAGTCATGCAGTTGTACTAGAATGAGAAAACCCTTTTTTGTCAATTGCTATGCAAAAACAGAAACTTTTCTTTTTAACTTTAGCAAGAGTTTTGTTATCAATGTTAAATTGTTTGAAAGAACTCCCCAATTGTTTGGAACACTTGCTTTATGTCCCTTGAAAGAAAATCTAATCTTATTTGTGTTTCAGGACAAGGAAACAGATTTTTCTAACAATTGTCACCTTTGTTGTTTTAACCTGACTTTTTCAATAATATTTGACTTAATTCCAGAATAATTTTTTTCTTCTTTTTAAATTAATATTTTGGCCAATACAGTTCTTATTGCTATATATAAATTTTAGAATTCAGTTCTTATTGCTATATATAAATTTTAGAATTCAGTTCTTATTGCTATATATAAATTTTAGAATTCAGTTCTTATTGCTATATATAAATTTTAGAATTCAGTTCTTATTGCTATATATAAATTTTAGAATTCAGTTCTTATTGCTATATATAAATTTTAGAATTCAGTTCTTATTGCTATATATAAATTTTAGAATTCAGTTCTTATTGCTATATATAAATTTTAGAATTCAGTTCTTATTGCTATATATAAATTTTAGAATTCAGTTCTTATTGCTATATATAAATTTTAGAATTCAGTTCTTATTGCTATATATAAATTTTAGAATTCAGTTCTTATTGCTATATATAAATTTTAGAATTCAGTTCTTATTGCTATATATAAATTTTAGAATTCAGTTCTTATTGCTATATATAAATTTTAGAATTCAGTTCTTATTGCTATATATAAATTTTAGAATTCAGTTCTTATTGCTATATATAAATTTTAGAATTCAGTTCTTATTGCTATATATAAATTTTAGAATTCAGTTCTTATTGCTATATATAAATTTTAGAATTCAGTTCTTATTGCTATATATAAATTTTAGAATTCAGTTCTTATTGCTATATATAAATTTTAGAATTCAGTTCTTATTGCTATATATAAATTTTAGAATTCAGTTCTTATTGCTATATATAAATTTTAGAATTCAGTTCTTATTGCTATATATAAATTTTAGAATTCAGTTCTTATTGCTATATATAAATTTTAGAATTCAGTTTTTATTGCTATATTTAATTTTAGAATGAAGCAAAGTTAAAATTCTGAGCATCTAATCCTTTAATAATAACCATTATGAAAAGCAATTGTCATATCTGATTTTGAAAGAATTATTTTTAAGATTCAAGCTTGCAATCTGCACATATTCCATATTTGTACAAAAGTTTTTAAGTTGTTTATTGTTTCTCAGTTTGTTGGGTGCTTGATCAATCCTACAATCTACAAGACTGTGAGAATGCCGTACAGGAATATGCTCGTTGCAAGTTGGAAACAAAAGTTTCAATTATTTTTGTAAAGAATTGACAAAACTGGAGATAAAAAATGAATGAAGATGAGAGTTGACATCAGACAGCAACATTAAAAAGAATGGATAGGCATGAAGTATTTTCCCTAAAGGACAAAAAGGCATACAGCTTGGCTTTTATATATATATATATATATATATATATATATATATATATGTAAAAAAAAAAAAGAGAGAGAGAGAGAGAGTGAAAATGTTCATGCCATAGTCGAGGTAAAAATATATCAATGTCCTTTTATTTAAAAATGTATTGAAGCACAATGCAAGGGTGTGTCAACAATGCCACACCAAATGCTAAGATAAGAAGGGCAAAACACTGCCCCATCAGTGGGCAGCTGGGTTTTGTGACCATGATAAAACATTTAATTATATATATATATTTTACAGCTTAACCATTTCTAGGCTATTTAAAACCGAAACATATTTAAGATTTTAAAAATGATTCTATTTTTGCAAGTGAATATTGCCTTAACATTCTTTTGAGAATAATGATTTTTCCAGATACAATTTAACCCATAGCTGGGAGGAGAAGATTGATTCATACCTTCCTTAAGAGGATATGCACATAAATGACTGGAATTTGAACTTGGCTTTCCAATTTCTCATTCAATGTCCATTAAAGCAGACATATATCCATCGATAAAGCATTTAAAAGATGGATACTCTTTGGTCGTGTATTTTTTTATCAGTGAAACTTGTGATATGAAAATAGGGAATGATACTCTTATGCCTCTTCATTCTCTATTAGTTTTTATTGGAAAAGAAAAAAATAATTGTTGAACCAATTTCATTACTAAACAGGATTGAACTGTAGTAAAAGTTTCACTTGCATCCATTGATTAAAAACAAAAAGTGTCTATTTCGTTTGTAATGTTTTGATTTCAATAAAATCAAGATTTGCACAGCAAGATTTTAGTCAACACCTTTGATGTGAAAGTCCAGATGATGATGAATAAGATAAACAAGGTGGAGGTGGACGTAACTTTGCATTTTTGTAACAAAGAATTAATTTAAAAAAAAAGAAGAAAGATTTAAATCTAAATTTGCAAAGAACAAAATTCTTATTCACAATGACAAAAAGATGATTGCAAAACTAATTCGCTGTTAAGAGCACCTGTGATCCTTAACAAAATAAATACTTCTGTTTCTGTAAGGTCTTGGCGAGCAGGCAGTAGAATAGATTTTGTCATTCTGAGTACAGCAAGTTGTTAGCAATAATGCAACAAGATTAAAGATTTAGTTAATAGCAAATGATATATTTATTCAGAATGAGAACACAAATTCACATTCGAGATTGTTAACTTATGAAGATTGACTTCAATATCTTTATTCAACAAATAAGATTTCTATTTAATCAGATCACTGGAAGATGTTCTTAGTGGAAAAAAATGAAAAGAATTAAGGAGACTGATTTAAGATTCACAAGAAAATTTATAGAAAAAAAAGTTTCAATTTTCTAATTACGAAAGACTTTAGAGTTTATGAATTGTCTTCTCTGAAGTCGCTCGTTCATAACAATGAACATTTTGTTTTTCATCTTTCCTGTCACTAAAGGTTTCGGAAATGTTTACTGGTATAAGAATATTCTAAAATCTTAATGTGGGCTCGTTTCCTTTGAATGGTTCAAAAGCTAATAAACTTGAGTATATGTTTTATTAAATTTTACTTTTTGCATTAACCTTCTTCTTCACAACTTGAAAATAATTTACAGAAATAAAAAGCCACTTTGTGTCATTTAAATTCGTGAAAATAACATCCAAGTTAACACCTATTATTATTATTATTATTATTTAAAAAACAAAACAAAAAACACTTATGTAAATAAAAATAAATAAATAAAAAAGAAAAAGTCAAGAAATTCTAGTCTTTAACTTATTCAGACATTTACCAAGTTCAGCTTAACCTAATAAAAAGCTAAATAAGGTGAATTTATTTTAGTAGAATGATTGTGCTATTTCTTTTTTTCAAATGACGTATTGAAAACAAGTATTTGAAAACCCATTTTTTACAATATATGGTTTCATCAAGAAACATTTTATGCTGGTGGAAAATAAGCAACTATAAGGGGCCCCATGTGTGCCCCCAGGTGTGCTATTAATTTATGAAGAAAATCTTAGGATTTTATAGTTCGTAAAGTTTGGTTAGAATCAAAGTATCTCAGAGAAAGAACTCATGAAGCAGCTGCAATGCACATTTTCTCAAAGATGTCTTGACGACGACTCCTCCTCAAGAAACCTTGATATGGAAAAAGAAATTATTTATGTGTTTAGATTTTAATTAAGAGTATTTTTGTTACCTTCAGGCTAAGAAGGATTTGTTTTTTAAATGAAAAAAAGAAAAGAAAGAAAGCAAAAAAAAAAAAATGACAAAATGATTGAAAGCTTATTTGACAAAATAAAAGGATCGTCACATGTTGAGAAAAGACGAGGAGATGGTGCAGAAGTACTTACACATAGCATCTTGGCCTGGAGAGAAGAGGGAAAAAGACAGAATATTCATAAACAATTGCCAACACAAAGCAGAAGAGAAAATTGAAAAAAAGTAGATTGGGAAGAAACTGAGAATCAAAATATTTTAATGGCTGAAAATAGCTGTGCTTCATTTTGAAGGTAGGTTTGAGTTTTTTTGTTATTGTTTTAAACACAGCACAATTAAACAAAGCAAAAACACTGAAAACACTTTAAAAAAAATACAAATTCTTAAATACTTTTAAAAACAGAAATAAAAACAAATATTACAAATGGAGATAAATTAAGCAGAGAAATTTATTTAAATCTCTGGAAAAGTAAAGAATAAATAAAGCACTAGAAAAAGGTTTTGAAATTAGTAAGACTAAAAATTAAGAATCAGAATGGAGGAAAAACAAAACAAAAAAACATTCAAATTTGAATTTGGTTTCCTCCAAAATCTAGAAATCTGCAGGTCTTCATAACAAAATGGAGCAGGAATTTTAATTTGAACTATTTATAAGAACAAGGAAAGCAAGTCAAACACTTATTGACTAAATGTGTGTGTGTCTGATTGAATTCATATTGCAAAATTGATGGAAAACAACCTTCCTTCCCAGCAGTAAATTATTTATTTTATTTTTTTAAACTAATAGTAGTAGATGGGTTTGCTTATTGTTCAGTTTATGCTCCTCCCTGGTCTTTTGAACAGATGTAGAGGTTTATCCCTTATTTCCTGGTTAGGATTGGGTTTCTGGTTCCTTCTAAAATCTTTTTCATTGTCTTTCACTCCCAGTAGCCTCTTGCACCTTAGTGGCATTATCGCTTTGCTTGGAGTGAACTGATTAAAAAAAACAAAAACACCTCCCCCCGCAAAAAAAAAAACAAATGGGGTGCGATGCTGGGTAGTGAGATTGTTACACATCAACCTTTCAAGTCAGCAAAATGTTTGCTTAATTTGAGAATCGTTAAAGTCATAGTTTTTTATCGAAAGGAAACATTGGTCAAGCCATTATAACAGAAAACAAGAATGAAAATATGAGTTCAAATAATTTGTAGAATCAGGACATAAATCATAAAATTTCATACAATATTTTTATAAAATGTGCTTTTAGCAGATTTTACAAACATATTAACCCCAATTGTTATTCTCGTACAAAATGTATGAAGATTTCTTTTTGTTTTTCAAAGCCAGCAAACAACACATTTCAACTAATTTTCCATTAACTACCAAGACGCTGAAACTGAATTAACCTAAAAATTACAAGTGAGTCAAAATATTGAAACATCACCCAAGTGAAAAGAAGAGTATAAAAAAAAAATTTTTAAAAAAAGTCATATTTCATCCGGTTCCTAATTGGTCCTTGTGTTTGAAGAACACTTCAGTAGAAGAGTTTGAAGAGAAACAAATGGAAGGAAATGCTTCAAACATGGCAAAGGACAAGAGATGGTATGAATCATAATTCTTGGACAAAACATTTGTTTTTGTGTTTGTCATCTGAGAACGGATATTTGTTTAAGAGTGATTCTTCAAATTTGTTCATATGTAAATATTCCTGCAATTGGGATGTAAACTAAAAATCTACAGTTCAAAATAGAAAATTCTTAGCAACCAAAATGATGTTAGAAATTTTACGAAAGATGATGAAAGTATTTCTTCTAAAATAAAAAACAAAGACAAAACCAAAAACCAAAAAAAAAAAGACTCCAAAATGGACAAAAACTTCTTGAAGAAATGTAAATTATCATATTGAGACAAAAGAATAAAATGTAGAACCCTTGCTGGTACATAGAAAGATGGATTCTCTATTCTAGGAAATCATAAATAAAAATCCAACAAATTTCCATTCGAGTTGAGATTTTTTTTTTTTTTATTATTATAATTTTAGAAGCCCTTGGCAGGCTTAAGGTTGATAAATATCTTTACAAATATATTCACAATATGAGATCAAGTAAAAAAAATATTAACCTAACAAATGTGAAGTATATTTTGATTATTGATTTTTAAAAATTTTATTTTAAATTTCCCATCAAAGAATTCATTTTGAATCAATAAATAGATTTGACCAAAATGGACAAATCTGAAAATGAGAACAAACAAGCAATTTCCTTAAAATTAGAATAAATATATTTAAATTTTGTCAAAGAGGGAAAGACAAAACATCTAGCCATTTTATTTTGTCAGGAATGATGCCATTCTACAGATGAGAGAAGAACAAAAAACAGAATAGTGTGATCGGAGGGGAAAACAGAGTTGCGTGTCGAGGAAATGCAGTGGCCAAAATAGGAAAAATCTGTGGGCGGGATATTAATATAACAGGGAGTTATCATATGACTAACACCACAAATAGTCATGAGATTATTACACAGGAGTATGAAAAGTGTCCATGGTTGGACGAAGTTAGGTTGGGGGGGGCGGGCAGGATTGACAAGGAATCTTCAGAATAATCAAAGATTTTAATTTTCAAACCCAAATTTTAAGAAAATTAAGAAATTTAATTCCTTTTATCGTCCTGCATGACATGGTATAGAGTTGTAGCTAATATTACAGATCATTGCTATGATAGACGACAACCCTCACTGAGTGCGTTACACTTGCAGCAAACTAAGCTAAGCTTAGTAAATATCTATATTGCAAACGAAGTATAGAGATATGCATTTTATCAACAAGTATTCTTATGACATTTAGAGAACAGTAAAATAATTTACTCTAGTGGAGAGCTTTTAACCGAGACACAAATAAAATATAATGAAAAATCTGTGAAGAGAGTGAGACAAGAGAAATGTGAAAGAACACAGCCACCGGTGGGGGGGGGGTAAGGGGTTAAAAAGTGGTTGTAGTAGAATAGGAGTAGCACTATGACAGCATAGTAGAATAGGTAACCATTTGTACGTTGCGTTAAGTGATAACCTAAAGGGAGGTAACTTGCCAAGCAAATACAGAAAGGTAAATTGGCAATAGTTGCATTCAGTCACCCAAGTTTTCGTTCCTAACGTGTAAAATAAACAATCCCAATACAAATACATTTAAACACATTTACAAACATAACTTTTTGCTTTCAACAGAGAAAGCCGAACTGGAGTTTGTTCTTTAAATTGTGCTTTTAGGAAAATTAAAAAAGTAAACTAGAAACAAAATGACAGTTTAAATAAAAATGCTGTATTGATTCAAAAATAAAAGACAAGGTCAATTGAAGGAGAAGTTTTAATTTCATGTCTACTTTTCTTATATATATATATATGGTGTGTGTAGGTACCACAGAAGAAAATGTGATACCTAAGTTTGAAAATGAATTTTTAAAAACAAAGTCTTTCTTGAAGCTTTTATTTTAGTTTTAATTTCAATTTAATAGATTAAATTTAATATTTCCAATAAGCAAAATACTTTTCTGTATTTCAAAACTAAAACAAATTTAAATTGACTGGAAGGAGTTTTTTTTTCTTCTTTTTTTGCTAAAATAACTGATTAGTGCCCCTTTTTTTAGTCAACTTTCATCACAATGTAATTCTCTTTATTAAAAATCTTCCAAAAATATACTTTTCAAAACCTTTATCTGAGGAATATTAGTTGAATCAAAGTATAATTAATTTGATTAGAAACAGATAATATTTACTTTAAGTTTAAAATATTGCAGAAATGCATTTTTTTTAACACAACAGTAGCTGTTTATTTAAGCTGTTGGTATGTTTGACCATTTGATGACAGTTTGATGCTTATCTAATCTTGTTCTATGGAGGATTTAACTGTAAAAATAATTGAATATAACATCAGCACCTCTTATATATACCTTTTTAAGTATTCAGTAATCTTAAAAAGAAAATATTTTCCCTAATGTAATGCTTTATTAAACTTTAGATAATTATTTTATTTCCTGATAATGTTGTGCATGAACAGTCATATGTATCAAAAAAAAAAAAAAAATAGAATATTTATACACATACAAAATTCTTTTAAAAATATTTTGGTGTTTCATGATTCGTACTAATCTTTTCCATTTATTAGTAAATATAGTTTTTACTTAATAATATCATCTAAGAGAGTGAAATTAATAAAGAATTTTAAAAGATTTAAAACTTAATAAATTATTCTAATTAAAATAAAAACAATTCTTGTAAAAATTCATTATTCTTCAAAAGAAAACGTTTTTCTTAAGACAACATAGTATCCTTAATAGATCTTATTTATAAAAGCAATTATAAGCTTTTCAAATAAAATTATGTCAAAGTATTATTACATTTTTTTATTCAATGATTCAGAGTAGAGTTTTGGTAAATGGTGTTTCTGTTTGATAAAAAAAAAAAAAAGGATGATTTAAATTCTCCAAAGAATCCTGCTTTTAATTAATAAAAATATGAAGAGGGTGGAATTTTAATTTCCTGAAATTTCATAAATTAAATGTGGGGGTAACAGATTAAAAAAAATTTTTACCAAAAAAAAAAAAATAATAATAATTTCATTTATTTGTGAATAAGTCTTGGAAATGTCATTAAAATCCAACAATTATTTAATTTTTGCAAGAATTCCTGAAAAAGACACTGAATTTCTTGTACTAATCTTCGGTCCAGCCACTAGTGCAAGAAAAACAAGATTTTTAACCAAAATTTCAAACATATTAGAAAGGATTAAAAAATTTAATAAAAAAAAATCTTAAAGATTTTGACAATAAAGTTTTGTTTTTTAATCCAGTTTGGAGCCTTTTTTCATCATGGTATACTCATTTTTAGCAAATTTTTGGAGGTACCAAATATAGTCTGTGAGACAAACTGGAGTTCATTGGTTAAAAAATTGCTTTGTACCTTGTTGGTAACACTTGTTTCAAGATAGTCACCTACAATGAAGATTCTTTTTTTTCAAACATTTTATGTATGTATATATGTATTTATTTTTTTATTATGAATCACTAGTATCAATAAAGTATAAATTATGTTACTTGATGACTTATTCAAACTAATATCCTTATCTGTTGTTCTCCTCCCATCTCAGTTGTTTTAATCACTGGAGTGGTCAAAACAGAAAAAAACAAAAGATATCAACTAATAATGACTAGACATGAATTCCACATAACATTATTTGCAAGTTAGATCAGTGGACTGGCTTGAGCAAGGCTTTTTAAGTCCCACAATAAAGACAGAATTTTGACATAAAAAGACTAAAAAAACTAAATACTGCTGAACTTACAAAGGTCACAATTAACATGATGTAAAAAAAAAAAAAAAAATTTCAGTTGCCAATGGAGTGGATAGAATCTACTGTAATTGATTTAATGGTGATGGGTCAATCTTTGTTATTATTGTGATAATAACAACAAAAGATGAGGACAATAGTGTCCACATGCAAATAACGAGAATGCCTTATCCCAGAAATTCAGGCAGAAATTAGACTCTCTGGTGGCAAAGAAACATTTTTCTGACTTCAATATTCAAATAGGTAAAATTAAAGCTGACTTTTGTTGTTATTGATGATTTTACAAAATATATTGTATATGTGGAAAACAAATTGTCTTTTTGTTGGCTCAAGTTCAAATTGATAACAAAGGCTGAACTAAACAGTTAAAATTCCAAAGCACTGAAACAAACATTCAAGCAGAAAAATGTTTATGTTGTATTATGAGTGAGGTCAAAAACACTTAGGAAAAAAAAAAAAGAAAAAAAAACATGTTTTCATGTTTGGGGGATGGAAAAGATTTTTTTTTTTTTTAACAAAGTCTATCATTATTTGATAAGAGAAACAAGTTTGGAATAATGAAACATGCATCTCCCGACAAGACATGCAAAATCTCTAAGACTCATTACATTTAAATATCAAAGTGCAGAAGTTCCAAGGGTTTCTTTTGAGAAGCTGATTGACTAAGAACGAGAAGAGGTTGAGTCCAACCAACCTACCAAAAAGAAGGAGAGGATATGAGAAGTGAGAAGAATGACACACGGACCTTGAAGGTAGGGCTTAAGTTTTGGAGAGGATGCTGAGAAAGTGTGGCCCCAGAGACAAACACACTAACACAGATACATTTTGTTGGATTTTGGTAACAATGAAATATTAGTAACAGACAAAAATTTCAAAAGTAGAATTTTGCAGGAAAAAAAGTGAGTACAAGAAATGACAAACAGATGAATTTTATAAGAGGGTCATTCTGAAAATAATACCAAGGTAGATGTTGGTAGGATGGCAGTTGAACTTGCCAGCCAAGGACACACAGTTTGTTTTTTGTTGGGTTTTTTTTGGGGGGAGGCAGTGGTGTGTTATTGAATTCCACTATAATGAAAAAAAATACACTACAGCTACTGAACACATATAGAGACCAATCAATGGATATGAGCATAGTTAGGCAGTGAGTAATATATTCCAGCAGTGGCAATAGAAAGGTGCATAGGTGGGTGGGACAAGTCATGTTTAGGCTTATTACCATTCCAGTAAGTAGCAGACTTCTGCTATGCTCTACCTTTATAAGAGCCAGATAAAAAACTGAAAATGGCATATTGATGCCATATCTAGGCAGGAGTTGTTCATGTCTTTCCAGTCTCAATAGAATCCAAAAGCATCTCTGCATCCTTGAGGGTCAGGAATTACTTCCCACCCTCTTGCTGTTTCCATAGAAAGTGTTCAGGGTCACTACACCAGGAGTCAGCAACCTTTTGCTAACTATGTGCCAACTTAAGGTTTTAAAATCATTCAGTGCACCAAGAGCAGACATATCTTTATACAAGTCAAGGTCAATATACCTGTTCTACAATATATTTTATATAGTAATATATAGTATATATACTTTAGTATATATTAAAATTGAAACATCTAAATATCTTCTTTGCTCTGTAGTAGTTATTGGTCTGGACTTTGTGATGTCATTTGCGGCTATGTGCCATTGGAAATTGCTTGGCATGCCACATCTGGCACATGTGCCATTGGAAATTGCTTGGCATGCCACATCTGGCACATGTGCCATTGGAAATTGTTTGGCATGCCACATCTGGCACATGTGCCATTGGAAATTGCTTGGCATGCCACATCTGGCACATGTGCCATTGGAAATTGCTTGGCATGCCACATCTGGCACATGTGCCATTGGAAATTGCTTGGCATGCCACATCTGGCACATGTGCCATTGGAAATTGCTTGGCATGCCACATCTGGCACATGTGCCATTGGAAATTGCTTGGCATGCCACATCTGGCACATGTGCCATTGGAAATTGCTTGGCATGCCACATCTGGCACATGTGCCATTGGAAATTGCTTGGCATGCCACATCTGGCACATGTGCCATTGGAAATTGCTTGGCATGCCATAGGTTGCCGACTCTTGCACTAAACTCTTTAGTTCCAACAGTTCTATCCTTACCAGCTAAGACCTGCCAGACCAACGCACATTGTAGCAAAACAACCCTCATTCTCTTCGTATTCCATTAGTGAGATGTAAGTTCTACACAAGCAGCACCTCCCCATGAATGGCTACTTTGTGGAACTGACTCCTAACAGGATGCTCCCCCATTACAACAATTCTAACCTGTTCAGGTCTAGGGTTAAGCATTATCTTCCCCACATATACCCATAAACTGTGCCTTTTTACTCTCTAACACTACCTCGAGTGGCTCTTGGGCCTTGTACATGGTGAACATTTTCCTGATGCCTTTGCTCTATGTATCTGTTGTATTTTCCATGGAAATAAAAAGGAAGCATTACTTTTGGAATATATTTTCATAGGCTTTACATTCCTTAGTTCCATCAGTCCAGACCTTCATAACTAAGACTCGCCATGCCACGTATATCCTCATTCCCTTTGTATTCCATTAGTAAGGAGGAAATTTCATTCAGACAGCTCCTTCCATGGAGATGTTACTTTATGGAAAAGATTCCTGGAAGGATCCTTCTCTGATCAGGACAAAATTATGCTCTTCATGCCTAGGATCAACTGGTACCTTTTCTTCGTACCCTCATATTATGCATTTCTATCTGCCTGCGAAAATGTTCTTACAACATTCACTAAACCTCAACCTTGACCGTTATCATATATATGTGTGTGTGTGTGTGTGTGTGTAACACTTATTACATTGATTTTAGGGACTGTTATCTTTGTTGATTTTATCTTTACCATTCCGCCTTCCTGTGCTGCCTCAAATTCTGAAATGTGAAATTTTCCTTATTTTATAGACTTCTTAGACTATCATCTTCATATGCTTTTTTTTAAGCAGCTTATAGAAAATATTTTTAGAGTGTAAGAATTTTGGAGAGATAATCCTTTACTGATAGAAGTCCTACTCCTACTAATTAACCTATAACTGGGAGTGGGGGGAGGAGAATTCATTCAATGGTATTTGCACATAAGTGAATATAATGAACCTTGATTGGAATTGAAACTCAACTCTCTAATTTCAAATTCTGAACTGTAATTTATTACACCACTCGCACAGCCTAGTTTACAGCACTTGGTATTCCCAAGCAGTCACCCATCTAGGTACTGATCAGATTTGATGTTGCTTAACTTGGTGATCATAGGAGAACAGGTGTTTCAATGTGATATAGCCATGAGCCTGATTATTGTTAGAAGCAAAGTGAGATAATCACACATGCGTGTGTGTGTGCGCATACATGTGAGAGTAAAATGGGTTGTTGAAAATTTAGGACAGATGACCAAGACAGGAATGACCTGGAGCCATGAAAACGGAAATGCTATTTCACAACTTCAACTCACAGTTCAACACATTTGACACATCATTTCTCCTTGCCCTCAATAAAACTCTTCATATTTTCAGTTTTGACATTGAAATGGGATAGGCTGATAACTTTTCAGCAATCTTATAACAGTTGATATATGATCTGATGATTGCTTAAGGCAGGAAACTGACTGTCAGCATGCAATGTTGATTTCTATGTCCACAGTCCTACAAACACTATCCTGAACATTAAGCTCTCTGCCCCCACCCAAATATTATGTCAAACTTTCTCTTTCTCTATTATGTAAGTTGTAGCCTCTGTCTGTTATCAAACTCATCCTAGGGTTTTGGAGATAGACCTCCATAACTGTATATATTCTGAAAATACACTACCCAGGATATTTGGATAGATAAATTTCAATTTGATCAAAGAGGGATACAACCCCACCCATGTTTTTATTTTCCTTTTGATATGAATTAAATTTAAATTTGAACAAGAGAATGACTCCTATCCAAAATATAGAAAGAGAAAGCCAGAAGATGGAGGTCACATTGGCAAGATTATTTTGATCAAATTGGGTCTGTGTTTATTTTTTTCTGTATTGTTTGTGTGCAATATATATATATATATATATATATATTTGAGAGAGAGGGTAAATCAAAAAGTAAAATTGATTTCCATATAACATGTTTATTTCTACTGAAGAACAAATGCAGATGTCAATTTTAACAGTTCCCGCCCACACACATTCACAGCCATATTGATGATGCACTTCTGTCATCAATCAACAAAGCTTCTTCATCACTTCTAAAAGGAAAGCTTTTCAGTTTCTCAAAAAGTCATGTCTACACTTCTTGATTATTTAGGCACTCAATGCGTACAAACTTGTGTGCCTCACCCGTGAATCTATGAAACAGGTCACCCACTCTACCGCATCTCAATTTCCATAAGGTAGTTATTCATATAAAATACAAATTTTAATGTAACCTAATTATGTGCAATAATAGTTCATATGCAATATAAGGTTGTTCTCCGATATTGCATATGATCCATTATTTTACATAATTAGGTTACATTAAAATTCAACTAAAAAAATTGAAAATAAATCCAATGTATGTAAATGCTAATTAGAGACCTGTCATAATGGATCATTCATCTTCAATAAATCAACAATGTTTTGTAGCAATTGTTAACATCAACTTCAGATTTTTCTTGTTAAAAAGCTAAATAATGTAAACACGTTCAACATTATGGGTAAAACACAGTGAATTTTATATAGCATTTTTTTTTTTCGACATAGCATGAGCAAAACAAATTCAAAAATTCGGACAAAAAATAGACCCCCACAATGACAAAAAAAAAATAACCCCCTCATGACAAAAAAATAATAGACCCCCCCACAATGACAAAAAATAATAGACCCCCCCCACAATGACAAAAAATAATAACCCCCCCCCCCCCACAATGACAAAAAATAATAGACCCCCAGAATGACATGAAAAGGAGTGAAAATGTTTCATCCTTTAAATAATCTGTTGTACTTAGTTTAATTTGTATATAAATGTAGGTAGAAAAAAAAAAAGCAAATGTTGATAAGATAGCGAAGGCCACAAAGTACTGACCAGGGCCCCAATCAGGCTTGCTCCGACCCGACTCAATCGCAAGGGGTCGGGGGGGGGGTAATACTCAATGGCCCTGCTCCTTGTCGTCATGCACTACGGCTTGTGCAAATCCATAACTGATGCCCACAACTGCTGCAAATTGTGTTAACATGATTCGCCAGTCTTCCCTGATCAAGGCGTTGATTCTCTGAATATGATTCTTTCATGGATGATGTTGAGCAACCGGAACAGCTTTTGTCCATTGTATTTGTTCTTTGCACCTGAAAGCGTTCTCTACCGACTCAAACACTTTTTGAAAGTTGACTCATGGTGCCTGTTCCATATTGCACCAATATCCAGCATTGAATTTCTGCAGGTGTGACTTTATCTACCCACAAAAAGCAAACTATGGTACGTTGTTCCTCAATGGTGCAATCACTGAGTGGAACGTCTATATGTCTGACCTCACTGCTACTTGGCACTCAAGTGAATGATGAAAGACCAGCTGTCACCCCATGTGCATGTATGGTGTTGTACATCAGTGCCACCCTCTGCTATTTTTATTGCATAATTTCAGAATTACCTCGACTTTCTGATTTACCTTTGTTTTTTTACATTATATATATATATATATATATATATATATATATATATATATATATATATATATATATATATAGGTAAAATGTGTGTGTGTGTGTATTTGGGAAAAAAAAGTCACCTAATATTTAATATAGTGATATTTATTTATAATATATGAATTTTTACAGAAAAGCATTAAAACTTTCCTACTTACAAATTGGATTTTCATTTTCTTTTTTGGAGGGGGGGGGGGTAGAAAAATAATTTGTTGTTTTCCTTTTTTTTTTAAATTTTTTTACTTTAACTGGTTTTGCTTAGTTTTTCAAAAAGTTTTTAAATGTTTCTATCTTCATGTGTTGATGCTTATGTTTTGTACCAATGAAAAAAAAATGAAAATCAAGAGGTGTAACTGGCTATATATATATATATATATATATATATATATATATATATATCATTTATGGTGAAGGGTAATTTGGTAGAATCTATTTATGCAATGAATTAAATATGGATTTGAACTTGAAAAATGTTTCCTTATTAATCTGCCTTTGTTCAGTGGTTCTGTACTTGCACTCGTAGAATGGGAAGACACTAAAATTTGGCAGATATTTGTCCTCTGCATTCCTCTATATGTTGGCTAAGGAGTATTTTTCTTGTGTAAGGGTCCCTAATTTGTTGGTGATGAACTGTCATCCTTTGCCGGAGTGACTGGCCGGTTTGGCCAATGTAATGTTTGTGGCAACCTCTGCATGTAATTATGTATATTAAATTCTCTGAGTCGCATGAGAAATCATTTTTAATTTTGATCCGTCTTTGAACTGAAATTCATGGCCCTCAAAACAGGTAGTTGCATACCAAGGAAAATGCTCAGTTTCATTTTTTCACCTGAGGGTCTTTGTGTTCTGCAGTTTTGCACTGGTCAGCATCTTTTTTTAGTGATTTTTTATTATTATTTTTTTTTATTTAAAATAAGAAATAAATAAGCAAAAACAAATAAAAATAATCAACCCAAACAAATAATAAACAAATTAAAAAAACTACCCCCCACGTCGCCAAAATAACAGTTAGAATAGACTACAGCAATCACTCCAAAAATAACTTTAATTACCTTTCCAGACAAAAACAAACTATTAAATAAACAATGAGAACTAATCTCAAAAATTTTTTTACTATGTTACTAAAACATCAAAAACCAAAAAGAATAAATACAAAATAAAAATAAATAAAGTACTCCTCCTTAGCAATTGTGATGATGGCCAAAGGAAGACTCCTCCACAGGAGCTAGCTTAAATATTTAAGCTAGCTGCAATTTTGGATACAATGTTAATTAAAGAGTTACTCCCCTTGAACCATGAAAACAACTATAACGGCTAGTATAATATATATATATATATATATATATATATATATATATATTTTAACCTTGCATAATCTGGCAACCCTGAATATAAACTCAACAAAAATCGTTCCCTGCATCTAACTTTTCTAGGGCTTTTGAATGAGCTATGAATCATTGAAAAATTGAACCAGTGTGAGCAGAGAAGTTGCTTGTACACACACACAAACACTGTACTATATATATATATATATATATATATATATAATATATATATATATATATATATATATATATATATATATATATATAAAAATTATATATGTATGAGCAAAAATGGAAAAGTTATTTCCCTTATACCAGACCAAACAAAAAAAAAATATCACTTGAACTTTGAACTCTAGAATGCAGTAAAAACAAACATTTGAAATATTTTGAATTTACAGAAACACACATACATACTCACAGACAACTTAACCCCTTGAAGACAGTCTCAGATGAAATTGAAAGTACTTGGGGAAAATAAAAACTATTTGAAAGAAAATTTTGGTATTTTCTTAATCAATTTTCTAAGGCTACCAAGAAATGAATCTGTGAACTTAAAAGGATCACAACGAAAACTAATCGATAGGATATGTCTTAATTATTTAACCAAACCTGACGATTTCGTCTAGCATGAAACAGCCTGTCGTCTCTAAGTGTTGACTTCAATGTTCACTTTTATATTTACACATGCTCTATCTCTGATATTGAGCACTTTATCCCATAAATATAGCACACCTTAAGAGTATATGTCTTCATATGGAGCACTTTGGCTGATTGGCATTTGTTTACATTTGTAAAAACAATACGCTAGATTTAGTTGTGTAACTCTACCGAGTGAAGATAGCTCTGGCTGACACCAAATTAGTTGTGTTTCAATCCTGGCTTGAGGCATTCGGAAGTCTAGTCGCACTGAGGAGCTGTGATACAGCGAAACAGTACTGTCTGTGAATGACATATATATATATATGTGTGTGTGTGTGTGTGTGTGTGTGTGAGAACATACATATATGTGTGTGTGTGTGTGTGTGAGAGAACACACATATATGTGTGTGTGCGTGCGTGCGTGTGTGTGAGAGAGAACACTCCATTTCTATGTGGGTTATTATTCATTCTTAATGCACTATATCTAGCTACTTCCTATGCAAGAAAAATTTTAAAGATTCAAAAGATCAAAGGCGGAAGTGGGGGGGTAATAAAACTCAACAACACACCAAGTCTCTCTCTCTCTCTCTCTCTCTCTCTTTTTCTTTCTTACTCTTTATACTTTTCTTCCTTTACAGTTTCCTTCTCTTTGCTTTTCACAATTCTATTGTTGTATGAAAAGTTGACAGTGATATTGTGTCCATGTAAAATAACTTTCTCTCTTTTTTATGAATACAATGCTGATATCTATTTATGTCTTATTGTTTTGTGGAGTTTTTGGAATCTGTATTCACTTCTTTTGATCAAAGTCAAAAACTGGTTTCTTTTCATTTTTATGAATTATTAACAACCCAAATAATTTTAACACTGAAATTTTACTTTTAATTTTTGAGAGTTGGAAAAACAAAATAATTGAATAATCTACCAATGAAACCATGAAAAAACTAATCATCATAATAAAATATCTATTTACATTTATTGGCTGTGGAACCTGATCTCCTCATTGTCGTCAGTAATGGAAGATTCTGTTGCTGACTGGAGGCATTCTTTGTTAATAGACAAACATCTCATTAACAAGTAGTAAGTTCAGACTATAAGTACAACTTAATTTTTGTTTTGTGTTAGCTTTTGATATATTTTACTTTGAAACAACATACAATTGCATCTAAAAAATAATTACAGTATCCATGGGGAGTGTTCAATATTTTTTGACATTGATTTCAGAAAATGAACATTGTATATTATTTTTTAACTACACAGTCATCTTAAAAATATAAAACAAAATACTGTAAACAATCATTTTATCAAATTTTAGACAGTACCTTACTTACAAAGATGCTTGTTGAGAAAATGTTAGAAAATTAACAAATTTAAAATTTACTATCAGTACATTTTTTATTGTTTGATAATGTCATGTACAGTATTTATAAATATCAACATGTTTATTAAAAAAAAAAAAAAAAAAAATCAAAATTCTTTTTAAAATACTGTCAGCTGTTGAAATAAAGAATGATTTTTTTTATGTATAATTAGTAAATATATTTTTAATTTAATTGTACAAATTAACACAGAATATTAAATGTGAAAGTTCATATATTATTTTAGTTAATTTTTTAAAAAAATGTAATGTCACCATGATGGCACCAAAAAAATAGGAACTTTTACCAAAATTTCCAAAATGCTAAAAAGGATAAAAAAATTTTATCTTAATTTTTTTTTTTTAAATAACGGTAATAATGCAAAAATTTTGACAATAAAATTTTGTTTTTATTATACTTGGGTAATTTTTTTATGATGTAGTCTAGTTTTTTAGTGAATTTGTGACAGTGCTGATGTGAATATTTCAAGTTTGAGTAAATTACTATTTATGCAGAATCTTTTATTTATAAAATTTATAAACAGAATCTCATTTTGGTTCAATACACACACAATCACGAGGAAAGATGTTGCCAGTTGTCCAGAAGACATTAACTGCTACAAAAAGGTCATTGCTAAAAAGACTGACTGCTTGCATCAAAACATATTTATGGAAAATTGACAGGAAAATGGAAATGTGCAGCAGGAAAAAAGTGCACTTCAATGATAACCCAAGTTGATCACCCCCCAGGCTGCATGATATACAGGTAGAAATACATGCGAAATGAGCTCATAATTTTGTTGGGGGGGGGGCACAGAAAAACACAATTTCATCAACAAGTTCGATATTTCTCTATTAAAAATCCTTTTTTTATTGATCTCATGATAAACGCTAATATTTTGACAATCTGAACGCATTATTTTTCATGAACTGTAATCATCAAAATTGAAACAAAAATGGCTTGATATATTTTACTTTATAAATTTTATGAATCGAAAAGATGTTTAAGTTTCAATTTTTAATTAAATTACAGAAAATAGTTAACGTTTCCGCAATATTCTAATTTTTGGAAATGCACCTCTCCCTCTCTCTCTCTCTATATATATATATATATATATATATATATATATATATATATATATATATATATATATATCTCTTAACCATTGTCATGGAGAGTCTTTTATTCAAGAATTTACAGGTGAAGCAAAAATGATGAAAGGAATAGAATACAAAAAAGGTTCCTTTATTTCAGTTTTTCTTGCAACATCATGAATGTAAGTGCTTTATCTCAAGCAAACTTTTCTTCACATTATTTTAATATAACAACAACCAAATTGCCTCTGTCTTCAGCCTACCCACTTTATATGCATTCACGGTGGAATATTCTTGAAACTAAATTCAAAGAACAACAGAAATTGATTTTTTGATACACGTCAGTGTGCAGATGTGAATTTCTTTTATATTTTTTTTTTTTTTTTTTTTTAACTTGGATTGAAAATCAAGAGAAACATCAAATTCTTTTTGGGTTTTTTTCTCTTAATTCTCGAATGTAAGTCTTTATTTCTATATTCTTCATTTTTATTTTGCCATTGAAAGTTTTCTCTTCAGAAATATTTCCCTTTATTTCTAGTATCTACATACATAAAAATCTTTTGTACATAATTTTTCTAAGAAAGAACAAAAATAAGTTACCATATATACTCATGTGTAAACCAACTTCATGTATAGTGTGACCACTGAATATTTTTACAACCCCTTCAGAAAAATCTATCTGCATATAGCGCAAATGGTCACTGAAAATGCATGATTTTTTTAACCTCTTCAAAAAAAAAAAAAAAAAAAATTACCATGTACAGTGCGACCACCTATTTCTTTGGATAAAAAATGGATCATAAAAGCTTGCAATATACTAAAGTATATATGGTATGTACAAATCTAGTATTTCAAAAATCAACTAGTTAACAGAAATAATTAGCTTAGAGATTCAATAAATATTTTTACTGATAATCTCAATTTAATTATTTGAAGAAATTAATAAAATAAAAATTAGTTAAAAAGTTATTTTATAAATGTTCTTTTAAACCTGTCATCATTTTTATTGAACAAAGTAACTAATAATAACGAGACAAAAGTCATTGAAACAAAGCAAGTTCAGTCGACCAATGATGACAATTCCAGGACAACGTAACTATAAACAATTTTTTTTCTATCCTCTGCCAGCCACTATGATGGAGAAAGCATTACCTCGAACCATCGCCAGTGAGAAATGCTGGAAGAGCCACTCCATTTCGCGAGGCTCGTTCCTTAATCGAGACGCAATCGCGCCAATCCTCCGAAGGAACACCATCGAACGAGGGCCAAATATCAATAAGTAAAATTATTATAAAATTGTAATTATTAATTACTATTTTATTTTAGGTAGAAAATCTTTCCTGCATTTTAATAATTTCTGGTTGTAAAATATATATGCATAATCTTACATGCACAGATTAGAAGGAAGTATAGTACCAAAAGAGAAGAATCCATAACTTGTACAAGTTCTTTCCTCCGTTAACCATTGTAGCATACCAATGTTAGGTTCATGGGAACACTACTCTCAAGGTTTCTCTCCACTAAAATCATTTACTCTCTCTCTCTCTTCAAACACAAAAGTCTGAGATATGTAAATCCAGAACTATCAATATTAAGAATTCTCAGAATGTTGAAGAATGTACCAGTTGAAAAAAGCAAGAAAACCATCAAGAATGATGATATTACTCTGAACAACTAATGGAATGAAACTAAATTCTATTTAAAAAATACATTAGGACATATTTCTTTGTTGCCACTTTCTTTGAGTACAAGTACTTATCTTCGGTTATAAAAAACATTTTTCACCTTAGTGACATCAGAAAAAAAAACTTTCTTATCACAGATATTTATTCTTTATAGTTTCTCAGATAGTAAAGGGAGTCAGTTACTGGCCAATATCCATCTCTTCTCCAAATAATACAAGAAAATACTAGATTACAATGTTGGTTGGTTTGTCACCTTGATCTATAAGCCTGACAGTGTCCTGCTGAATTATCCCTGGTATCTTTTGATGATTAATTGGCAGTGCCAAGTCCCGACTACATGAAAAAGTTTTCTGAATGCTCTTCTAAGTAATTCCGTGCCTCTTTAGAATAAGGATTGTTACCTGTCGGTACCCATCTCCTTTCTAAGTAGGATATAATAGTAGTGCTATATTTAATGTAATCAGCCAATATTCACTATAGTCATGAGTGTGTGTAAAAATCTTATGTTGTATAATTGTTTTCTATCTGTGCACAATGAATACAGAACAAGAAATAAGTTATCCTTCAAATCTACAAATCAACCATTCGTCCTTGCATGGAATACTGCTGCCATCTACGGTCTGGTGCTCCCACTATTCATCTCGAGGTCCTCGACAAAAGCCAGAGACGGATATGCAATATGGTAGGTCCTGATCTGGCATCTCATCTGCAGTTGCTGTCTCACAGACGTGCTGTGGCTTCTGTCTTTTCTACAAGTACTTTCATGGAAACTGCTCTGAGGAGCTACTTTCACTGGTTCCCAAACTGCATGAATTTAAGCATGCTACTAGGTTGGCATCTCGGTCCCACCCTTTCATTGTTGAAACAACTAAATCTAGCCATAGACTGGCATATATAAATAGTTGAGCCACAACATAACACATATGAACAACTGAAGATTGTGTTCAAGCATGAAACACAGTTACCAATCTGTGTTGATCTCAGTGTTCACTTCCTCTCTCTATATATAAGTTTTCATTGAAAATTTTATTATTACAAGACAATCTATAAATTCTAGTATTTACACTGGTAGGAATTTGTCTAATTATTGGATTCGGATGATTGGAGTTAGCGTTAATATAGATTGGAGTTTCATTGTCTTTGTGATATGGTTGAAATAAATAAATATATAAAATACAAGCCAATTGATATATATATATATATATATATATATATATATATATATATATAAAATACTTAGCCAACTGATGTTATCTTCAGCATCCCAATGCCAGAGTTCCGTAGACAGACCCTCTGGGAATCACTCCGTCCACTTGTCAGGGGGTGATAGAGAGACACACACACAATGCCAAAGGATGGTCAAAATTTCTAATTTGATTTAAAAATATTAATAAAAACTTAGAAAATCTTACTTTTTTTAACCTTAAACGATAAAGTGTCAAGGTGCACAGAAGAAAAATTGTGGAGTTACCTTCTGTTTTAATAACATGACTGGTTCTTAGGTGAATAGTTTGCTTTAGTAACATCTTAGTTCCTTCTTAATTGTGCATGTGGAAACTCATTTTACAACTGTGATACTCTGAGTCTCAACCACATAGAAGAGGGAGGTGCAATTTTCATCTCCATCTCAAATATTTCTGTCTTATAGCCAGTGGATGTTATTTTTTGAAGTTTAGTCTTCTGTCATCCACTTTGACCTGAGGGGAATGGAAGAGTAAATGAGTGGATGAGAGTTTTTGGAAACCAAGTGACAATGGATAGAGTATATCCAGTTGCTGGTTTATATTAATAATCACAGGTGGGATTGGTGAAGCCAGTACGGCTCCATCCTTTGATGGAAGACACTGTCCTTCACATAGTTTTGATGCTGCCCATTCATATTACCAGACACACTTTGGGATGTGGAGATGGTCTATATTGTATTATCCTAACAGTTATTGGGAAGGTGGTAAAGTTTAGGTTTCAAAATATTCTAGAAGCTTTTGTATAGGAATAATTGTGAATGTGAATACTGTTAATTATAGCTATTTTCATAGTTGATGTTTGGAAACTTTTCCTCATTGTTTATTATTTACTTTCTTCTTGTTACTTGTGTTTATGTTTGCATTCATAGTTTCATTTCTTTCTTATTTACTGAATTTAGAGTTTTTGTTTATTTTTCTTCCCGGGGGTTGCTTATCTATATATGTTTTGTTTAAAGTACTGACTTTGTCTAAAGTATGTTACATTATCTGCATTGTATATTGTGCATATAATTGCATGGTGATATTTCACAAGCTATTTCTTCTTAGTTTTGAATTTTTAAGTAATGTAGTAAAAATTTGTTTTCATGTCTGATTTAAGCTCTGATCGTTTATTAAATAATTTGTGTTGTTCTGGGAAGGTGATTATGGCTATTTTCTCCTCCAGAGTTTACAGTTTTCAGATTTATTGTTGTAGGTTGACACTGTTTTCCTTATTTTCTGAGATATTTTTGGTGTGATTTTGTTTTTAATTTCTCAAATATGTTTAGAAAGCATTATTTTTTATACAATATGGAAAAAAAAAAAATGTTCCCAAAATTTTAAGCAGACATTTTTCTTGCTCTTGATAATTTGTAGGTTAAGAATATCACATACAAATATCTCTTGGAATTTTTTTTTCAGGGATGGAATAATGGTTTAAAGTTTAAAGGTCACAAATGTTGGATTTATATTTTATGGGAAAAAAAATTTGTTCTCAGAATATGAAGATACATAATAATATATAAAGAAATAATTTCCATACTCTAAACACTGAATTATTTCATTTGGTTAAAAAAGAAAAAAAGGAAGAAAAGAAAAGAAAAAAGAAGAAAAGAAAAGAAAAGAAGATGAAGAAGAAAAGAAAAGAAAAGAAGAAAAGAAAAGAAGATGAAGAAGAAAAGAAAAGAAAAGAAGATGAAGAAGAAGAAGAAGAAGAAGAAGAAGAAGAAGAAGAAGAAGAAGAAGAAGAAGAAGAAGAAGAAGAAGAAGAAGAAGAAGAAGAAGAAGAAGAAGAAGAAGAAGAAGAAAAGAAGAAGAAGAAGAAAAGAAGAAGAAAAGAAGAAGAAAAGAAGAAGAAGAAAAGAAGAAAAACAAAGAAAAAAGGAAAAAAGAAAGTGTTGATAGCCTGATTGTGTATTTCTTTACAAATACTGTTTCATTCAGGTGAGGGAGTCTCTTTTCCCACAATGATAAAATATTTGAACAATTGACACAACAAGAGAAAATTATTTTACAGAAATCCTAATAAATCATTTTACATAGTTTCTTTCAAATTCTTTTAAATGCATTTTGCATGGTTTTTATAGTATTAAATTTTTTAGTGCTCTATTGTGCTTCTCCTCGACCGGATTCCCCAACCCCACCCAGACTATATGACCCAGTCTGTCCTGCTACTTACCCATAAATAGGGGGAGGGGGGTGGATTTATACTTTTTACAAGAGTATTTGCACCCAAGTCAATATAACAAACTCAACTAGAATTCAAACTTGGCTCTCAGATTCCTTAATCCTAGTCACTAATCTATTACTCCTCTGTGCCTGTTGGCAGCTGAAAATAGCATTTCAAACAAATATCCCTGGGAACTTCTTTGGGGGCTGAAATAGTTTTTAGAAATTAAAGAAATCTTCTTGCATTTCATTTTCATATTTTTCAGAAGCAAAAGATGGTAAGATGATCCAAACTTTTATTTGATTAATTCTAACATTAACTGGCCACAAATGTTGGATTATATCTCATATTTTATAGAAAAAATGTGCCATCAGAATATGAAGCTACATAAAAATAAAGGAAACAATTTCCCTATTTCAAATACTGACTACTTTCACATGGCTTAATCTTTAGCACTGCATTCTTTTTTAAAGATTCAATTGCAGTATCCTTATTGATAATTGCACTCAACCTTGTTTTCTGTTACCATAGCAGGATATGACAACACAACTATGAATTTTCAAATACACTATTGTTCATTGATCAGAATCATCTTCTGTGGCAGGATAAACTTTTTGTAAAGCAAACAAAATGATATACAGAGTGATAAAGGTTTAAAAAGAACAAAAAAATAAATATTGGTGATATCTGGATTGTGCATTTCTTTTAAAATTCTCAATAAGAGACTAAAAATTCTCCTGATATATAAAGTGGCAAGTTCTCTGTGATACAGAAAACGGAAAAAAATAAAAACACAAAAAATAAAGTAGAAAACGGAAAATAATGAAAAACAAGATTTTTGCTACTAAAAAATACAATATTCTGATGATGAAACATCTAATTCCTGAGCTGGAACTTGACAGAATCCTTATTTTGCATAAATTTGCAAACATAGTGACATCCGCCACTTATGCACAATGACATGTATTGCTGCAACACATGTCATTCTATAAATAACATGTGGTACTTTCCAGTACTCTGCAAGCGCCATAACCTAATTTATGATATTAAACCTGGACAAACTGGTCACTGCAGGGTAAATACCCATGTACGACATTAGCATATGAATAGCATGGCACATGACGTCAAGGGTAGTAAAAATAAAAGTTGTTATTTGTTGAGTAATTAAATTTGATTTAAAATTTTTTGTATCACCCCAAGCAAGGCTGGAGGCCACTATCACGCAAGGGGTTAAAGAAGGGTTGGATGAAGAGCAGATAGGAGTGGTAAAGGAGAGGATGTGGAGAAAGAGAAAGACAGTGGGTCGATCAAGGCAAGGGGGTTACAGAAGATTTGGAGCGAGAGCAGATAGGAATGAAAGATGAAAGGATGTGGAGAAGGGAAGTGGATAGATCAAGGCAACTGGAGATGTCGATTGACGCTACACTTAAACCGTTGGAGATTGTATTTGTCAGGGAAACAGTAATAGGGAAGGGAGTTAATGCCAGTTTGATTATCTTTCATGATGAGTGAACGAAAAGCTAGCAAACTTGGTGGGTGCACACTTTTGGCAAAATACAGAGCTGAAGAGCCAGCTTTCTGTGATGATTTTTTTATCATGATGGCAATAAATTATTTTTTTGTTTTTGTCGGAGTTAGAGGGACATGCTTATGGATCATCAAAAATCACCAGAGAACAAAAAAAATATATAAGTTGGCTATATATTTGTATATTTTACTGTTTACACACAAGTCTCTGTTTTTCATGCATTTTTACGATTTTGGAAAAAAAAATGGAAAAATTGTAGAACTGTTTTAGTAAGGGGGGGAGGAGTCTTTTCTACAGTATGATAACATTTGAACATTGACTTACCAACAAAGAAAATTATTTCACAGTAAATACAAATAAATCATTTCACAGTTTCTTTCAAATTCTTTTAAATACCCTTCTGTAATTTTACAATGTCTTGTAGTATTAATTTTTTTAATGATCCATTATTGAAAAGCTTATTATTATTATTACTACTACTACTACTACAGAAATGAGACTATAGTGTAAATCATTTTTTGTTCACATTTTGAAAAAGACAGCAGGAAATAATCTTATTCATCCTTATCTTGAAGTTTTCATCATGTGAAAAGCATTCACAGCCGACGGCATCTTTTACAAATGTCTGAAGCTCTTAATTGAATCAGTAACATTAGGAAAACTGCTTTGAAGAAATTGGCTTTTCAAATTTCCTTTCAGTTCTAACAGATTTCAGCTACGTTTGACGAGGAAGAAGGTTTTTGCAAAAGAAACTGAAATTATGCAGAAAGCATTGATTTCTTATATTCACATTCTGCGGCTTGATTTTTTATTTTCTTTTTTTAAAGCAACTTTTCTTCCTCATTTTACACAATGAATCAATTGTTTCATTGTTTCTGGTGGCAGATATTAACTGATTGATTAAAATAGGAAAATGACCAATGATAATATTGAGGAAAAACAAAACAGATTCATTGTCAAGATGAATAAGCCAAAGACAATATGAATAATCAAGACAAAATAAAGAAAAATGTGAGGATTTTATTTTGCAACAAGTATTTAAAAACAAAAGTAAAAATGTTATTAATTATTTTTAACTTTTAAATTTAAGAAACACTCAAATATTCATCAAGTTAACTGAAAAGTCAGGGTAAATCATAAAGGATCGTAAGTGACGTAATTTAATGTCTAATAAACAAAAATGAGTAAATGATGAAGTTGTTGATTTTTTTTTTTTTTTAATAATGTCAACATTTCTACTTTTGTTTATAAATACTTGTTGCAAAATAAAATCCTTATATATGCCTTGATTCATTGGAGTGTGAAATGCATTGAGAACACCGGATTTTATATCTTACTGTTCTTTCTTTTTATATATATATATATATATATATATATATATATATATATATATTTATTATTTTGTCACAAGTAATGGACTACTTCACTGCTACTCCGCTATCTTAAGAGAAGATTATAAATATTAAAATTTTATAACTGTCAGTTTTCAATATATGCCTGACGACTGGTACATACATGAAACTCAAGTGTTGTAGCAAATTTATTAATGGTATGATGGGAGGGAGAAGGAGAGAGAGAGAGACGAGAGAAGGAGAGAGAGAGACGGGAGAGAAGGAGAGAGAGAGACGGGAGAGAAGGAGAGAGAGAGACGGGAGAGAAGGAGAGAGAGAGACGGGAGAGAAGGAGAGAGAGAGACGGGAGAGAGAGAGAGAGACGGGAGAGAGAGAGAGAGACGGGAGAGAAGGAGAGAGAGAGAGATGGGAGAGAAGGAGAGAGAGAGAGACGGGAGAGAAGGAGAGAGAGAGACGAGAGAGAAGGAGAGAGAGAGAGACGGGAGAGAAGGAGAGAGAGACGGGAGAGAGAAAGATAGAAAGAGAGGAGAGAGAGAGATAGAGGGGAGAGAGTATATTTGGTCAGCAAATTTTCATTTGAATTTTTTTTTTTTTTTTTCTACATTTCAAAATATTTTTTAGTTTTAGGTACATATTTAGATATAAATTGTACAAAGTCTTAAACCATTTGATAATTTTTTTTTTAATCAATTCAATCCTAGCAAGGCAATAAATCCACTGATGCAAAAATTTACTGAGTGTGAGAGAAATATCAAAAATAAACAAATATTTATAAGTGAGAAGAATAAAAGAGCCAAGATTAAGATGTTATATGTATATAAGAATATATGTTTCGGAGTTTTATGCATAAAATATGAAAGTGTGAGATTACCCCACTTGTCTGCCAGGGAACTTCTAACAACACTTAAATTGTCTAGTCAAAAAAACAGTATAAAAGAAAAAGGTGCAAACTGTCTCCTATTTTATCCACAAGATACCACAGGGACAAGACATGTCTTGTTTTCCTTCCAGAGAACTTTTCAACTGCCAGGATTTTTAAGAATGCCCGAAAGTATAGCATATGCAAAATAAGCTGATGACTATCAATGAAGAAAGAACTTTCATATTCTTCAAAATGCAAATCTCAAATGTAAATCTCTCAAAATCTTCAATAGAACCTTGACACACATTCCTGTTTGTATAAATAAGGATATCTCAATAGATACACTTCTATTCATTACTTCCTAAGGCAATAAAATGTCATGGGTACAATTGTTTTTAATTTCATTCATATCTCTTGTTTGAGAAAATATCCCAAGTGTTCACAAGACTATCACTAAAGTATCCTCTCAAAAAATAGTTCTCTCCGACATGTACTAGTCACTAAAAAAGGTGGACCTGATTTAGACTAATTAAAAAAAAAAGTAAATAAATTAAAAATAGAATGCCAGGTTTTGTGCATTAAAAAGCAATGGACACATACATACACGAGTGAGTAAAAAGCTTTGATGAGAATACAACAGAATAGTGTGTGTGTATGTGTATATATATATATATATATATATATATATATATATGATATCCAAATGAAAAAGAACAAAGAGTAAGATTTCAGCGTTCAAAGCATTAATTTAAAACAGGCCTCAATACAAAAGTATTTTAGTTGTGTATTTGGGCAGCAACCCCTCTTTTATACAAGTTTCATTAATGACGACTGACAAGGCACTCTGTTTAGGCCTTTTATTTAATTTTTCTTGTTTTCATAGAAGTTTTTTTCTTTTCTGGACACAAGTGTGTAAAAATTATCCCAATGTTATGTGTATCCGAGCACTTTTGGCTTTCCTTTTAGCTATTATCAAGGATGATTTTTATTCTCAACTCAATGTATGTATCTTTTTATGTATGTATCTAGAGTTATAGGAGGGGGCTGTGTTCATATTTGATGTTATTGACTGTTGGCTTTTTAGGGCTTCTAGTATTTTTCTTTCTTTTTTTTTTTTTTTTACACGTGGATGGGGTTTGAATTTTCTAAAAGTATGTTGAGGATGGAATTTGATAGATCTCCATGTGTATTTAAATGAGTCCTGATTGAGCTACGGTCAAATGAGTCCTGATTGAGCTACGGTCAAATGAGTCCTGATTGAGCTACGGTCAAATGAGTCCTGATTGAGCTACGGTCAAATGAGTCCTGATTGAGCTACGGTCAAATGAGTCCTGATTGAGCTACGGTCAAATGAGTCCTGATTGAGCCACGGTCAAATGAGTCCTAATTGAACTACGGTCAAAAAGGTGTAACATAAGTCTTCTTGATAGGCATGTACAATATAATTACTCGTAAATTTGTTATACAATCATGAATGCAGTTCCTTATGTTAATTCATAAAAAATATTGGTTCTCTGTAAAAAGCTGAATCGCAGAACCTTGTCAGTCGTCTTTAATGAAATGTGTGTGTGTGTGTGTGCGTGCGTGTGCATATAAAAATTCAGATATGAATAAAACATATCTGTAAAAAGACAATATGAAAAAAGGAAAACTTTTCTTTACCAACACATTTTGTCTTCTGATGGACTTTATCAAGGTCAAAGTAAATGTAAGGATTTTATTTTGCAACAAGTATTTATAAACAAAAGTAAAATATCATTAGGTTTTCAAAATTGTTAAATTTAAGAACACTCTAAAAATTTAAGAACACTCTAAAAATATTCTTAAAGTTAACTGTGAAAGTCAAGGTAAACTATGGAGGATGTTAAGTGATGTAATTTGATGCCTAAGAAATAAAAGTGATTAAATGCTGTTATTGTTACATTTACTCATTTTTGTTTATTAGTCATTAAATGACATCACTTAGGCTCCACCATTCAAAAAAATAATTCACCCACAGGAACCTCTTGGACACTTTGAAATGTTACCAAGATTTATGAAAATCATCTGAATAATAAAATACTAATACATTAAATAATTTTAAATTAAAATGTTCTAAATAAAATCAGGACAAAATATCTCAAGGGATGGTCAGTTGACCATAGATTAAATACAGGGTTCAATTTGAAATTCCTTGAAGGTCACTTGGACCAAAAGACACCTGAAGAAAACCAAAGCCAATTGAAACATTTTGATAACAAGGAGGACATTTGTCTGAAGGCAAAAAATGTTAACTTCTTTATGCTAAAAAGTTTAGACTGAAAGGAATTAACCATTTTTTTGTAAAAAGAATATTTGTATAAATAGAGAAAAAAAAACTGATTTGGTAACATGTAAGACTTGCTTCCCTTTGCCCCCACCCTTTACGATTCCTGCCATGCATGAAGAAAAAGAAAGAAAAAAAAGTGGGGGGAAAAGAAATCTAATATCTAAAGATAAAATTTAATAAGTATTTATGATGAAAACGTTTTTTAAAAATTTATACCTCGTTCAATTTCCTTCAGACTGAATACTATTTAGGAACTGCAATAGGACACAATATAAAATGCATGCCATTCTTAACAGACTCTGAACAGTCTCTCTTAAACGTACTTTCGAAAAAGAGACAAGAAAAATAACCAGTAGATTTTGGAGTCCATGACTTACAGTAATTCCTTTCCTTTCAGTTTGGCTAAGGAACCAGTACTTACCTGAAAAATAAAAAAAATAAAAAATATTAACACAATGATCTCAATTATAAAATATTAAATGGCAAACATTCATAAACCCTGAAAAATATTTTTCTAAGAATTTCATTTAAAAGAAATCTGAAATTAAATAATATTTTTCTTTCACTTCTTGAATTAAAAGGAAAACTTTTTTCATTCTCTATATATTTTGTATTATCTTACCAAATTTATTTGAGTTTCAGTTTTTCACTCAGCAAAGTGAATGGAAAATTAATTATTTTTTTACTATCTAGTAATATAAAACTGAACACAAGCAACTTTATCCTGCATAAAACTTGTAAGACTTCCTTGGTTTACAGTTAGCATTACCACCGCGCCGTGATAGAATCAGTTTAGAAGACACAATAGAAGAAAAAGCTTGTTCATCTTGCAGTAATTACTGCAAAACTCAACACTAAATTCTGTCGACAAATCAGAACAAAAGTAAAATGCATAGCAGGTTAACGACCAGAAATTGCAACATTAACTTTAAAATTCTGCCTAATACTTTATGCGACTTTCAAGTAAAAGACAGGAGGTTGTGGAGAGCCATGATTGATCCAAAAGGACATAACACATAAAATATGAACTGTGAGGTCAGGTATTACTCCATCTTATTAATACCATATAATCCAGTCTCATTTTACTTATAAGACAACCCTGCCAAATCAACCCCAAGAAAAAATGCAAAACAAATGGGGGGGGGGGGGGTCAGTATGGTACCCCTGCCACCAATAAAGAAGCCTAATGCAGTGAAAAATCCTCTTGTCACTGGACTAGTATTTCTTTCATTTTATTTCTGTTGATTTTATTTTCGGTGATTTTAAACAACTTCCAGGTTACCATTTTAAGATTGTTAGGAAGTTGTCCAAATTAGGAAAAAAGGAATAGGTCTTTGTCAAGATTTGAACTCATATCTCTTGTTCTTGACACACTGTTTTTCACTGGCAGCACTTTACCAATTAGGATATAAATGCCAAACAAGACAAGTCATTCAGATTGTCTGTAGAACAAAGAACTGAGATTGGCAACAAAAAAAAAAAGTAAAAGAAAAAAAGAAAAAAGAAAAAAGAAAAAAGAAAAAAAAGAAAAAAGAAAAAAAAGAAAAAAGAAAAAAAAGAAAAAAGAAAAAAAAGAAAAAAGAAAAAAAAAGAAAAAAGAAAAAAAAAGAAAAAAGAAAAAAAAAGAAAAAAGAAAAAAAAAGAAAAAAGAAAAAAAAAGAAAAAAGAAAAAAAAGAAAAAAGAAAAAGAAAAAAGAAAAAAAAAGAAAAAAGAAAAAAAAAGAAAAAAATTAAACTAAAATTATTAATAATAATGTTCTATGTAAGAATTTTGAAAACTATTCCTATTTCCTCAGTTTTCAAAGGTTTATACAAAACTGTCTCTACTTTGAAAGGAAGGGACAGATTTATGTGAAACTTGTCAAAAAGGAAAGTTTTCTTTTTTTCTACCTAAATTTATAGATAATAAATTTAGCATCATAAAACAATTAAGATTTCCTTTTTTTTTCTTATTGAGGATGTCTCATCTTTACATTGTTTGTCTCATTTTCATGTGACATTGTTTACCTCTCCCCAAATGTAGCATCAACAGCAACAACTTGATGCATGAATGCTGCGGCCATTAACAAAAAAGACTGTGTATTGGTTGTTGCTGAGAGACAAAACCCGATTTATAATTTACCGTCATTGTAATGGTTACCATCAGTGATATCTGGGTTCTTAGAATGAATTACCATAACTGTTGTTTGTCATGTGGGTAATTCATTGATTCTGAAAAATATAAAAGCAAACAGTTTCTGGCGTTCGGGTATATATTATTTACTTCTTGAAATGTGTTATACGAGAGATTGATTGAAGCATCCGAGAGATTGATTGAAGCATCCGAGAGATTGCTTAGGACTGGTGTCAGACTTGTAACTTGAAATTACTTAGATCCATGACTTATCAATTGTACAATCAATAAGCTATTTTGGCAAATTGCCAGGTAATGGCAGAAAACAAATTTAACCTCAAACTAATCCCTTAATTCAACAGTTGGCTATCTGGTCAGCCTTTAATCAAATGGATTAACAAAGACCTGGGGAGGTGCAATTTGTGTAGGGTGAAATTAGTTCAAACAGGTACTGCCACTGCATTTGACATGAGGGGCATTTGCTGTCTATCAACAGCTGTGAATAGGGATCAATAAATAAATGTGTATAAAATGCACCTTGTATACAGCATTTGTGATAGACTTGCTTGTAGCATACAAACAATTTATAGCGTGGCACCTAAACTCAACTGAGTTTGTGGATGTTTATCTTGCTGACCTTTGACACATTATAATGTTTATTCGGTGACCTGCCTGACCATGATGAAGCATTTTTGACAGGGTTGCCAGACCATGTCAAATACTGGATAGGGAAAACAACTTTAGATCAGATACTGGCCAGAGCCTTAGGGACAAGACAATCGTAGAAGATCAGTGTCAATAGGCGTTCAATGAACAAGACAGCAGCATTGCAAGTGTGACATTCCAAATCAGAAATGCAAGATTAGGCAAACGGCTATGCGAGAGAATTAAAGCTGATTGTTCACAAAAGAAACACATCAGAGTGCATTTGTAATGTTTCTAATGCAATAAAAAATAAGCAACATATCATCTGAATTCCCAGCAAACATAAGGAAAAGGATGTCGGCACCAGTTTCTTCCTTACAAAATATATAAACCTGGCATGACACACAATCATAGTTCAATAGACAACTGTGCACCATGCTTCTTGACTCTATTGATTCATTCATTTTTTACAGCTTAGCAACCCTTTGTAGGTTATTTAAAGCCAGAAAATATTTTTAGAAGCCAAGATGGTAAGTGCAATGATCATTTGTATGGAGATAACATATATAATCTCCAATTTGACTTCAGATACAAAATATTAGACATGAAAAGAAATCTACCCTTCAACATAACCTTCCTGTATGCAAACTTTATGCGAAGAAACATTGACTGACTTTATTTAACTAATAACATCTAGGTTTCTATATAAATAGTCAAGAGATCAGTATCCTGCCATTTTGTAATGGTAATTCTTAGAACTCGGCAATAAAAGGTCACACAAGAAAAAGGACAGTAAAAAAATTATCCTGCCAGTTTGTTTACCTGAGAAAAGTCAGGTAAAGTCAATGAGAGGGATTGTGGATGCGGGGTGAGTATAATTGAAGTATAAAGAAAGTATACATAGTCTGAGATGGTAGTAATTCAAGGGCTGACCTTAATCTGTACACCAGCTCTCTCAAAACAGCTTTCCAACTTGACTTGTCTAAAGATATACTGTCATACTGGCCATGACAATATATAAAATTATCTTTATTTCAGCCTATAAATTCTATGCAAAAAGAGAAACACAGTTTATGAAAACATTTAAAAAAGAGGGGGGAGAAATATAACTAACCAATCAATGAAGAGCAGAGTAAAGTCTTTTCTGGAGCCACTCCAAATGCTTAAATAAAATACAGTTTCAGTAATCAATATTTACCCTGTATTTTAACTGATTTAGTCACTGAACCTCTTACTAGAAGCACTGACAAGATTTCTACAATATAGATATTAATTGTAATGAATTAATTTTCCTAAAATTATCCTGTCACTTAATAAAAGATCTTTGCTATTGCTGCAGTCAAGTGCATATTTCATTCGAAATCAGTTTTCCTCATGCTTCTACAAATCACATTCAAAATACACAATATTTTGACACACCCAAACGTATCTTATATTTTATTTCATCTTTTGTTTGGTCCTAAATCATTTGTGGCTTTAGTGATAAACAACTTTTGACCTCTGCTAGCAATTCATTAATTTTTCACTATCTCTACTTATAGCAGATTCCATACTAACATGGAGATATTTGCCTCCAAAGTGCCCAGCTTGCAGAGATCAGGCTTACTTTTATTTCTGATAACACACCAGTCCAAGGCTGCTAAGAATGATCTGATCGCCACTGTCACATCAATCCTGGGCTGCTGATCACACTATCCTGATTGTATAGTGCAGGGTCTGGAGGTGTCTCCAAACACCCTGGTCCGGAAATCTTTGGCTTTATATTTTCATGTTAGTTTTATCAGCCTAATTAAGGCAAGTGAGTATCCTACCCTCCTCATGGAAAGGTTTATGCACCAGCAGGTTTAAAAAATAACTTTCCTCCTGCAGAAAGCGATTTTACTCATAACAGATACAAAACTGGAATTTATAGCTTCATAATATAATTTTTATATATTTTCCATCTTCAATATATATATGTAAATATTTTTCTTTTTTTATATAGTTTGTAATTATTTTTCTTTAATGTTATATCCCAAAAAAATGTGAAAAGAAGCATTCAAAATAAACAGACACCCATTTTGAAAAATTGTTAAGCAAGAAACTGACTGTTAATGATTAAATAAATTTTTTTTTAAAGTTAATTTTATGTGTATTAAAAACCTCTCTTAAAATAATTAAAAATAGAGCATATATATATATATATATATATATATATATATAGGAGGCATGGTGGAGTAATGGATAGTAGCTTGGATTTAGGAATTGGAGAGTTGAGCTCGAATTCCATTCGAATCCATTACATTCACTTACGTGCTAATACCATTGGGAAAGGTATGAATCCTCCTCTTCTCCCTCCAGCTATAGGTAAATAGCAGGACAGACTGGCTTCTATAGCCTTGGATAGCAACAGGTCTAGGAGAAGGACAACTCTGAATTCAAAACCTGCAGAGGGTCGTTTGGGGACCTTGTGGTACATAGTGCATCTGGTCTGTATTCAGCCCTTCAAAAAATGTGAATGGTTTGGCACAAAACCTTCACCACTATAATCAGATCTTATGTGCTGGTGTCGGGCTGTCGGTTCCTAGGAACTGAGCTGCTTGACCCTCATACATGGAATATGACGGGGAGAGTTGAATATATATATATATATATATATATATATATATATATATAAAGCATGTGCTGTCAGTAATTACTCAGGGTAGGTAGCTTGTGGCTTTTATGTAGTAAATCTACAAAAAAATAAAATATTTTGTATTTTATGCATAATAATCAGAGTAACTTTTATAATTTTGTTGGATTAAGTGCATATTGTGCCACAGAAGGCAAATGTAGCTGATGAACAATTTTATTCAGGGTAGGAACTGCCTACTTTGCCTAGATTTTTTTTCTCAACTAAAATAGTGAATGTTAGAGAGTCTCCTCAAAGATAAAGAAGAGACTCGAGGCAACAGTGTGGTTCTACAGAAGGATGCTAAGGATACCATGGGCCGAACATTTGAGCAACTACGAGGTTTTGGAGAGAATGGAAGCAAAAAGGAAACTCATACTTAACATCAGGAAGAGGTAGCTGAAATTTCTGGGGCACGTAATGAGAAAAAAGGGCTTGGAAAATCTGATACTCACAGGGCAGACAGAGGGAAAGAGGGACAAAGGAAAGCAATGTGTGACATACATAATGGTCTTAAGCAAGTGGATGGCAGAACAGGGTCAGGGAGAAATAAGAAAAAGTCAAAGCTTACTGTGAGCTACAAGGGACAGAAAAGGAAATGGAGAGCCGCGAAGGCCTATGTGAGCTACAAGGGACAGAAAAGGAAATGGAGAGCCGCGAAGGCCTATGTCCTGTCGAGAAGATTTGTAAAATAAAACATTCTTATAACTCTAGATCCACACATAAAACAATGCATATATTCAGTTAAAAGTAAAATGAAATTCATTCTTGATAATGGCTAATAGTATAGTGAAAAGCGTTTGGAAAACATTTGGGCAATTTTTATAAAATTTATGCTCTGAAAAGAAAATGAAATTATACAAACACACGAGAAATTATATAAAAAAAAAACTCAACCACCACAGTCAGTTTTCAACAAAACTTGCATAAAAAAAGGGATTGCTGCCCATTATATATATATATATATATATATAATGCAAAAGTGAATATAGAAATCAACACTTAGATGCGACAGTCTGTTTCATGCTAGATGCAATCGTCAGGCCATGAGTGCTGTTATTTTTCTTGGCTATTTATATATACGGGTCAGTGGTGTATTGTGGGTAGTCTATTTTGGCGTATATTTTACCAGAAGTCGTTTATTTGTTTATTTATTTATTTGTGTCAAATTATTTTGCTTGTTTTTATTTAATTTTATTTTTATTTTTTATCTTATATATTTATTATTTTTATTTTGATCGGTGTTTTTATTAACGTAGTAAAAATTTGTTTATATAGCTTATTGTGGGTAGTCTATTATGGCGGCTATTTTACCGGAAGTCGTTTATTTGTTTATTTATTTGGGTCAAATTATTTTGCTTGTTTTTATTTATTTTTATTTTTTTTTATTTCTTGTTTATATTGGCCTGACGATTGCATCTAGCATGAAACAGACTGTCGCCTCTAAGTGTTGACTTCTATGTTCACTTTTACATTTACACACGCTCTATCTCTGATATTGAGCACTTTATCCCATAAATATAGCACACTAAGACTATATTTCTTATATATATATATATATATATATATATATATACATATATACATATATATATATATATATATATATATATATACATATATATATATATATATATATATACACACACACACACACACACACACACACACACACAAGCATATTTGCATTTTTGCCATTAAAAAACAACATCAAAATTCAGAAAAATTTAACCAAATAAAATTGCATTATTTGTAATCTTAGTTGTTGATTAAAAAATAAACAATTATTTGAGGCATAAATGAATATTTCTACTTAAAATGTTCAATCACATATTTTTTTTATTATTCATATTGTAAACAAGTCATCATCTCAGAAATGAATCTCAGCAAAAGGAAAATATTAAAAATGCCAATTTGAATTTTTGCTTTATTTTTATACTATTTAAAAAATTAAAAAAAAACTGCTAGTCTTCCTCAAGTCAACATTTAAACACGTCTACAAAATTTCCTTTCCAGAATCTTCCATTTCTTAATTCAGATATTTTAGAATCATGGAATCATTTTCATCTTGTGTAAATCAGCTCTGAATTTAACCCCTTTACTTTCATTAAATGTAAATATGCTTCATTGTTATTAGAAAAGCTATCAACCCGAAAATTAAAAATATTTCCAGTTAATTATTTAAGGTCAGATATATTTATTCAGATTGACACAGAGTTTCTGCATTTTTGTTGTTGTGGTTGGGAAAACAAAACAAAAAAAAATGAAAAATATGAAAATGATGATTCTACAATCATAAAGCAACCCGTCTTTGAATGCAGTCAGTCTATAAAAAGATGTACCCAAGCAAAATGGTGCCAATTTTTGAAGGAAGTCTGCAAAGTTCAATGATGGAAAACTGATCCATTTGATAATAAAACAAAAAAAAATTCCTAGTTTCATTGAAAATGCAACACACTTTCCATAACCAGATTATTTTTAAACCCAGAAGATCAAATTAAAAGGAAAAAAATGTCTTTTTCTAATTGCAAATAGATATGAGGAGGTGCTGAAAAATTTTGCCCAACAAACAAAAAAAAAAAGTCAGATTTTGTGATGTTGGCAGTCTCATGAAAACCTCACTTTACATCTCTGTCAAGATGAAGAAAACCCAAGTTCATCTGCGGCAAACAGAAATTATTTCTCAGAAAACAGAACGTCAATGGTTGTCAGCAAAAGAAACAATCCAACATGTGGATAACAAATTAGAGATACCAAAATGTGTAAAAGTTTAAATATCTAGAAAGTGTTAACAGTGGACAGAAAATGTGACAATGAAATCCAAAAGCACATTGGGATAGAGCAATACGCTTTCGAAAAGTTAAGCAAGGAATTAAGAAACAAGAAAATTTCATTGAAAATTAAGATGAGTGATGTGATATTGATACTCCTGGACCATCTCATCACAAGACTTGAGACAACAGAAATATGGTTCTACAGAAAGATGCTGAGAATAACATGGATGCAAATTGTGTGCAATGACAAAGTTTTATAGAAAATGGAAACAAAAAGGACACTTATATGTAGCATCATAAAGAAACAGTTGAAATTTCTAGAGGACATGAAAGAAGGCTTGGAAAATTAGACACTCACAAGACATAATGAAGGCGAGCAGAAAAGAGGAAAGCAACACATAACCTGTAATGAGCTTGGCAGAACAGGGATTAAGAGATATAACCAAAAGACAAACTTTACTAAAGGCTACAAAGGACAGGAAGTTGTGGAGGGCCATGATCACCCACATCCTGAAGGGACACTGAGCATAGAAGAATTGAAAAATATCAGTTGATGGAGGACAAGTTCTGATGACAGAAAAGGTTTTATCTCTCACGGTGTCGGATGTAACCGGGAATTTGTCATCAACAAAATAAATGACGAGGAGGAAAATAAGTGGAACAAAAAATAGAAATTCAGTAAACAAGAACCTAGCCGACTTACAGATAAAGAATATTTTTAGAAAGATTTGTGAACGAAGCTGGAAATGAACGGATTTAAGAAAAAGAAAAAAAAAAAAAACAAATGAAAAGAAAAAAACATCTGGACATTGTACCATTAGCCCCGCCAATCATTTTCAGAGTCTTAAATACCAGTTCCATTCTCATTTTGTAATCACAATTCCACTCCTGTCCCAGACAATGTTGACTGGTGGGGGTCAAGCAAGGTTGAAATCATTTCTCTTGATACCCCCCCCCCTTGCAAACACCAAATCCATTTAATCTTAAATCTCATTGTGTTAATATTGGAGAGGTAGTCTTAGTACTGAGTCTGCACCAATAATTTTACTATTTTTTTTTTATGCACTCTTCTACATTGTAATGATACTTCCAGTCGTTCTGTGTAGGGTTATCATGGCTGATAATACTGTAAATAGACTTAGCAGCCTCCTTGCAGGAAATCAGTAGCCTTTGTACCTTCTTGAAAGACTATACAAATTGTTGTCATGTAGTTGTGTCATGTTTGTCAAACAAAACTTAAATAAATTCAGGTTCTATGACAATTTATTCAACAAAGAAATTTAACCCCATAATTATTTACCCTATTTACATAGTTCAGAGACTGTTGCCCTCATCTTTCTTTGTCATGTTCACAACATTTTAGCCGTTGTATGCTCCGGCATCCTTCAAGTGAATGGAATTACGAACCGAACCCTTTATTTTGTCAGTCAGGGTAGATTGCTCTAGTTCCACATGCCATGCCTCTTCCAGATCTCTCAGTTTCAATTATTTCCCTTTAATAACTCAACTCTGCAAGATTTTGTTCACCTCTGCTGTGGCCAGGGATTGAACTACCAATTCAGTCACTGGATTACTTCAACCAATGCCTTTTATCCACTGTGTCCTTGGAGACAATACCTCATCTCAGAAATATAGACAGATATGATCATTTCTTTCTTTATTGCCTTGCTTGGGGTGAAATAATTAAAGTCACTAGGACACAAGGCAGGGTTAGTATGTGTTAAAGAATACGAGAAAAAAATACCATTCAGGAAAGAGGACAATAAAAGAACAAGAATTAAGAAGAGAGTAGATAACGATTGGCATTGCATTTAAATTTTTGAAGCTCAACGTTGAATCTGGATAAGTTTCTGCAATCTGAGTCACTTGAAAGCAACCCTAATTAAAGTCCGATTACAAAGGAAGGGAAACACAGATTAAATTCAACAATTTTTCTTGAATTATTGAGCCAATCTCCCCCCCAGATAATGTTAATTGGCTCATTATCCTCCATTGCTCCTTCTACATGTGAACAGATTGTAAAATTTATGATGATGCAGCGTTTATTTTAAAAAACTTGTATCATGAAGCCTAAAAATGACATGTATGCAAAACATTAACCAGTCATCAGTAACAATTAGAAGAGATATTGAAAGAATATCTGCAGGCACAGCAAAACTTAGAAGAGATTCTGTAATTACCGGGGGGGGGGGGAATCGGTGTTGAAAAATCTGAAGAGGTTTCATGCAAAGCTTTTATAAGTGATAAACAACAATTGTCAGTGGCCATTGGAGAGTAAAACAGCCGCCAGTGTACAAAAGTGTGTTTGATTCAAAGCAAGATTCTTAGAAACAATACCTTCTTTTACAGACAACGTAGCTGCTCCTTCCAGTGATAATGCAGAAACACGTATCCATACTGAAAGATCATCTGAAAACCAAATATCATCAGATGCTAAGGGAGAAAGATATTCTCTCTCTGCGAATAACAAGCATCTTCACTGGAAATATCCAACAGAGTGACATGTGATAATTTAGTAAAAAAGTTAATTTTGCAAAGGATTGCCATTTAGTAAAGCCTAGATCATTTGTTACCCTTCCATCTCCAACTGATAGTAGCTGTCTTAGAAATTTCGCCTACTCTTATGATTTGGATTAAATTAAAATGAGAAGGTGAAAGCATTGCTGAGAATGATCTATGCTGATCCCTTATTTGAAAGCTATGCACATCGAGATTCTAATGCTGTGGCTTCAGCATCAACCTCACTCAACTCTAAGATTTGGGGACAATTTTTTTTTTGGCATTATAGAGCTGAGGAGATGACAATAGCAGAAGCTGAGGCTGGCTGTTTTATGTATGGATCTTTTATCCTTAGGCAGAATTTTATAGAGTAACATCAGAAAAATCAGTGTAAAATTTGGTGGGTAGAATCTACATTAAATGCATGTCTAAATTCTCTAGCTTTTCTGCTGCCTCTTCTTGATTTTTTTTTTTTTTTTGCTAACCAATGATTGAAGTCCAGTAGCAATAAAACCCAATGGTTATGAAGTCAAGGAGATATATTACAACCGAAAGGAAGCAACTACATGTAAAAGGGATAATTAAGCCAAACACTTCTTAAGTCAAGTCAAATTGTAACCACTAATGACTGACAAGCAAAGAATGGTAGTTGACTATACATTGTTGATTCCAATCTCGGTAAGAATGATTGCAAAACATTTTCTCCTCCCCAATTTATAGGCAAAAGCAACACAAATGCATCCTGAGATTTTTTCCCAGCCAATAAAATAGACCGATTCTCAGTTTCATCTGACTCAGTCCAAGTGTGTCAAGAACATTACGTTCTTCTTGTCTGAACTTGCTTTTGTGTGTTAATCCCAATTCTTACTTTGTGAACTTTTTGCCTTATTACTGTCGCTTTGCCTTATTACTGTTAATTTATCTTGTATATATTGTTTGCTTGCTTTATATTTTTTTGTCTTTCTTTTCTTGCAATAGTTTATTGAAATCTTTGTCAAATCTGTTTGTTGGGCAGATCTACCCTTTATTTACTTTACATTTAACCATGGCTACTCACTCCACAACTCTTGAACTATAAACCATTTCACACTGTTAAATGCTTAACTCCTGACAAGAATTGATGAAGTGGTCAACACAAGGTCAATATCAATTCTTTACAAGAAATTTGCATATCATCAAGTCTCAATACTTGAAGAAGGCAAGCGTTACTGTTTTAGGGGTCAGTGGTCAGCTGTACAAATGGAGTTATCTGCTTTCAGCACCTTATAGACAAATTCAACAGACCTGTCTATATTTCTGAGATGAGGTATTATGTACATTATTTACATTATTTGGACTGTTGTCCTCATCTTTGTCACCATATTTATTACAACGTTTTGCCCGTTGTACGCTCCGGCCTTCTTCAGGTGGTTGGAATGTTGAACTGAACCCTTTATTTCACTCACTGGGGTAGTCTGCCTTATGTGAAGGGGCTATCAGAGAAAATACAAAGGATCTGCAATCCATATATCATCAGGACAACCTTCAAAAGCTTGACGACACTTCGCAGATATCTCTCCCGAGTAAGACCCCCCATAGAGGAGAACATGACTAAAGACTGTGTGTATGCTATCCCGTGCAGCTGCGGAAAGAAATATAAAGGAGAAACAGGCCACCCCCTTAAGGTGAGGCTTCAAGAACACCAGAAAGCTGTAACATGAAGGGAAGTGGAAAAATCAGGTGTGGCTGACCACATATGGAGAGAGAGGGGAGATCACCGCCCTCTGTGTGATCAGGTTAAGATCATAGACAAGGAACACCATTGGAAAATTCGTAAACTTAAGGAATCAGCACATATGGTAGGCCACAAAAATCTCCTGAGATGACCAAGCATAGAAATGAATACAATATGGGAACCAGTAATAAACAGTGCCAGAGAAAAGTGATAATAACAACAAAGTTGCAATATGAGCTCTGGTAAAAAACTGCAATGATAACAGAAAAAATTGCAATATGAGCACTGGTAAAAATGGTTGCTGAAGACATTAGGTTTATAATACCCAGAAATTCATACACAGATGTCCTCAAGGACACATGGCACAGTGGATAAAGGTGTTGGTTAAATCCAAAGAGTGTGAGTTCAATACCCAGTTAAGGCAGTGGATTAGATTAACAGGAGATAACTGATAACTGACATCTATTAAACATGGCATGTGGAACTAGAACAGTCTACCCCAGTGAGCGAAATAAAGTTTGATATTCCAACCAATTCCCTGAACGGCCGAAACGTTATAATAAATATGGCGACAAAGATGAGGACAATAGTCCAAATAATGTAAAAAATGTAAATTCAACAGATTTGTAGAGAGGTCCAGCTTCTCCTACAATTATGATGATTGTACTTGGCTTATATTAAATAAAAATTAAACCTGATCTTGAAAGACATCAGCTACGTCCTCTTCCTCTGAATATAAAACTCATTACTTTATATGGTTTAATTCACATTCTCACTGGATTACCAATTACTCGAGACAGATTGTTTTCCTCTCATTTCCACGATTTAAGATGACTGAAAAAAAAAAAACATTTTAATATTTGAAAGATAAGAGAGAAAATGCTATGAGACATTGTATTCCTGAAAAAAAATTCCCTTTCTTACAGAGAAGGATGCGTTTGAGCATTCTTAATCTAGCAGATTTTGTTTTAAGGATACTAAATCGTAGTGAGCAAAAACGCTGGGTAATAGAGAAAAAAACCGGATGCTATGAAAGCAACTCTGGTGCAAGTGGATATACCAGTGAGCAGAAATCGGTAGCATTCATGTTTGATTCTAAACAGCCAAGTAAAATATTCAGCAGGAATGGGGGGGGGGGGTTAACAGTGATTTTCACAAAGTATCACTCTGGGAGAGATAACATTACTTCAGATGCTTTCTCAAGGGCATACAATTCTGTGGCTAAGTCCAAAATGTTAGCAAAATAGCTTCCATCTTTTATTCAGGCATCACCAAATACTACACTAACAAATAACCTACCATCATTCTCTGTTTATCTAAATATAGAAAATTAAAATTTGACCCTGTGCCCCCCATTTGCACTGAATGGGGGCCAGTTTCATTCACTTGGTATATCACTTTTAGTTAAAACAAACACTAACATTTGAAAGAGTCAATATTAATTTTAAAGGCCTTTTGTCATAAACTTCAACTCATCAACCAATACTTAATAATGTACTAGTTCTCTTGTTTTCCTGATGTCATACATGGTACTTTAGCTAGTTATTTGCTATTCTTGGTATATCTGCATTCATACAGACAGATGCACTATTCCAATCATCAAATGTGAAACATTACATAGCCACAGAATTTTCACTAACTGGACCACCCCTTATAAGACTCGAGAAAATATATAATGGAATTGGCTGGGTTATGGTTCGGTTGTCCTACCAAATACATGTATATTCCTCATCCCATTCTAAAGACTTCTATGTACTAGTTCCATTCAAGATGTTGGCAATCATGGCTGGCCATAATTTCCCGTTCTTTGTAGCTCTTAATAAATTTGTTATTTCTCTTAAACCCTGTTTTGCAATCCATTTACCCAAACTCTAGGTAAGTCATGTGGTGTTTTTCCCTATCCAGCTTGCTTTCAATCTATTATCCTGCTAGTATCAAAGTTTCCAAGCCTTCTTTCCTCATTATGTGCCCTATAAAATTCAATAGTCTCTTTTTGATGTTAGATATAAGTGCCCTTCATCATTACTCATATGTTCAGTTCGTAGTATTCTCAGCATCCTTCTGGCAAACCACATTTCTGTTGCTTCAAGTCTCTTCTTCATCTGCGAGTTGATGGTCATGTATTCAGTGCCATATAGCAGGACTGATATTGCATAACAGTTCACTACTATTTTCTTTGTTTCTAACAAAATCTTTGTTTCTTAATATTCATGCTTTGCTTAGCTTTTAGAAGGCATCTTTTTCCTATTCCATTGCATCTTCAGATTTCAGTGTCATACTTTTAAAAACAATTCCCAGATATTTAAATTGTTTTTCTTGTTTGATTTTGACATCTCCAGTTTGTAATTTGCATGTTGGGCTGTTCCCTTTTGCTAACCACCATGCATTCTGTCTTTCTGCAATTGACGTTTAATCCTTTCTTCTTGCTTTCCTTCACTACCTTCTATAGGAGTTTTTGTAGTTTTCTTTCTACATCTGCTATCAACACTGTATCATCTGCATACCTTATGCTGTTAAGATTGTGGCCAATTAAGAGGAAATCTAATTCTTTCCGAATCAACTCACTGCATAACCATCCACTGGTGTACTAGGCTGGAGTTAATCAGTAGCAAATGTCAATATCTATATAGAAAATGAGAAACGTTACTCAGATTTCAATCAATCAAAATCTTGAACACATTCTTCCAAATGATAAAATAAATGTGGCAGCAGGAAAATGAAGATAATTCTTGAAGACTATTTAACGTTCAACTCAAAGCAATCATTTCTTAAATCTGAGATTGCATAGCATTTAACTGCACCATTAGCACTCGGGGACATTCCATCTGTCTGGGCATAACCATGATTATCTTATTCACTTGAAAGGGTAAATTTAATCCTTTTGGGGTGCCTGTATCGTAATATTAGACTGGTGAAAAAATAATTGCATTTTTTATTATTTTAAACTTTGACATTTATTTTGGAAAAAAAAAATAAATCCAAGTATTGAAATATTTTAAAGCGCCAATTTTTCTATGTTGTTTTGAGTTAATAGTTTTGTTTTCACTTTTTATCATTCTTTATATTTGGCCGCCAACATAAAGATGGAAAAAATTGGAATGATTTTATTGTATCCATTCAAAATTACTTGCAATATAAAACAAGTATTTAACTATGGGATTGTCAATAAATGTACAGATAAACATTTCACTTCTACACAAAGACGGTGTGAACAAAAAAGGAGTAATGGTCTTTAGTTCAACACCAGCTGGAAAGAAAAATGATACATGTCTGATGACAGCAAAAAGATTCATACTGAGAGACCAAGAAAGAAGGAAAGCTTAAAGTGAACTTCAATAGTTAAATATTAATCAGAAATATGTAAAAATTATACAAAAATAAATAAGAAAATTTATATAAAAAACGGAAAAGAAAAATTTAAACCTAATTGATCAATAAATAACTATGAATGAGGTGACTGAAAATGTCAGATTTTATTGTAACTATTGAATAAATATGTTCCCACTGACCAGCTGCATTGTCAGCTTTAGTATTTCATTAAGCCTTCTGCCAACCATTAAAATTGAAAATTTTTTTTCCAGATGCATTTTCAATATTGAAAGGGTTTTACACGGAAAAGACAGGATCACTGACTTAGGTTTCATTTCTGGTGAGTAAAATTCTTTTCATTTACAAACTCGTCAAAAATTTATTAAATGGTACAACAATTAAAATACAAATTCAAAATGGTAAAAGTGATAAAGTCAAACTAAAAAAACCCCAAAAAAAACAAAGTTTCAGATCAAATCTTGAAGAGAGTGTAGTTTCTGCAGCACAGATATTAAAAATTAGTACAAATAAAAATATAAATTTTTAGACAAGAATTTTGTTTAAACTTCTCATGTGTGTTTAACTAACTTTTAACTAACATTTTTATTACTAAAAACAAAAAAAAAATCTTTTACCATAATTTTCACCAATTCTAACTAGATTTTTGATGGTGTTATTTTTGGAGAAAAATGCTAAATTGATATTTAATTTCTAACGTCAATACAAAGAAAACATTTTTTCATTAACAAGACAAAAATATTGTTGAGCGGTTTTAGTCAAGGGTAAGTAACTCAAAAAATATTTATAAAAAAAGAATTATTACCTCCCTTAAAACTGTTGGGTGAGGATGCCACAATCCATTTTATCTTCTGCCAATTCTGCTGTTAGTACATCAACTGATTATTCAGTCTATTTTCAAGCGTATTTTAAATAAAATTTAATTTAGCAGAAAAGATTAAAATTTTAACTTTTTACAATAAAGGGACAAATAAATACTTGCTTCAGAAAATTTCTTTTCAAAATAATTTAGTAAAAAAAAATATTTAGTTGTCATTTGACTTCTGATGTACATTGACGAAGAACTGATTGCAGACATTATCAATCATGATACAAGAAAGCTGATTACTTCAAAATCAACCTTTTCTATTCTTTTAGAAGACAACCTTTGCTATCATTTATTCTTCAGTAAAAGTAAAAAAATCAAAAATAAATTTATTTTGTTAGGCGATGTCGACAAGTTGACAACGTAAGGTCTTTAAGTTTTGAGCAGGAGTTATCGCCCTTATTTTTAAGCAAACTTCTGATTTCATCGAAGCCGTCATATTTTTTTTCATCACCTCACTTACAAAGTGAAATAAAAAAGTTACTGAATTTGCAGAATGATTCCAATCATGAGGAAGCTGATGATAGGCTGACTCAGTAGGTTGGGTATCAACAGAGATTTAGTTGTTCATTGAATGAAACAATCACACCCTTACTACTAGGCTATTGGCACACAGTATGGAGAAAGGGAATATGCATTATATACCTGATATAAGTATTACCAGCTGCCAAAGTGCTCTTCATTGCAAAGAGTTTTTGCATTATAGCAGCAGCAGCCATCAAGTACACTTTATATATATTAATAAATATACATATTATTCCTCACTGGTAGCACGACTCATGCACAACACAATCTTCAGATGCTGAGGAGAGACTGACAGTTACATAAATTTTAATAAAATATCTTGTTAACACAATGCTGGCATAGTCTATATATTATACAGGGATTTATATATATATGTGTGTGTGTGTGTGTGTGTGTATTGATGTAATAGGAAAGATTAATAATCCAAAGTCTTTAGTATTTATGATTTTTTTTAAAAACAATGCTCAATATAGATACAGACTATAAATTATAAATTTTTAAAATATGATTCATATTTTTATAAAATAAATAATTATGTGTATGTGTGTGTGTGTATATATATATATATAAAATGTGTGTATGTGTATATATATATATGTGTGTGTGTGTGTGTGTGTGTGTGTGTATATGTATATAATGATATCAAATCTGTAAATGGAAAGGATAATCCAAGTGGTTCTTTTTAATATTTTATATTGAAAAGATAGATCTGTAGAGAGCACAATGTATAGAATACAGAGCTATATATATATATATATATATATATATATATGAAGAAATATAGTCTTAAAGTGTGCTATATTTATGGGATAAAGTGCTCAATATCAGAGATAGAGCGTGTGTAAATATAAAAGTGGACATGGAAGTCAGCACTTAGAGGCGACAGTATATATATATATATACGCCCCTCCGACCTTCTCTTTCTCCACATCCCTTCCTTTACCACTCCTATCTGCTCTTCCTCCAACCCTTCTGTAACCCCATCTGTAACCCCAAGCCTTGCTTGGGGTGATACGCTTAAAAAAAAAAAAAAAAAAAAATTATATATATATATATATATAAATATATAAATAAATAGGGAGTAATATTTTATATTTGGAATAAATGGGAATAAATGTTTTTTGGGTTTTTTTTTTTTTTTTTTAAATGTGTATTAAAATAAATGGGATCTATATTTTACACTAAACAAACGAGGGATTGTTTTTTTTGGGGGGGGGGGGTCCAAAAATTCACTGTATATTGAATGTCCACAACCCCTTCAACATTTCATAAATAGTGAACATCAAACCCATAGGAAAACAACTAATTTTCCCAAGAAAAATTACCAGGTTATTTTTCTAAGGTAAACATTTACGAGTTTATATATCTAGCATCCATAATTAGCTGCTTTTTTTTTATAAAAGTCACAGTGTGGAAATTCATCAAACTACATTCTACTGGACTTTTCTTAGTCGAACAAGTAAACAAATGCAAACAATATTTCATACACAAACATATCCCCACCCCCCTTCGCAAAAGAATATAAAAATGCTTCCTTTTTAAATTTATTTATTTTTAAAAACACTTAAGACAAATAAGCTAATGACTAATTTGCATACACTACTTAAAATATCTTCTATTAAATGATTGGCCTTTTCTTTTAATTTTAATTAGAAATCCATTTACAATTATCAGTTAAATGCTGAATATTTTTTTTTATTCTTGATATTAATTTAATTGAACTTATTTCAAATGAAAACTTTTTTGTTGTTTTTTTTTGGGGGGGGGGGTTTCTATTATATCTGAAAATATTTTGAAAGAGCTGTAATTCAAATGACAACTTTGGTTTAAAAATATTCTAAGCCTGTCAAAGTTTTTGCAAATCTGTCCTAAAAAGAGAACATGCATTTATTTACTTTTTTTTTCTTTTTGACAAATACCTGTAGGTTTTTTGGTAGCAAATGTACTTAAAATATTAAAAGTTTTAAATAATTACTACAATATTTTACACTATCAAATTAATGTTTACTTTATTAACAAGATACTCACACTTTTGGACATATTAAAATTTTTCAACCTTTTTAACCAAAAATTATAATTAAAATTTATTTTACTTTATATATAAATTTCATATATTTTCCATATGAAACAAACTATCTGTAAAAATTTTATTTTATCTGTGGGATCATATTGAAAGACGCTTTTTGAACATTAATATGAGAGTGGAATTCAACGGAAATGAATCAGCAAAGAAATTTAGTGAGCTCCTTTTAAAAATTGAAAAATGGAAAAATTTCACATGATCAAGATGGACAAATCAGCTTTTCTGGTCAAGAGCATTGAGGAATTAATTTTTAAAGTATATCCCAATATAGCAGATAACTTCTAGAATGCAGATTTGTTGTGTGAGAGAGCAATTTTAGCTCCCAAAAATGAAACAGTACAGATCATCAATCAGAAGATTCTGCAAGATATCACAACAGAAGAAAGAACATACCTATCCAATGATACAATTGTGAATCCAGACGAAGCAGTTAACTTCCCTATTGAATTTTAGAATTCTTTAGATCTTCCAGGAATGCCATCACACAAGTTGGTATTAGAACAAGGAGTACCATTAATGCCGCTAAGAAATCTTGATCCTCCAAAGTTATATAATGGTTCATGTCTTATTGTAAAGAAAATATTACCTCACTTATTGGGTAAGCTCTTATGATCACTGGTCAAGGGAAAAGAGAGACGGTACCGATTCCAAGAATTTCATTGACTCCAACAGAGATGCCTTTTGAATTTAAACGATTGCAATTCCCAGTCAGAGTAAGTTTTGTAATGACTATGAATCATGTTCAAGAGTCGGAAGGAATTTATTTAAACTTGCTCCAAATAAAAAACAAAAAAATGTAGTTTATACTGCTGCATTACAGTAAGAATTATTTAAGAAAAAAAAACTTCATTTTGATTTCAATTTTTCACCATTATGTTTTATATTCATGCAAATACATTTTATTTCTATCAACATCTGTTAAATGTTATTCAGTTTCACCAGGTTTCATTTGTTTAAAAATGGCTAAAATTCTAATGTTTGGCTATCGGAATAAATACAAATGTTTTCTTTCATGTTTACAACCAATTTATGAATGAAATGTTCATTTAAAATTTTTGTTTCAAAGATTTCAAGTAGTGAATATATCTTACTTTGTAAAGTGATAACAAGCGGGTGAAGCCTGCTAGTGTGTGTGTGTGTGTGTATATATATATTAATCACTTCACCCCAAGCAAGGTGATAATACCAAGGGGCTCCTGGGAGTGAAAGAGAATAAGATTTTAGAAGTAATTGGAAACCCAAACCTAAGCAGGAAACAAGGAATAAAACTCTCCTCCTGTTCAAAAGACCAAGGAGTGTGAACAGAGCAATAGGCAAACATGTGTGTGTGTATTTAGGCAGCAATCCTTCTTTCATGCACATTTCATTAAAAACGACAGACAAGGTGCTTTTATTTAGTTTTTTATATAATTTCTCGTGCGATCTAATAATGTTTTTCTTTTCAGAGGATAAATTATATAAAAATTGTCCGAATGTTCTTTTCCGAGCGCTTTCGGCTATACATTTAGCCATTTTCAAGGATTATATTTCAACTGTTAGAATTAGAAATAGTTTGTTATATGTATGTTTTTTTAAAATGTTTCATTTTTTGTTTCAAAACACGGTCAAGATATTATGTCCATGTTCAAAGTTAATATTATTAAGTGTTGGTTTGTTTATTTTTATAAGTAAGGCTTCCATTATTTTTAGCCTTTTTTTGCATGTGGATGATGCTATTATATTAGTGTTGTCGACAAGTATGTTCCGAATAGTGTCCGGTAGGTCTCCATGAATATATAAATGAGATCTAATTGAGCTATTGTCAGAAAGGTGTAGAGTTAGTCTGCATGTTAAACAATTTGTAGTGTGGCCTATATAATCATTTACAAAAGTTGATTCTTGAAGAATACAATTCCTTAATGGGCATTTGAATTCGTAAATAATATTTGCTCTGTATTTACATTATTCGGACTATTGTCCTCATCTTTGTCGCCATATTTGTCACAACGTTTCGGCCGTTGTACGCTCCGGCCTTCTTCAGGTGGTTGGAATTTCGAACCGAACCCTTTATTTCGATCACTGGGGTAGACTGTTCTAGTTCCACGAGCCATGTTTGATGGATGTCAGTTATCAGTTATCTCCTGGTAATTTTTCCTCTGAAAGTTCTCCACTGCCTGAACCGGGTATTGAACTCACACTCTTTTTGGGTCTGTTACTGGATCTAACCAACGCCTTTATCCACCGTACCATGTGTCCTTGAGGACATCTGGGTATGAATTTCTGAGTATTATAAACCTAATTTTTCAGCAACCATTTTTTACCAGTACTCATATTGCAATTTTGCTGTTATCATTGCATGTTCTTTACCAGATCTCATATTGCAACTTTTTGTTATCATTGCTGTTCTCTGGCACTCCTTATTACTGGTTCCCATATTGTATTTATTTCTATGCTTGGCCGACTCAGGAGATTTTTGTGGCCTAGCATATGTGCTGATTCCTTAAGTTTACGAATTTTCCAATGGTGTTCCCTGTCTATGATCTCAACCTGATCCCACAGGGGACGGTGATCTCCCTTCTCTCTCCATATGTGGTCAGCCACGCCTGATTTTTCTACTTCCCCTCGCATTACAGCTTTCTGGTGTTCTTGAAGCCTTACCTTGAGGGGGCGGCCTGTTTCTCCTTTATATTCCTTGCCGCAGCTGCACGGGATAGCGTACACACAGTCTTTAGTCCCGTTCTCCTCTATGGGGGGTCTCACTCGAGAGAGATATCTGCGAAGTGTTGTCACGCTTTTGAAGGTTGTCCTGATGTTATATGGACCGCAGATCCTTTGTATTTTCTCTGATAACCCCTTCACATAAGGCAGGCAGACTGTTTTCTGAGTGTTGTTGTCCTCCTCCTCCTCCTCCTCTTGTACCCGCCTATCCCAGTTTTGGGGGGCTGCTGCCATGTACCCAGGGTAGTTGTTACGTTGTAGGGTACTACTTATACTGACCAATTCCTTATCTAATGTCTCTGGGTCGCCACTTATGACTTTTGCTCGGTGTTGTAAGCAACGGACGATCCCTTTCTTTACGCTGTATGGATGGTGGGAGTTGAACTTGAGGTACTGTCCAGTGAATGTTGGTTTACGGTATACGGATGTCTTGAACCCATGCTCTGTTCGAGATATTAGTACATCCAGGAATGGGAGTGTGTTGTTACTCTCTTTCTCCATTGTGAACTGTATCGATGGTCTTATTGAGTTCACATGGTCCAGTAGAACCTGGACATCTTCCTGGTGTGGCCAGAGTATGAAGGTGTCATCTACGTACCTTAACCATATAGTTGGCTTGAGAGATATGGATTCTAATGCCATTTCTTCAAAGTATTCCATGTATATATTCGCCATTGCTGGTGATAATGGCGAGCCCATTGCTAAGCCCTCATCCTGTCGATATATGTGTGATCCCAATCCGAAGTGTGTTGTTTGTGTACAGAAAGTCAACATCTCCATCAGATTATCTATTGCAATACTGGTCCGTTCTTCTAGGGAAGTGTCAGAGGTCAATCTATCCCTGACTACCGAGAGTGCCTCCTCCGTGGGTACCTTGGTGAACAAACTCACCACGTCCAAGCTCACCATCTGGTTGGATAGGATGGGAGCATCTTTGATTATTTCCACGAAGTGGGCTGAGTTTCGGACATATGAAGGAGACTTTCCGATCAATGGGTCAATTATATCTACAAGGAAGCGACTCAGAGGGTGGCACACCGAGCCTTGGCAACTTACAATCGGCCTGAGCGGAATACCGTCTTTGTGAATCTTAGGGAGACCGTATATGTGAGGTAGCTTGGTGTAACGCTGCGATAACTGCCTATACATTTTGGGTGTGAAGTGATCCTTGTACTTGACTAGGATCTGTGACAGCTTTCGTTCCGTTTTCATAGTAGGATCCTTTTTCACTTTGCTGTAGCTACCATTGCTAATGAGGTCTTCCAGTTTTCTTGTATACTCTGATTTGTCCATCACTACAGTCGCATTACCTTTGTCAGAGGGAAAAATTACCAGGAGATAACTGATAACTGACATCCATCAAACATGGCTCGTGGAACTAGAACAGTCTACCCCAGTGATCGAAATAAAGGGTTCGGTTCGAAATTCCAACCACCTGAAGAAGGCCGGAGCGTACAACGGCCGAAACGTTGTGACAAATATGGCGACAAAGATGAGGACAATAGTCCGAATAATGTAAATACTGTACATAATACCTCATCTCAGAAATATAGACAGACTCTGAATATTTGCTCTATTTAATTTTGTTCTCGGAGGTGAATTGTTATTTTTAACTATAAGGTTAGAAGTTTTAAATTTTTTATAATAAATAATCTAATTTTTTTGCTATTATCAACTGGTGCTATGCATTTTTTTATGTTATTAATTCTGCATTCATCCTGTTTATAATATTTTATAAAAAAAATATTAATATTATTGTTTATGTTTCTATTCTCGCCGTTGCTATTAGTTACTTTGGACAAGAAACGCCTAATGTGGAAATCCAACAAGTGATTAGGAAATCCGTTATTAATCAGCGTTTGCTTTATATTTTTTAATTCATTAAAGAAAAGCGTGCGAGAAGATGAGTTCTCGTGCGCTCGCGTGAGGAAATTCTTAATAACATCTATTTTATATCTAAGAGGGCATTCGCTAGAGAAATTAAGATGACAAGAGTCTTTACTAGTTGTTTTTTTATAAACAGAAGTTTTAAAAGTATTATTAATAAAATCGACGAGAACATCTAAGAAAGGAAGTTTATTTTTTTCACTAAGTTCATAAGTAAAATTTAGGACAGAATTTTGTTGAAATGTAGCTTTCAGATTTTCTATTTCTTTCTTGTTTTCAGCCAAAATAAAAATATCGTCAACATAACGAACATACATTTTAGGTTTAATAACTTTAGTAAAAACCTTGTTTTCAACATAGGACATATAATAATTGGAGAAGCACATCCCGAGAGGGTTTCCCATACTTACTCCATCAGTTTGTGTGTAAATAGTACCATTCTGGCTATAAAAAGGTACTCTAGTAGTGCAAGCAAGCAGTAGTTTTCTTAAAATATTGTGTTGGATTGATGGAGGTGGAATTAAATTATTTTTATACACCGAATTAATGATATCAATAGTTTCAGTGACGGGAACATTAGTAAATAAATTTTCTATGTCAAGTGACGCAAGAATGCGGTGGTTTGTTTTTAATTTTGTGCTTTTAAGTATTTGGAGGAATTCATGGGTAGATTTAATGCTATAGTTAGTAGGGAGATATGGGGTAATAATATCATTGAGAAATTTTGATAGTTGGTATATGCATGTTGGAATCTGAGAAATAATAGGTCATAATGGGTGTGTATATATATATATAAGGATGAGTCTTTAAGGTTGGAACATCCTTAATGCTTGGAATACAAGGTGGTTATCTTTTTCTGACTCACAGACATTTGCAAGAATGTGCTTCATTGTTAGTAAAAATATATTTTACAAGGAGAATTTTTTTTTTTCAGATTATACAGATATGCATGAATTTAAAAAATGTATTTCCTACATCAACTGTCATCATTTTACAAAAATAACACCAAATTCAAACATACGAGTTAGATTTGATTTTTTTTGACAATGCTTCATTTTAAAGAGAACATTAAATATAATCAAAAGATTTTCTAATTGTCTCTATAAAAACAAAATGATTAAAAATATTTGAAGTGAGTTTATTTGGCCTTGTGCCAGACTTACAATGAAAAAGAACAAAGATTGTGTTGTGCCACTCTTCCACATAGAATAAGCCTTCCTGTTCAGGATATCAGTATTCAAAGTCATGGCCTTTATGTTGTCTTAGACATTGAACCCCACAGGTACAAGCAGGAAAGGAACTAGGTGACCAGGGAGGTGGGTGGGGTGCTACTGCTGAAAAGTTCAACCCTCTTATGAAAATCTGACCAGATACCAGAACGTTTGGGACTGGTTCCTTAATAAGGCCAAGAACTTTTCAGCACTCCTTTTGTATTTTAAACAAAGGGGAGATAACAAAACGGAATAAGTCATTTCTTGGTGAAAGAGTCAAGTTTTACTTGAAAAGAACTTACTTGAACTGTAGCTGTCAGTTGAAGACTGAGAAACAGAACGACTGCGTATCCGTGGACGCTGAGGAGTTAAATTGTATTTAATTTCCTGGAAAAGAAACAGAAAAATACAAAGATTTTACAAAATAAAAAAATAAAATAAAAACATTTTGATTTGTTAAAAAACAAAAAATCTTTTTGCACTGAAATATTAAAAATATTTATATCAAATTTTTAAGACAACATTTTTTGTGAGAAACAAGACTGTCTTTTTATAAAAAGCAATAAAAGCCAAACAGCAATCTTCAAATGCTGAGAATGTTCCCTTCATTTATAAGAAAGAATTTGAACACAAAACTGCTTTCTGGGAAAAGAAAAAAAAACTATCCACCTGTATAAAATGACTTGCTTTATACAAAAAAAAAGAAAAAAAAAAAGAAAAAAAAAAGCGTTTTTTATGTTAAATCTTCAATTTCTTTTTGCCTCCCCTCCGCACCACTAAAACATTAAAATTGAAATACTGAACAATTATTATATAGAAAGCAAATGAAATTATAACTTGTCTACTTTGATTCTACAAGAAAAATCTGTTTCTCTTTGGCAAAGAGCAGGAATCTGGATTACTTCAGCCAGTCACACAAATATATGCAAAGTTTAGAGATGATAATTTTAATTGAAAATGGCAAAAAACAGCAGTTTGGATTAAACTCATCTCCCATCATTAGTATAAAAAACTCCAATATTCATTATTTAGATTTTGAGACACATTCTTGGATATTATAATCTGTAACATCATCCAGGAGCTTTTGGATCCCCATGGATGTTTTAATGGCAGGCTTTTTGGCATAGCCATTATCACAGAGTTTGGCTAAGGAAAAACTTCAATGTATGAGACTGCCCAACCTCAGGCTCTACAGACAGAACAGATGCTTCTTTGTCTATTGGCTCTCATATACTCTTTTCAGGTACGTCATGAAGAGAAATCACTAGCATTGACGTCTGCACTTAAATTGTTTTAACAAGTTTTTTCAGGTGTTGTAAGCCTCACCCATTGCGCATAAAAGCATTGCTCATATATTTATAGATCAACATATCTCTTCACGGTTTCCACCCTGTATTCCCAAATAATACATCAATTTCTCAACTCTCCTGACCGTAAGTCCCTTCCTCTACACTTGCCACTCACCTTAAATTCTGAATCTTTGAAAACAGTCTTTGATAATACTCTTCTCCCTCTGTTCATGTCTCTTGAGATCAGACACTCTACTGTCTATTTCGTTAGTATCACTACTGGAGATACACCTGTCACACACACCATGAAGAGAGCATCTGTAGGAACATAGTAATCAGTTCACCTTCAATTAATCAAACATTTTCATTTTCTGAACAATTTCATGATGTATGATAAGGTGCTGAAGTCATATGCATTATTTCATTAGGAGTTAAAAATGTTTCCATTTCTCCCTAACTAAAACCTGCAATATTATTTGTCACAAAATGCCTCTTCTGCAAATGTCTTGCAGAGGATTTCTGTTGGCAGTTGAATCCTAATCAAAGTTACTGTGTGAACATCTGTTCATTTGCTAAAACTCTCAAACATAATTAGGTTTTTTATTAAAATAATATTGTCCAGGTGGATTGTTTGACAAGGTTTTATATTTTTCTCTCATGAGTGATGACGAGTGACAGATGAATTGTTGTTATTTAATAGACATCTCTTATATGACATCATATATTAATCATTGTCTTTTGCAATTCCATACCAGTGAACAACTTTCACATGAATTGTACCAATGTGTAAGTCTTTTAGGACCTGAAATTTCTACACTTGCAACATTGGGGGTTCCAAGGTTTTGAGCAAAAAATTTCCGTCCAGTTAATTTTGTATGTTATTTTTTTCTTTCTCACAACTCATCAGTTCAATACTCTAGAAATTTTTCAAGAAATATTTTCATAGTAATTATTCTGATGAACTTTCCTCTTTGGTACCAACACTTTATGAATTTATTGCCCAGTTCACACTCCTTCCTTGTCTGTTGAACAAGAGTAGATGTTTATCCCTTGTTTCCAGTTCTTTCTAATGTCTTTCACTCCCAGTAAGCCTTCACATCTTAGCGGCTTTATCACCTTGCTTGAGGTGAAATGATTAAAACGCAGTACAAGATTGGCAATTAGGTCTCATCATTTTACGGTTAAAATGGATAGATATAACCGTAAGTTCTATGATAATAATTTCTTTTCTCTCACTTCTCAATTGTGGAACTCTCTTCCTGTGTTTTACTTTCCAGTCAAATTTGATCTTCAAAACTTTAAATGCAATGTCAATCATTATCTTCTTAATTCCTGTTCTTTTGTTTTTTCTCCTTAATAAGGTTTGTCTTTTTCTCATTCTTTCACAATCAGTAATCCCTTGTGTCTTAGTGGCTTTGTTGCCTTGCTTGAAGTGAAATAATTAAAAAAAAGAAAAAAAAAAAAAAAGAGGTTGGTGATTACAGAATTAACAGATTATTTTAGAGGAAAATAAAATCCCTGTGAGACAAAATTGTGAACCACCATTTTCTATTTTGTCAATTATTAAGTGGGGAATAAATAATAAATTACTTAAGTGAACTTACAAAATATTTTAAATATCATTTTTTATAATTATTTTAATTATAAAAAATGATTAGCTGCATGTAATAATCTTTGAAAAGTAGAACCTCAATAAAGTTTACGAATGGAGAAAAATAAGCTATCAGTTCGACCCACTCCCCAAAATATGATAAAAAAACTTCTTTTTTTTGTAAAGGGGGGGAGGGGCTTCTTCGTCAGGCCGCGAGCTTTTTCACCGTCTTCATAAATCATAACTTGATTATGACACAAGGGGGGAAAAAAAAAATATATAAATTTAAAAATAACTAAAACACTTCATCGCTGTCGTTGTAAGGGAGGTAATTCCGATAATTAATATAAAGTTATTGCCCTTGCTTCAGGTTTTGGGGGGTTGGCTGTCTGTTTCAGTAAAAAATGTTCGATTTCAAAAAAAATAAAATGTAGCATTATGAAATTAGATTAACGGAGGTAAAATTGAAGACAAAATGATGTTATTTGAAACTTTAATTCATGAACAATAGGTAATTCTCAATTTTGATCTTCAATTGTTTCTCTCTAGAGAAAGCTATATCTCTATTCTTCTTGCTATAAATGAAAGCTAGCAAGACTGCAAGAGATTGCAAAGCCCATTCCACCCCCGCATTACAACAAAAAATACAAACAAAAATAGGTTTAAGGAATCAGGGTTCTTGTTTTTATTGTTAAATCTAAATGAGAAAAAGATTTTTGCATAGAGAATTTAGTGTTCCTAAGTCAAAAAAAAAAAAAAAAAAAAAAATAGGAATTTCTCCATCATTAAATCTGGAACTTTATTTCCTATTAAAAGAAAGCCATAAACTGAAGAGACTTGTACTTAAACATTCATTCATAAAAGAACCTCACATTTCATTATTTGTGAAATGTCTTGTCAATCAGTGCAGAGCAATCTTTGTCTTTATTACTCTCTACAAATTTTGAAGAGTTTTATTTATTCAGTGTTTTCTTTTTCATCATCCATTTGTAGTGGAACTCTTAACAAGAATGGACCATTTGTAGATGTCTGTTTATTGCTGTGTGAATAACGACCACACGATTTATATTTAACACAAAATACCACAAAACATGAAATGCAAGAAGGAACAAAATGGTTTTAAAACAATAGCATTTGTATTTGTGTCATGATGTACATGCATAGAGATTTGTGTTATGTCCCTTTGACTGAAATATTTTATCTGAGCTCACAAAAGTTGAATGAATGAATTATAAAGCTGGGAAATGCTGAATAAACTGTAGAAGAGAATTTCAAAGAGAAAAGTTCTTGTTGCTTGTTTGAAATGTTCTGTATGTTTGTAACGTAGCTTGGAAATATTCGTATGTACGTGCATGCGTGAATATGCTTTTAACGTCTGACCGCACATGGTCAAGACAAGAATCCTTTTACAACTACATCTTGAAGAGAGAGAGAGAGAAGAGAGAGAATGAGCAAGCTCGTGTCTGCTATTTATAATTGGTGTAATCATGTGACAGGCTCAGAGAAAATTGGCGGGAAAACTTTACTTGGTCACACGCTGGAAAAATATTTGTATGTGATTGGATTGCAATGCCTTCTTGTGTGTATTGACCAATCAGGAATTGATATTTCCTGAAAATCAGTATGAATCTGAATAAAATTCAACATTGATAAGAAAATGGTAGCAGGATGCTAAACATTCTTATTTTGCAATGAATTTTTCAAAGTGAAATATTTCCAGTTTAACAAATAATCATTAATATTGTCCAAACTTTTCCAAAAGAAAATTATTCCATTGCTTTATTGAATAGCAACACCTGGACTCCAACAAAGTCCAGATTTCCAAAATATATATACAAACTTTCATATTTCTTTCATTTAGTACATTTTAGATGGTACACCTAACCCATGATACATTGCATATGATAACACGGATCAAAGTTTTGTGTTGATGTAGGAATTTTGTTTCATAGAAATTACAAAGTTGACAGTGTATGTTCATCATTTACCCTTTTTAAATGATAGGTGAAAAGATTCTGAACCAAGATTACTTACACTGTAACACAGGTGAGGGGTTGCGTGTATGTGGTGAGGTCCCTGTTTAATTTACTCCTAATAAATAACTTTTTTCAGGAAAAACAAAATTTACATTGTCAAGAAAATTCACTTTCACCGAGGAGATAAAGATAATGCCATTTTTAGAAATGTCAAATCAAAGAAACTAGCTTTTAGGTTGTCTTTCATTTAACAGGAGAGTCATTCATCAGAGCTTTCAAGTTAATCTTGATAAAGAAAGCAATTTTATTCATTGCGTGTCTTGCTTTTGTCAAAAATCTCACATCAAATCATTTGTAACGTATCGTTGGACATAACTAGCAATTCAAAATACAGCCTCATTATTTCTCCTTGTGAAAGATATTTGCTTTGTCTGGCAAAAGGCTACCAGAATAGAGCACCAAATAAATAATTTGGAGTGTTCTCTAGCAAGTTCTCTTATCCAAAACCAAATATTTTTCACTAACCAAGTCAGATTTTAGCAAATTTCCCTAAATGTATGGCAGGAATTACACATGCAAGACTTTTAAGGTGAATTACTAGAAAACACTTAAATGCAGTTGTGAATATACATTCATTTTTTTTTCATACTTATCTTCTGTAGATATTATATTTCATGAACAACTACTCATATATATATATATATATATATATATATACATACACACTAGCCGAATTACCTGCATCTTATTGAAGTACCCTGGGTAATGTAGTTTCAGAATATATATGGTTATAGGAGGAATTCGATAACAAACAGACAGAGGCTACAACTTATATATATATATATATATATATATATATATATATATATATATATATGAGAGAGAGAGAGATATTTGGACAAATTTTATACCACAGAATTTACATATTGTTTTTTTCTTTTTACAAGGAACCTTTTTTGTCCAACACTTCTTCAGAAAAATTTTAACATTTATGATAATTTATTGTATCTGTTTTTTTTTTTTGCACAACAAATTTTTCTGAAGAAGTGTTGGATGAAAAAAATGCATTATAAAAAGAAAAAAATACACTCCATCATTTTGAAAACAAATTATACACACACAGAGTTGGTGTGGCATATACATTTACCCATTATTCATTTCCTATAAGTTTTCGTTAATGGAAGTTTACAGGTTGCTATATTTATTGACAATATTTTACATATATTTACAATTCAAAATGGCTACTCTGCTTTAACCACAGCCTTTAATCTCATCTTCACTAAAATGCATGACTTCTTCATCACCTCTTTGCTCAAATTGTACCACAACATCATAAGAGCTTCTTTCAGATCTGGCATGCTCGAGTATGAGATACATGAAATATTGCTCTCCAATATGGGCCATATCACAAATATCATAGGATTAATGCCAGGAGGCCAAATTAACTTGTCAAAAATCCAAAGAAATTTCTCTTGCTCCAGTTTTGCATTAAATTGGCTTTATGTGTGAGAGTAAAGACATAGCAACTTTGAAATGTGACTGAAAACACAATCTCTTTCCAAAAATTGCTGGTAGACTGATATTCACTTTTGCATTCTGACGGCTATGGAAATGTTTCCCAAAGAAGTGGCATAAACCCTATCGTTTTGGTAATTGGCTACAGCCTCCACAGTGAAAAAAACTCCTCATCCAACCAAAGAAAAACTTTGTATGTGGCATGCTGCATCTCCCCCAACATTACCTTCCAGCTTCTAAGCTATTTTTTTTTTTGCTTGCAGGCACTTAACAGCTGTCGTTGAATCTTGTATGGTTTTAGCCCTAAATCCTTTTTTATTCAATTCTCCTTAGCAACCTATCCAAAATATGCAGCTCTTTTGCCATCTTCCTCCTGCTTCTTCTTCATGAATTTCTCTTCACCTTCTTCTTAATGGCTTCAATGATTCTCCTGGTGAAGACTGAATGATTTCTTCCTAAAAACAGATTTGGTAAGGTTGTTTGCTCCTCCTCTTTCACACATTAAAAACAGTTTTCCTGCAAAATACAACTGTTTCATCACCCTCCCAATTCTTCATACCAGCCATTTTCAATGTGAAAATTTAATCATGTTTTGTTTGAGCCACCATATTTAATTCAATTGTAAACAATAAAACAAAGAAATATTTGGAAACCTTATACAAAATTTAAAACTATGAATAGGCATGTTTCAATTCATGTTTAAATGTGCAAATTTTTGTTTAAATAATGGGTAAATACTTATGCTGCATTATATATATATATATATATATATATATATATATATATAATGTGTGTGTGTGTGTTAGTATATTGTTATAGCATGATGCCTAACCAACTATGACTCTTTTTCATATCTATGTGAGAAGTTGGCAGTAACATTTGTTTTTAAGAACAATTAACGCTTCACATCTCAGAAATTCAGTCTTCTCATCAACAAATTAAAAACCAATGAAAAATAAAATCATGGCTAGTTTATATATATATATATATATATATATATATATATATTATATATCTCAAATCATAATAATTACTTTCCCACCACCATAACGTAGCTTCTCTGTGCCTTTTCTACAAATACTTTCATAGCAATTGTTCTGATGAACTTTTCCCTATAGTACCTAGACTTTACGAATTTAAGTGCCATACTATATTGGTGGAAAGGTCTCATCATTTTACAGTAGAAATGATGAGAGATGGAACCGTAAGTTCTATGCTAACAGTTTCTTCTCTTGCACTTCTCGCTTGTGGAACTCTTCTGGCTTTTTGCTTTCCAGTCAAGTTTGATCTTCAAAAATTAAAATGCAATGTCAAGCATTATCTTTTGTCTTAATTCCTTTTCTTTTATTGGCCTAATAATTTTTTTCCTCATATTCTCATACTTACCTCTCATGGAATGAAATGATTTTAAAAAAAAATATATATACACAATAACACGTCATAGATTACAAGATGGTGTACATGAAATAAGTAAATAAGTAGAACCCTATATCCGATGGCTTTTATTGTTAGGCGAAACTAATTGTTATGTTTTGCATATCTCTCTGTGTAGTAGTAGTCGTACGTAGTACAGTTCTCCATGTCCTGAATAGTAAACGGGTTTGCTAGGCATTCCCTATATTCGCCAATTGTTCTCTATTTATATTTGACTATCTAATTTGCATATGATACTACACTAATATTGGCCCAAACTGTACAGTTAAAGAGATAGGAACGTGTGGCACAAAACAAATGAGTTGAGTAAATATGGTAACTGTCTGTGATACTTGATTATTCAATATTTTTGGGGTCATCTTGCTGGTAATCATAGTCAATATTGTATAAGTCTAGGCTCACAGGTTCTTAAAAATATCCAGAATGGTGACTTGAAAATTATCATTTGAGGGTTGGCTACGGTTCTTTTCAACAAAAATAGGTTTGAATGCAACAAGATTATATTGATAAGAGAAACAATCGGTGGGAAAATAGGAACCCCCAAAATATCCAGCTGCCAAACAAAACAAGAGACAGTATTCTGCCTAAGTACACAGGAATTAAGTCTTACTTGGTGGTCCATTTTCTGTGTGCAGAAATCTCAGAAAACTGGTTTACCCAGTGAATTGAAAATTATTTGTTAAATTTCTTTAAATGAAAATATACTGCCACCTCCCCACTAAACCAATGTTACACAAAATACCTTTATATCTTATGAAGGAAAATCACAAAAGAAGATTAAACAGCCAAAAGAAATAAAAGAATATTTGAGATCATGTCTTTCTTTATATTTTCTCAGCTATTTGGGATACCTTCAACAACTTAATAACAGTGCTGACAGTTTATCATGAGACTTTGTTTGTTTGCTCAAGACAGGCGTAACCAAAATGTCCATTTAAAACCAAAATTGCATCTTTAAATTACACTTCACAAATCAAAAGAATTGCATGAGGTTTTCTTTCCTCTCTCTCTATCTCTCTTGATAGAGAGAAATAGAGAGACATTTTATCAAGAAAAGGGGTATCTTCATTAAAACATTTAACCCCATCAGCCAAACTGGCACTCAACTGCACATCAATAGATCAGAAGTAATCAAAAATGGATGCATTGAACTGGACCATTAATAAAATACAATCAATGTTTTCTAATGTAAAAAAAAAATTACAACTTTCTAATTAGCTACAATTCAACAAACTTCTGTGATTGACATAAAATTTTATATAAAATTTACAAGCATAACTTAGAAAAGGAAAAAAAAGGAAATAGGAAAAAAAAAAAGAATTATTACTTTTTTATTTTTAGAAATATACATAAAATAGATAATTTGATGGTTAGTAAAGAAAAAACACTTTTCCTCTCATTGAGCAGCTACAAAAGATGACTGATGATAATGATTTAAACGATCTGTAGAGAAAGAAGCTGAGATTCTATGCAGCAAAGGCTATAAGTAAAAATGAGAGGAAAACAAAAGTAAGAAGAAAGAAGAAAAATAATTGTTTTTTTTTATGTTATGAAATGAGTGATGGTGGAATGTGTATAAATAGAATTGTTTTGCTTTTGAAAATCTAAATTTATGGGGACGTTTTTCAAATTTGTAACTCAATGAAAAGAGAGAAGAAAAGTGTGTGCGTATGGCATATGAGAGAGCGAGAATGTGTGCGTATGGCATATGAGAGAGCGAGAATGTGTGCGTATGGCATATGAGAGAGCGAGAATGTGTGCGTATGGCATATGAGAGAGCGAGAATGTGTGCGTATGGCATATGAGAGAGCGAGAATGTGTGCGTATGGCATATGAGAGAGCGAGAATGTGTGCGTATGGCATATGAGAGAGCGAGAATGTGTGCGTATGGCATATGAGAGAGCGAGAATGTGTGCGTATGGCATATGAGAGAGCGAGAATGTGTGCGTATGGCATATGAGAGAGCGAGAATGTGTGCGTATGGCATATGAGAGAGCGAGAATGTGTGCGTATGGCATATGAGAGAGCGAGAATGTGTGCGTATGGCGTGAGAGAGAGAGCGAGAATGTGTGCGTATGGCGTGAGAGAGAGAGCGAGAATGTGTGCGTATGGCGTGAGAGAGAGAGCGAGAATGTGTGCGTATGGTGTGAGAGAGAGAGCGAGAATGTGTGCGTGAATATGACATGAGAGAGAGAATGTATATGTGTGTGAATATGACATATGAGAGAGAATATATGTGTGCATGCGTGTGACACGAGAAAGAGCGTGTGCGCACGAGGGAGAGACATTGTGTGTGTGTGCGCGCGTGCGCATGACACAAGGGAGAGAGAGTCCATGTGTGTTTGTGTGACACAAGGGAGAGTGTGTGTGCATGTGACACAAGATAGGCTATGTGTAATACAAGAGAGAGAGTGTGTGTGTGTGTGTGTGTGTAACACGAGGGAGAGAGTGTGCATGTGTGTAAGACATAAATGAAAAAGTATGTGAGCGTGCGTCTCTCTCACAGGCTATCAAGCCTTTATTTGTAAAAATAGCCACAAAACCATTTAAATTAACAGTAATTAAAAAAAAAAAAAAGTTAACCATAGCATAACCAATCCTAAACTTTTTTTTTAATCCCCACCCCACAACCTCTGTATGTTGGACAAAACAAAGCATCATTAGTCATGCACTTGATTCTCATAAGCATCCACAGTAAATTTAAAGTGGTCAGGAGATGACAGAGTATGCCAGAATACAAATCTTGTGTGTGTGTGTGTGTGTGTGTGTGTTTGTGCCTACTTGTGCCTCATTGCACCTAAGCTACCCACAAGAGTTTCTTGATATATTTGTTTCATGAAGCCTGACTAAACATTATCCACTTCCACCCAACAGAAACGTATTTTGTTGCCACCGCTCCAGTCGTGTCGAAAATCAAATTTTCTATCTTATTGAGATTTTGTGTCTGGATGCACGTAGGTGATTATTTTATTTTTATGTAAATCAAAGAAAGTATTGTCAGTGTGAACTGAGTCGTAGTTGACACAATCTCCCACTCCCCAGGCCATCATACCCAATTAAATGCCAAGTGGGATATCAGGTGAAATCATATGAAATGGCAGGTCAAGAGGATAAAATACTCTTAAAAATAATTATAATCAAATGTTTTAATTACAATATATTCCCTTTGATTCTATGATCTCTATTCCTAAATAGATTTTCTGGTGAAAAGATTCTATTATCCAGTTTTTGTCTTATCTTCTTCCATCATAATTCTTTTGGTTGTTTTTCATCAGGCACTGAGTAAAAGTGGAGCTGAAATGAAGAAAACTTTTATAGGTTAGATTTGATCTTCTACAACGATGTCAAAGTTCTTGTAGCTCAAATGGTTAGAATAACTTGATATTCATATTAAACAAAAAAAATGCTGAAAATATTCCATTTTTATAATAGCCTTGAGAAGAAAAAAATCAAACTGAGTGTTGAATCTAATCTTGAATAAAAAGCTAATTAACACTTGGATAGGGAATCAAATAATGGAGAAGTGTCTGAAGTCATGTTTCATTTTGTTGTTACCTTGATCATTGAAACACAGAGGTCAAGGCTAAAGGCATTGCCCAATTATGTTGCCTGGCAATGCAAGTACCATTCATGACAAACACATTGGCAAAAGAAAGCAAATTTTGTTCAAATGATGTTTGATATTTTATAATGCTTAAAAATCAAAAAAGAAAACTTCTGTTTACAGCACAATTTACATGTTTCTTTCACACTTAGAAACTCCTTGTGTCTTAGTGATTCTTATTACCTTGCTTAAAATGAAATGATTAAAAAAAATCCTATGCTAGCCACAATATACATAGCTTGGGGGTAGAATCTTCATAACCAAAATTAATTGCAAACATAGTTATTGCAAAATCATCAGAAAAAATGGAATACAGAAATAAGTGAAAGTCTCTGAAGAGGAAAAAAAAGAGCAAAGTAAAGAATAAAAATTTATTGCTTGCAAGTCAAAAGATCAAATATTCGTTAGAAAGAGAGAACTCTTTTGGATTTAATTTTATTTAAAAGTTTGGTACATATTTATCATGGCTGACATTGTTAAAATGGAGTTTAACCTAAAAACAGAATTTGCACCTCTTCCTTGAGAAGTCATCTGTCTCTAATGCCTTGAAGATGGCACCATTTGTAAAGAGCTTTGGGTTTGAGCTGTTGGATTAAGACGACAAATATTCACCTATGCACATTAAAATTTGAAAAATGAGAAAGTTAGGTTTTAATTCATCCAGATTAGAGAAAGATATTGAATGCTGACTTTCAGAGCAGGCAAGACCTCCCCAGCTAGACAAGAGGTGCAATATAATCTTCCTTCCTGCATTTACTCACCATTTGACATTGTGCCACATGAGGCTAATCTTATTGATACAGAGAGAGAAAAAATGGCAAAGTAAGAGACTTTGAATGGCAAAGTGAGAGACTTTGAATGCCAAAGTGAGAGAACAAAGGTTAAATAGCAAAAAGCTCCTTTTCTTTCAAACAGGAAAAATTCATCTGTTACTAATTTCTTCTATGCAAACACTTCCTAATCCAGCAAGTTATTAACATCAAATCAAAGTAATTATTGAAAGCCTCCATGTTTAATGTCATTCAAACAAAGCCCATTTTTTCTTTGTTTCTTTCAATTGGAGTGAAATTAACATTCACAAAAAAAAATCCTTGTTCAGTCAAATATCTTTGCATTTCCCTAGAATTACAAAAAAAAAAAAAAAAATACATTATATATAACGAGCAAAATAATAAATATTACTAAAACAAAAACATACTAATCCTCTTTTTGTGAAAAAAGTATGTCAACAAATGAGATTAAACATTGTTATGACTAATGAAAAAAAAAAAAAACACACACACACAACCATTGAAATGAAAAAGAATATTCCCCCATGTACACCAGTATTAGTACATACACAGCCATCCAAATCTAAATCCTCCCCGACCTATGACTGCATGTGTTGGTCTACATACAGCCATCAAAATTAAAGCAATGACTGATTAAATAGTAAAAACATTTAGTAAGTTTATTAAGTATGACATTTTCTGACATTCATTTTATTGTACTTTTTATTCCATTATATTCTACCATTTTTCAGGCAACTTCATAATTCCATCCTCTTGCAACTTTTTATCTTTACTAGCCCCCACCCACCTTTTTTTTAAAGAAAACTCTATAAAGATTGGAATAGATGACAATCTAAGAAAGTACAATATGTCGAGTCTAAGTCTTGATGAATAAAACCTTCCTATCTAGCTATAACAGTTTTTGTAAGGTCACCAAATAAATGTTTAATATTGTAAACATACATTGTCTTTTTACCAACCAGTGAATGACAACCCCAAGTTCCATCGCTATTCTCTGGTTTGAGCCACTGTGCACCAAAAACTGGGAAAGACCCATTGAAAACTCACAAAGTGGGGGAAAAAAAAAAAGGTGGGATGAAAATAAATGCCATGGCAAGAAATGAGGACTAAAACCCAGTTTCCGATATATTTTATTGCTTAATCTGGGTTTCATTAGCATGGGCTGGGTGGGTGACACTCAAAGATAACTTCTGCCCCAGATCAGCTTTTCTCCCTTCAACTCTTTCACCTGTCAATTTCAGTATTATAATTTGTGGTTAACAATTCTACTTGAGGGACAGTGTGTCCACATTAATAGCCATAAAGGTACTGAGCTCAATCCCCCCCTGTGACTGTTAATATAGACATCCAATTGCTAATCTTCAACATCTGGTTTGTAGTCACTTGGCTCCCAAAAGTTTATTTATTCTTTCATTCCCTTTCAATCAAGAGAGGGACTGCTTTGAAGGCCATACCTCACAGATTTTATTGCCAGTCATAAAACACAAAACACTTGAGATTGAGGAAAAATTACACACCATCCCCTTCTGTGTGGGTGTCCCATTATGTCAGAATAGGTTTTGCATTCAATTTCATATTAGACCAAGGAAGCCAGGTATAGGGTTGACTGGAGATGACCCCACAGCCACAGTCATCAGTGGAGAGCTCAAAAAGTGAACATTTGTGGACAAGGCTCCATTCAATATATACAGATACAAGAAAAACTATTGGGCAGATCCAGAGAGGAATTGGGCAGAATCTTTCAGCAAACATTGCAAAACAAAAAATTATGGTCCATATATTGGACAAGTGGCTTTGTAGTGCCACCCCACAAACTGACCAAGAGTAATAAAATACTGAAGTGAATGAAGTGTAATGCTAAAATGAAAGATTCAAGTCTCATTTTATCATGAGTCAGAATGTATTATCTTTAATCAACAGCCTGACTTCATTAGACGTGCATTCTTCAGAATTATCCTGGACAGTTGCTACCTTCATCTCATTTTCGATGTAGTATTTACTTGAATTACTCGTTTCTCAGGAAGAGGCTCATAGAAAAAAGGGGGACATAGTTCCAATTCCACCAAAAACACAGCATAATTTCTATAGATGGAGATTGTCCTTTGGTACAATTAGTAGTGGTTCAGAGTCTTGTCTTTCATGCTGTGATGAAGCATTACATGAATAGATCTTTACATGGAACTCTCATCCGCACAGTTCCCCCCCCTTAATTTAGGTAAAACAAATCAAACATTAAAAGGAAGAAACATTATACAAATGATTTTCCCTGAGTTTGTTTATTCTCAGGTGTTATTTGATTACAATTCACTTTATATTTTGTTTTATATTCTACACAAATTGTTTTAATATTCAAATTTTATTGTTACTTTTATTAAAATAAGAAAAAGTATATTCTGTAAATGTTACTTATTAGAAATAAGATACAAAATATATCAATATTGACATTTTCTTTAAAATGCGCGCAATATACTTTTTGAATGAGATTAAAACTTAAATGCTCTTAATGCCAACTAGAGCAGAATAAACATTTTTAAATTATCCAGTAACATTTTTTTTATTTTAAAAGTTTTTCCCTTGAAAATTTATTTTAAACATTTTCAAATTCGAGTTAAATTTGCACAATACATTTTACACAGAACTAACAAGGATAAAACAGCCCAAAACAAGGCTTAAGGATTTAAATTGGAATGTGAATTAAATTTCACCCTCACCAGCATTTAATTTATTTCATCTATAAATTCAACGAAACCTGACAAGGAGAATTCAAAGAATACAATGTCAACTTTTATAGAATAGACAAGTTTGCCTATCGTCCGGTTCGCACTCCTCCCCACTCTTTTGAACAAGAGGTTTATAACTTGTTTCCTGTTTAGAATTGGGTTTCCAGTTCCTTCTAAAGTCTTTTCATTCTCTTTCACTCCCTGTAATGGCTTGTATCTTAGTGGCATTATTGCCTTGCTTGGGGTAAATCGTTTAAAAGAAAAAAAAAAAGTTTCTTTTGAATGTAGAGTTACAGGAAGTCTGATGAGATTTTGGATCAAATATATTTGTCTCTTTATTTTCAAAGTCAAATTCAGAATATAATGAATACGAAAGTGACATCTAATTTAGGTCCTCAAACTGGCTACTATATTCGGAGTCAATAAATTCACATTGAAGCCAGGGACAATTTGCTTTAACATTTCCGAAATGGGATAAATGTTACATTTAACTGTCAAGATAATTTATGCATTGTTCAATTATCCTGGTGACCTGAATTTTTATTTACAATTAGACGCATTATAATAATAAATGACACCTTGTCAGAAATTTTCAAATATGTTCTTAACGGACAATACTGAAAACTATCAAAATCCATTACTACTTCTATTCTTGTCATATTCACTGTATGAAATGCATACACCAATGTCGCAACTACCAAAGGACATTAGTGTTCAAAATGAGAAAATAAGGGATAGTTTTCCTATTCTAAAAAAATAAGGAGAGGCATGAAGGTTAAATTTGAGCCACTTATATTTTTCTTGACTTTTAGAATAGCTTAATGAAAAACCATTGGTCAGAGATCAAAAGGTATTTGTCAATTTCTGACAGAAACTCCACAAGAGACTCTTGCAAGTTTGCAATAACCAAATGAAAGAAATTCTGAGAAAAAGAAATTCTACTGAGAAAAACAATTTTGTCTAACATGAAAAGACATTGGGGGGGGGGACAATTTCAATATAATCCAATTAAAGCTAATATTAGAATTCAAACATGAAATATATCTGTAAGCATTACAGGTCTTAAATATCTTATATGCATCTATATACTTTCAGTATTTCAACTGTACTGACTTCATGCGCATCAATTCTAAATTTGTAAAGGAATATATTTGATATATTTGTAAATGAACGAGAATCAAGTTCAGTTTTTTTCTAGAACATTCTAGCAATTTACTAAACAAGAAAAAAAATTCATTTTTTTTGTTTTTTAATTAATGTTCCCTAAATCAATACTGTATGCTCTTTTGCCAAAGAACATGTACATTAGAGCTTCATTAGTGACTGTTAGTATAACTATTATGCTTAACAGTCAACACTAAAGTTATTAAAGATGAAAAAGGTCAAATATTGTAGCTCCTTTAAATTCACTTTCAGAATCTTGACCCCCACCCCACCCCCTCACATCAACTAAAGTATTATCCTATAATAAAAATTATTCAATAATTATTCTGGATTTATTTTTGTTCTTGAAAATAATCACAAAAAAAAAAAAATGAAAAAAAATAATTGTGCTCCCCCCTCTACAAAAAGTTTGAATAAATTGCAATTTCTACACTTTTTATCCTAATTTACTTTTTGGTGATTTTTGTTGTTTTTTTTTTTCTACTACTTTATTGAATGAGGGGGCGGAGAAGCTAAGATTATAAGTATCCCTTTCACTCATTGTCCTTTGATATGCTTGCCAACACACTTGTCTGTTTTTCATTGTCATAACAATTTCCATGGACATTTATTCCCCTTTCACCCAATTTATTTTTCTTTCTTCCTCAAGACCTTCTCAAACAGTGATATCTATGTTGACTTTAAGCGTGTCCTTCAGGCACTCTTTGTAGTGTTTGTGTGACCCGTATTCTAGACGATTACCTTCCATCAATTCACCATAACAGCATTCGTTTTGCAAGTCAACTGCCCTTTAAAATATTATTGATAAGAGAAGAGGTAAAAATTTGTTTTTAAATTTCCCTAATAAAACATTTCTATCACAAGTTATCTATCATCGTCTGAAGAAGTACCATCTTAGTATTGAAACATGAAAATCTTTGTGTAGCGATGTAAAATGTTTTTATTGTAATTTTATTATAATAAAAATATAATATTTTGCTCTTTGTATTGAGCACTTTTTAAAAATAAATGCTATGAACGGTGGATTCTTACTTCATCTGTTCTTTCTCTCGTGCGTGTGTGTGTGTACACTGAAAATTTAGTATCATAATGTTACTAAGATTTGAATTAGCTTAAAGTATGGAGACTTAAAAGCATAAACTTAAGCACAGTGATCCCCACCAAAAAAAAAAATGTTATGTCCTGTGGGTGACAACTGAGTTTGAAGTTTATTCCTTAATCTTGTCTCCCATTATCTTCCATAAGTTCTTGAGATTTAAATTGTACCTTTGTACAGACCATCACAATATTTTCTTCAGAAAAACTTTCACTAATTTAGTATGTAATGTCCTGCAGGAAAGTGGTTGGCTGGTTGAAGAGATATTTATAAAGAAGGAGTGACATGTTACCTTACTGTTTAAATAAACATTAGCCTTTACAATTCCATTCATTCTCTCAACAGGGCCAACACCACCACCACAGAAGAACGTCACACCCAATCCCAAGTATGACATTTCTTCTTCCTCCTCCTCCAAATTTAGCAGGCTTTTTGGCACATTTTGATTTTAAGTCTGTCACTTTTACAATAGAAAACTAGTCTACTGTTTGCTCTAAATTGAATTTCATTACTGAAATGAACTTTTGACTAATTTGCCTCCGTCAAAACAATCTGTTCTTCTGTATATTCATGTCAAGACTTTCTATTCTTTTTTATTCTGTTTTTAAGTTGAACAACAAGTTTTCCATCTAAATTCATTCAATCATCAAAACATTGCATGACAACTATTTGAGACAGCTTTGATTTGACTTGAAATTCCTGCTGTAGTGCTTAAGAGATGATTCATAGCATGTCTTTTAATCACGCCATCTTCTCCAAAGCTTGTTATACAAGTTCAACCATTTTTTGTTTTTTGGTGAATAAAGATTGTTTCATCATAAAATTTAAAAATTCTCAAAATGACCTTCTTGAACTGACCCAGGTCTTTCTTGAGAGAAAGGTGTCATCAGTCTTCCATGTTGACAATTTGTAAAAGAGCTGCAGTCACAGTTGACGCATTCAAAAATGTCTGGCAGATGATGCAATACTGAGAACATTGTTACATGGCCATGAGGAAGTTTTACATCAAAAGACCAAAAAAGAAAAATCAAAACCCTTCTCTTAATTTGTCCACTACATTTGATCTGATTAAAGATTTTTCTTCAATAATTTTTCCCCCACTGCATAACCACTTTCAATAAAAGCCTTTTCATCACAATAACTGATTTCTATAAATTCCAAGATCTTGTGGTAATTTATTTATTTATTTATATATATTTATTTATATATATATATATATATATATATATATATATATATATATATATATATATATATATATATAAAACTGATTTATGGTTTTTTTTTCACTACACAGTAATAACCCTGTTTCAAAAATGGAAGCTAAAAACTTCAAATTTAATTTTGTAATTAAATTAAAAGCATTAGTTCCATTTCATCTTCAAGCAAATATTGGAATCTTGAAAATGAAATAGAACTAATGCTTTTAATTTAATTACAAAATTAAATTTGAAATTTTTAGCTTCCATTTTTGAAACATGGTTATTACTGTGTAGCAAAAAACATTTTAAATCGGTTAATTTATAATATTTATGCTCTGTAAATTTACATTGAGCATTGTTTTGTAAAAATAAAAAATATCAATAAGAACACCGGATTATATATCTTACTGTTCTTATATATATATATATATATATATATATATATATATAGGGTGTCCATAAAGTTCATGTGCACTTTAAAATATTTATAACTTTATTTGTATTTGCGATAGAAATAATTTGTAAAAAGGATTAGAAAGAAGTAAATCTATATTTTTTAAGGTTTTATTGAAATTTTATTTAAGTTTCCACGTGTCCTCCATCATTAGCAATACAAAGGTTAATACGATTTTGCAGTTCATGGAAAACATTTGCCAACTGATTTACAGTAATGCCTGAAATCATATTAGTTATTTTAGCTATACTTAAAACTAGGTACATTAAACTTTATAACATTTTTACAGATTATTTCTATTGCAAATACAAATAAAGAACTTTATGGACACCCAGTATATATAATATTCTTATTTTGATTACAGGTCAGTCTTTGAAACTCTGGAGTTGGGATACTGAAGGTAAAGTTAATCAGCTAAGTGGCAAACTATATTAATTATATATATATATATTTCATATCATTTTGTATAATATTTTATTATATATATATATAATGAGAAGTCACATATACTTTCTTAATACGTATATAATATAGAAAAAAACAACTGAAAAGTTGCAAATTAAAAAAAAAATTGAATGTTTTTTTTGTGCATTCCATATCACGCGACGGACGCTACTTGTAAACAAATTTCTGAAAACAGTCATTTCTGATGAAAGATCGGGCTCGATCTGAAATATCAAATATATATATATATATATATATATATATAAAAAATATAAATAAATACTTTCACAAAAAATAACATTCAATTTTTTTTTTTTTAAATTTGCAACTTTTCAGTTGTTTTTCTATATTATATATATATATATATATATATAAAATTGTTATTTTGACTGGTTTTACAATAAAGAAAACCCATTTCATCTGAGTTCTGGTCAGTGTGTCATTGTGGATTGAGACAAGCAAATTAAAAAATCCTATTACAATTTCTTAAATGTACCTGTTATTATGGTAATAAAAGCAGAAGAAAGTCAAGAGTGAGCAAGTGAAATGGTGAACAACAGAGGATTGGAGTTTGATTATCCTATCATATTTTCAAATGCTTCCTACTTGTTTAATTTTCCAACAGTAACCAATTACGTATCTCCATATTAGCTTGCCAAGAATTCTGCTTCAACTGTTTGTAGCTAACTATTTTTGGTAAGGATGTTCAGGAACAATTTGCAACATTGGTTAGCATCCAAAACTTTGGGAAAGAGTAGAAAATATCAATTTAGAAAAATTCATGTCAGTTCTGCAAGAAAGATCCCCCCTCTACCACCTCAATATTTTATGATTGTTATTTCCAAAAAACAAGTTTTTCATTGAAATTCCCTGCCATACAGCAAAATGCCACACCCAAAAAGACAAAGTCTCGGTCAACTCAATCTCTTGACATTAATGTCTATGACATTTTACAATGTAAGGAAAGTGGTTTGAAAACCTTTAATGACCAGTTTAGAATGTAAATTGGTTAAATATTGTGTACAAATCTGATCAATTTGATGCTTTCAATGGAAAGTTAACCAAATTCTAATGCCAAAAATATTCTTGTACCGTTTAAATTATAGAATAAAGGCTTGTTTGAAAACAAAGGTACATATTTATTTTTGTTATGTATGAGAGGAAGAGATGTACATATAATAGCATGATGGCTTCAGTGAGTTTCTCTCATATATGAATAAGAGAGTAATAACTGGTTAATATGTGTCTGATATTGTCCATTGATTGGTTTTTTTATGGCTTATCAACCTCTTGCAAGTTATTTAAAAGCCAAAAAGTATTTTAGATTGTAAGAAGTTTGGGGAGATGATAATGAATTTTACTTATTAACCCATACCTGGGAGGAGAAGAAGTGGATTCATACCCCCTTTCCCAAGGATATTTGCGCGTTATAAACCCAACTGGAATTGGAACTCAGCTGATTGATTTCTAATTCCTATCTGTATGATATTGTCCAATCCCAAATATTTATATCAGGTCCCCAATTTCTGGATTAGTCAGCTTTACTTTTTTGCAAACTTGTGTAAGCAGATTAGCCAGAAAAGTGTAGAACTCTGTATCTGACAATGAAGCTGTAAAAGGCACAATCCAATTGTTGAAGGACAAAATCAATCAGGGGAAGATTTTGGTAACCAGGAATATGACTGGTGCTAGCAAGCAGTTCAAATCCTTTGTGGAAATAAACAGCTAAATCACATATTGGACAAACATCAAAGTAAAAGATTTGGAAGGGAGGGGGCTTTTTAGTGACACACAAAATCCAATTGAAAAGAAATATTTAACAATGGAGGAAAATGGAGAGCATTGCAAGTGAATGAACTTTTAACAACATTGGATGTGACTACAAATTTATAAAGGTTTTAGTCTGGCACAAGAAGTTTTAATAATAAACCAAAAACAAAGATAAGATTGGATTATGTTGATCTGTCAAGTGGGGAGGAACTGCTGGCTTTAAAATCTCAGATCTTACTTAGATTTGAACAGCAACCAGATGATGTGTGGTGGGAGGTGAAGACCAATAATTGTTAGTTAAGCATTTTTTTTCCTTTTCCTTATCCCTACAGTAAAGATTTTTTTTTCCTTTTCCTTATCCCTACAGCTAAGAGTTTTTTTTCCTTATCACTACAGTAAAGATTTTTTTTCCTTTTCCTTATCCCTACAGTAAAGTTTTTTTTTTCTGATTTCTGGGGAAAACTTGAAGATAAATTATGCAACACATTTCAGTTTACATAAAGCATTATCAAAGTGCTTGAGGATTGTCTGGATCAAATTATGCCTGAATTGTTTTCTTTATAGTCTTTCCCGTGTCAAGTTTCATGCCTTTACATATGCGTGGGTATCATGTCAATTTTTTTTTCAATTATTGCATTGTTGTTACACATCAGCTTGTGGCATAGCATGCCAGTATTTTTAACAATTGCAAAATATTTACAATGTTACTAAATTGAATGCAATTTTATACATGTATTGTTTTTTCTTTTTTAATTTTTAACAGCTAATACTGTTTCAACACACAAATATCATGTGCAATATAAAATCAATTAATAATTTACCTTTATTAAAAAACAAAACAACCCATTCCGATTTATTAAAAAAAAAAAATCAAGACACCAATTCTGCAAAATCTTTTGGGACTAAATCATTAATAGAATTAAATTTTGATTGTTTCCTTATAAGGAAACGGCAAATATTGCCAGTTCAAAATATCTTGGATAAGCATTAAAAACAGATTTTTTCGGTTTGGTTTGTTTTACGACATATCAACACCTCAATGGGTCATTTAATGCCAACAACTTTTTTTTTTCCTTGTAATATTTTTGTTTTATCAAAAATCTTTTTCTGTTAATATTTTTTTCCTCAAAAATGTATAGCTGGTAATGAAACCTATTTTTACACTTTTATAATGCTTTTTACCTCAGTTTTGGGGTTAGCTATTTGCCCATAGCTGGGACCCTAACAGGTGCTACCACCTCGTGTCAGGGTTGACCTGGGAACACCAGCAATTAAGAGGTGGTTCCATGCTCCTCAAAGCCTCCTGATCAGAGGCCTTGCTGTTGGATGGAGTTTATCGTCTTACCCTGGACGACAGATTGTTTTTATGCAATTTTTATTTGTTTAATAATTTATTAATTCATTATTTTCAATGTTGTTAATTACAAATAATCTGCAATAGGCCACTTAATTATTTTCAGTAAAGTATTAGTTTCAAATGAATTGTCACTTTTAGTGATTCGAATATCTAAAAATATTGAACTGTGTTTTTCATACTGAAACATGAACTTTCATGTCGAGGGGGGGCACTGAAAGCTAAGTAAGAATATATATATATATATATATATATATATATATATATATATAAAATGGTTACTGACTAGTTAAACCTGTATAAACATTATTAATAATTTCTGACCAATGTTTTTGAAGACTGCAACTGACTTGCAATGCTAATTGCAGATGTGGCAAACTAAGTTGTTTTGTACAGAGCCTGGCCTGTTTTATAAAGCCTGTTCAGCTTGCTTGTTGGTTGGTTTTCATGTGATGTGAATACTGGAGCAGCTACAGCAGGTTTTCTGACACATCCTGCATGTTAAGCTATTTCCAGTATAGCAGTGATTATAATTTGTAAAAGGTCGGCAAATATGACTTCTTGTGACTAACAATGCCAGCATTGTAGAGACATACTCTGCCATATTCACATCAGATGCAAATTGATGGATTGCTGGATAAAGGATTTCATCTTTCCTAGCTGCACACTTGACATTTGTCCAACTCCTTGCACATTATTGGAAGATCTTGGTGCTTTCATGGATTGTACGCCTACACTTCAAACACAAGCAGCAGTTTCCCACCCAGGTTCATCTATATGGCAGACAGCAAGAGACTTTTAAACAGTCTCTGAGGCATTACCTTGCTTTATGCTGGGGTTCAATTGCCATAGAGCATTTGTTTGGGTATTCTGCTGTTGTCAAGGTGAATGACACGACATGTGCAGCGAAGACTGTGATGATAAATGTGCACCACGATGATGATTGCATTAGTCTTTTCAAGAACCACAATGTTTGGCATGTTGGATATCCAATGGATACCAAGAATCTTAAACACTAATGGTGAAATCCCTCCACAGCATCTAAATGCCTGTGACACACAAACCAATGTCTCCTAGAAGTACAGTAGGTATGTGTCAATATGCAGGCATTGTAGATTGCCATCTTGGTGCACTTTTTAAGTTCTCTCTGGGACCAGACTTCGGAATTAACAGGAGATAACCGATAACTGACATCCATTAAACATGGCATGTGGAACTAGAACAGTCTACCCCAGTGAGCGAAATAAAGGGTTCAGTTCGACATTCCAGCTACCTGAGGAAGGCCGGAGTGTACAATGGCCGAAACATTGTAATAAATATGGCGACAAAGATGAGGACAATCATGTAAATAGAGTTTACCAGTTTTTTTTCTTTTCTTTAACACTTTGATGCTGATTCCCAAAGTCTTTTAATCCTCTGCAATTCATTGCCATTCTTATGACAGTGAAGGAATCTCTCTCCCACATTTACAGTTGCATTCTTTTGCAAGTTTCTATTTTGGATTGCCAACTAGCAAAGGATCCATATTGTCTAAGATCAATGTACATAAATCCAGACAATCAAATTCTATAGTAAATCTAGTCCGTCAATAAGACCTGATTTATCACCATTTTTTCTATTGTTATATAAAAAAAACAAGCATTGGAGATAAACAAATGCAGTGATATAAACATTTTCAAGTTTAATAATTGAAATATCCAAACATGGTTTGAATCCATTACTACTGATGATGACAGCAAACATCTCGATAGATATTGACACAGCTGAAGTTTGACACAAGGACATGTGAAGAAGGATGAAAGATAATGTTGAGTCAATCTTTCAAGTAACAGCAGCAGCTTTGGAAGTCAGTAGTTAATGTCAAGGTTTTTATGTATCTCAGCCACCGATTTCTTTCTAATCACCCTTATAAATCCTGCCAAGATTTCCAGTTGTTATATACGTGGAGGCTGGAAAGTTCTTGGCCCAACACACCTCAACAAATTGGTATCTTGAACATTTAAATAGTAATTTTTGGGAACTGGGCCAGGTCGAGAAATATGCAGATCTCCCACCTTTACACTAAATACACAATTCAAATGAAGTAGAATTCAAGAAAACAGTGTATATGTTATTACATTAGAAGAAACTAAGTAGTCGACTTCAAGTACATTGGTGTGCTTCGGCGAACAAAAGAAAAAAAATACATGGTAGTCAAATCTCCAAAATAATTTCTACAGTGGAAAGCATGTTGCTCTACGTTACTGAACAAAGATGAGTGATAGGTTTCTATATATAAACCGTCTTCAAACTGCAAGTTGTTTAAATATTAATATAAAAGTTAAATAAATGCCATAATTTTATTTTTATATAGCAAATTCCTAAATTGTCACCCATTCAATACTAACTGCACACAGAGTTGCTTAACTTGTCAAAAATGTCAATTCTGAAAGCATGAAACAATAAGAATGGCGATATATTAAAGATTACAGAACAGGTCAGAGGGTTTATGATTTTAGTTTTTATTAATTGCAGTTAGTAAAACACATGTCATTAAAATGTCATTAGGCCATACAATGTTTAGAAAATGTCTGTCAAACTCTGAATTTCAATGAAAGAATGACCATTAAAAACAGGAATGATCTTTTACCTGTCATTTGAAATGAAGCACGAGCCAGTGAGTTTAGAAGATGGTGAGTAACAGATTGGAATTTAACAATGAATCAATGTGTGTGTGTGTGTGTGTATATATATATATATATATATATATATACACACACACACACGGGTGTGTGTGTGTGTAAATTAGTTTCAGATAGAGTTCATGTCTAAATGAACTAAATGAATAAAAAGACAAAAGAAAAGACTATTCTTAGGCGACCCGGTTTTTGCCCTCAGACGGACTTTTTATCAAAGCAAATTAGGATTTATTTTGTTTCACGTGTCATTTATTTAAAAAAATCTTTTTGAATATTACTCGCTTTTATCTTACTGGACTTTGAATTATGGCACTAAGTGTCCTGTACATACTTTGACTAACCTTTCAACCACCTGATGAACATTCATGAACGTTTTCAAATTTAAAGGCCTTGATAAACCAACGACATCCTTGCTCTTATGTATAAACACATGCAACAAAATAAATCATTATATATATATATATATATATATATATATATATATATATATAAGTGAACATAGAAGTCAAGGCTTAGAGGCAACAGTCCGTTTCATGCTAGTGCAATCATCAGGCAATGATGCCTGATGATTGCACTAGCATGAAACAGACTGTCGCCTCTAAGTCTTGACTTCTATGTTCACTTTTATATTTACACACGCTCTATCTCTGATATTGAGCACTTTATCCCATAAATATAGCACACTTTAAGACTATATTTCTTTATAGTGGCAAAGATTCTTTGCAAAATTTGACCAAACACCAATTTGTTTTTTGGTTTTTGGTGAAGGAGAAGAGTAACTATTCAGTACTCCCTTTTGTGTGTACACATGTGTATTTGTGGATATGTACCATGCACATGATTGCTGTCAAGGTACTCATATTATTGATATAAAGACAAACATTGAAGGCTCAAAAGTTGTTTGGCTAGAGAAAAAAAGATTTTGTTACAAAATACAGTAAATAGATTAAATTTTGAAAAACTATTGCAAAGCATTGCCAAAAAAAAAAAAAAAAAAAAAAATATGCATGTCACCTTTACTTTGAAAGAGAAATTACATCAGAGATTCCTCCAAAGAAATTTTGGTACAAATCTGAAAATATTGTACTGGAAACATCTGCACAGATGGTCAGATGCTTTCCATGACTACAAGTTTGGAATCAATGAATCTCACCAGCCGACTGATATTTTTTTCTCCTCAAAGTTCAGCACACCCATTACGTTGCCCTGGGTCAGCTTGACATTCACTGCCTAACCTGTAAAGCTATTAGTGATCAACCTGTTGAAATTCTTCGACTGATTGTGGCCAACACTAAATTTCTTTTCTGTAGAATCAAGAATTTTTCCTAATGTCTTCACAAATAATTTCACCTTTCGCTTTTCAAAAGAAGCATTTTTGCTTTATCAAATCAATTATTTCAACATTTAGAGAATACAAAAGGTCATTTTTTAAGCAGGAAACCTTTAACAGACTGAAAAAAGAAAAGAAAAAAAAAAGATAAAATTGAGTTTTATAATTACCAAAAAGAAATTTTATTTTTATGCAGTTGAAATGACCATAAGTTTCAAATAGTCTTTTTGAAATTATTTAATTTCAATTTAACTTTGAGTTTTGAAATGTACAAACAAAGAATTCAAATAGATATTTTTCTGCCAAAAATAAAAAAAAGAAACATTATCTCTTCTTTGCTAAAATCTTTTCCCAACAAAATTTTATAACCACGCTTCATAAACTCATCATCATCATGTATATTCTTTAACCACAACTTATGGGGTTGGGGGTGGGGAGAAGACCTTCAGTGAGGGTTTCAAATGGTCACTACTATTAATACTAAATTCATGTATAGTTGTAGATTACATTAAAAAATAACATTTCTTCAAAAAACACAAAATTCCCTTTAGAACTGGTTTATTCGAAATAAATATTTTCTCCTGAACATTTATATCACATTTTCCTCATTGAAAAGAACAAAAATGTGACTAAACATAATATTTGATTATTTGAAGGAATATCTTTTCATTTTTTAACATTTTATTTAACTACTGTTATTAAATTATTCTATTATTGGTTTTAAAAGTCTTGCGATCTATTTTTCACCAGTCAGCTGTAGACAGATGAGCCACTACCGTGCTACCTCAAGATGTTTTCAGTCAGACAACATTTACAGTATTAATAAGTTAACTTATTTGTCAGATTGTGACACGACAGTGAAATAAAGGAAATACTAGTAGTATCCTCACGGGGAACAAAGCCTGTTGCGTGGACAACACAGAAAAATACATTTTACTTAATTTGTGTATGTGGTAGTATAACACACGTGTAGAAATTCAAATATGTAAAGACAAAAGGAAAGAATTGCATTAAATAAATTTAACAACATTTACTTTCATTTATTAGGCAATAAATTAAATTATTTAGCATCCTTTATAGTTTACTTTTCCTTACACAACTGTAAGAATATTTTAGAGCATTCTCAAATTTAAAACTTGAAAACCTCATTTTTATTTCATTTTACTTTTATTTATAAATACAAGTTACAAAATAAAAGCTCCACATTTAACTTGATAAAAGTCACTCAGGGGAAAAACACATTGGTTAAATGTTTTTCTTATATATATATATATATATATATATATATTGCACATTGATTGCTAGAGTTGATAAAATAGAGATCAATGCAATATAACAGAGTTATAAACTATATATTAATGAATATACATATTTTTTTTCTCCACCTCACCAGCAGCACGTTTGATTTCATGCACAACACAATCTTCAGGTGGCTAATTGTCGTAAC